>SIJG01000027.1:25526-364721 GCA_023374025.1 Heterodera schachtii
AAAGAAGCAAAAACGGAGGACAAATGATCATCATTTAAAACATTGAATTATTTCTAACATTAAATTGGGTCATTATTACTCGACTGAGATTTGTTTAATCCCGGCCCCAATGACCACGCCATTTCTCTAACCACGCTCTGATGTACAAAATTCCTCCAACGAACAGTCCCAAAGTGTTGGTAAAAACAATATTTGGATGCTCTTTCCATTAATTGATTTCATTAATTAGCTAATTAATTATCGATATAAAGCAAATATCAGTTTCAACTAGTGTGTTAACATTGAATGAATGTTCAGCAGTATTGCCATCCAAACTTAAGTGATCTCTCTGGGCTTTTCCCGTTGGCATTTCCCACGTAAAGGCAATTTCATGAATAAATTTTTTATCACAATCGGGGCGCAAATGTTCAGTCACCATTTATTTTAGGACTTCCCAATTATTGTTTATCTTAAATTTACAAAATGCGGACGATTTGCTCAAATCGGATGAATTTTTGCAAATTGACCAAAAATTATTATGTGAAATATTGAAACGTGACGATTTGCAATTCAGTTGAGAAATTTCAATTTGGGAAACAGTAAATTTGGTACTTTTTAGTTATACCACCCCCTATAAAAATGGCAGGGTCCACTTCGTTTGGGCGCTGGCGTTTGGGCGCGCGCGTTTGGGCGCCAGCATGTTTTTCAACTATAACCTTTCTATAACTTTTTTCTATGTCATCCAAATCCAACCTTTTTTGGTATCATTCGAAAGCTTAATATGTTTAAAGGTTTTTTCTAAGCTATTGCTTGATTAGACAATTACCAAAAAAGTTATAACATGAAAATGGCGAAAAGTCGAAATTTTTGAAGTTTTTTCACCATAAAATTTTTTCCAGGCTTGGAAATCTTTTTGATTTTTGTTAGGCTAATAGAGCATGTTAAGAGCTTTCGAATGATACCAAGATTGTTGGATTTGGATGCCAAAGAAAAAAGGTTTGCACGAAAAATAATCCAAATAGATTTTTTCTTTTTTCTTAATTTTTTAAAATAAAATATAAACTTAATTCATGCGGTGAATTGAACCGAGGAAAAGCCGCAGAAAATCCATCATCATAAGAGTGATTCACCACTGATTGTGAGCCATGAAAATCGATCGGTTGCTACTGTTTTAAAGCGGACTGGCTCAGTTCGGCCCCAGCACGATTCGGCCCCAGCGACTTTTTGGCTATAACTTTTTTCACTGTCAGCCAAATTCAACATTCTTGGTATCATTCGAAAGCTCTTAACATGCTCTATTAGCCTGCAAAATTTCAAAAATATTGGTCAATTTTGAACAAATTTATGGCCAAAAAAGTTGGAAAATTTGGTTTTTTGAACTCTTCTGACCATAACTTTTTTAAACCTTAACGAAATTTTACAGAATTTTGCAGGCTAATATAGGACAGTTAGTGCTTTCGAATGATACCAACAATGTTGAATTTGGTTGACAAAGAAAAAAGTTATAGCCAAAAAGCCGCTGGGGCCGAATCGTGCCGGGGCCGAACTGAGGTAGACCGGTTTTAAAGATATTTATTTTTTCAAAAACTTTATTTTCCCCATTTTCTTCACATTCTTCACTCATCAGACCCACATTTTTAACAATGCTTATTAAAAATACGGACCGGGGAACTTTGATGATGATGAATAATAAAAATAATTTAATAAACTTTTTGCTAGATACGGTTTCATTCGAATTTGTGTTAAAAATCTGAAGCGGATTAATTCAATTTTTTTTTATATTCTTTTTTAAAATGTTGATTGTCTTTAGGCTGTTAAAAAAACTCATCACATCAAAATTCATAATAAATATTTTATTTTGTAATAAAAATCTTTGCGGTCAAAAACGGGACACTTTGACACCGGCTGTTTTTGGTCAACGCTGTAACTATTAATTGTATCGGCAATTATTTATAATTTGGAATTGTTTCAAAATTACCCAGTCTACCATTTTGCCGAACATTTATTATCCTATGCTATCTATTTTGATTCAATTGGCCGAATATTATGGAAATTAAATATGACCATTTGAATCATAAACTGATCAGAAGATATAATCTCCAAATTATTGATATCTGAGCAAAAGCTGACCCAAAAAAAATTTTGATCAGAAAAGTGAAAATATCACAAAATCTATTTGAAATAAAAATGCAATTGCAAAAATAGTTTTTGTAAAGAAATGAACAAAATATTTTTAAAAAATTTCATTTTAAAAAATGAACCTTGAAGCAAATGAGTTTATTAAGTTAAAGCAATATATAATTCAATTTTATAATAATAATTCATTCTTGTCTATGCAATAGGTAAAACGCTCGTTTATACCAGGGGTGCGATCGAAAATTTTTCAAAATCAGAACATCAGGCTCAAAAAACAGATTTTGGGGTCAAAAATCAGAACATTTTCCAAATTGCTTCAAATCAGTTATTTTTGCATTTTTTTAATCAAAAATGTATTAAAAATTATATTTTTCGCCTCCGATTATCATCTTTAAAAATTATGGTGAGACAATTAGCAAATCGAAAATTACAGAGCACTCGGGATGGAAAAAATCACTTTTAAGAATTTTTTTGCGGCGCATTTTTCCAAAAATTATGGGAAAAGGGCGAGGGGAGAGGGTCCGGCGGTGCCGAAGGCGCCGCCGGGAAAAATTTTGCGATTTTTAATGCGATTTGTTAACAGATTGTCGCCAAAAAAGGCCAATTTTTGTAATTAAAAGCCTAGCGCGTCTTTTCCTTGCGTATAAAAACCTTTTTTTCCGCAGATTTTTTCAAAAAAATTTAGGGGATGGATAGGGGAGAGGAGGGGCGTCCGGCGGTGCCGGTAGGCGCCGCCGGGAAAAAATTTGCGATATTTAACGCGATTTGTTAACAGATTTTTGTCAAAAAATGACAATTTTGCCACAAATCTTATATTTTCTTGATAAAAATGACATTATGCCACAAACTTTCAAAATTATTAATTTATCTAAGAAATCAGAACAAATTTTGGTCGCTACCCCCAAAATCATTTTATTTTATCAGATTTGGACCCTCCAAATCAGAACATTTCTGATAAATCAGACAGATCGCACCCCTGGTTTATACCTGTCAAGCAAATTTTAAATATTATAAAAATCAAACAAATCTTCTTCAAAAAAATTTAATTATTTTAGGACTTCCTAGATGCTAACTTAAAAAGAGTAAATTGCTTAATGAGAATTTGATCCAATAGAGAATGCGAACGATGATGACTTCTTTTAAATTACAATTTAATTTTGAAATTAATTAAACTTAGAAATACTTTAATTAAAATTTAACTTCTAGCTAATTAAACCTAAATGCCACGCAAGCAAAATATTAAGAAATGCTACCTCATTAACAAATACTTTGAAATTTGTGACGATCAAATAAGCAACAGTTCCCTTTATTTGTTAATTTTTTCTGTCCAACGGGAAATGCAATTTGTCCCTCAGTCAAAAATTTTATTTTTTATTTCATTTTTAAAACATTCAGACACTCAAGTGTCGGCATTAAAACTCCGCCTTAAATGAGCCAATGAAAATGTCCTGGAATTTATATCTTATTCAAATTTGGAAAATTTTTAAATTTGCTAAAAAATTGATATAAGGAAATTAAAAAATAATAATTTCTAAATACAGTGGAACTAAACATTTGGTCACATAAAAAGAGTTAAGTCACAAACTAAACAAAACCATCTACCATAAATATAAATGGAAAATATCACGGTTGAAAAGATGATTCTTTTGGTCTGCCGTCATCCAAAACCTTTATTTAACAACAACAATACGATAAACTAAAAAACAGATGTTAACAAAAAAAATTTAGAAAAACACAAACGGCACTAAATAAGAAAATTATGACATTTCCCGTTCAAATAGCCATTCGCTCACACAGTCTCGTAGCAGCCGATCATACCATTTATGTCTTAAAAAGCAAAAAAAAATTATTAAAAAAAGAGAAAATCATAAATTACAGGCGTCCAGAAGGCCCAAATTTTAAAAATGATCATTCCAAATTTTAATTCCAAGGCCTGACATAACTTACAATCATCCAATCTTCCCAATGCCGAAGCAGATGAACGCGGCGCCTGACAGCAAACTCGAACCAAATCCGAACATTTGTTTATCACCCAAATTGCCTGTGGGAAAATATAAGAAAAATTAAGTTAAATTCAAAAATTTAAAGAAGCAATATTAAAAATAAGCAAATTTTTGAAAAAAACCATTGGAAACTTACGTAATCGTCTTCATCAAAACTTAGATCCGCAAGATCGGGCAGTGTTGGCAATGATGGGACGGATTCAGCGAATTTTTTCATTCCTAAATTAGGATCGCATCCAAATAGAAAATAAAAATTATTATTATAAAATTCTTTATTTTGGCAAATTTTGCCCCAAAACCGAATATTTGATAAATTTAAGCATAAGGAGTAATATTAATTGTCGGAATTTGATGAAAAAGGTCTAATTTATTTGATTTGTTCCTTGCCATTGAATGCGCGACACGCAGCCGTCGTTTTTTGTTGTTGATCTTCGATCCCATTGATGGCGTTGCATAGATGATCAATTGACTCCTTGCATAATTGTACCTGTGAAAATTAATTATCTGATTAATAGAAATTAATATTTAAATGACCATTTTTTTCATCTCAATTAGCCAATCACCCATTTTTTCCATCAAAAATTTGTCAAATAAAAATGACACGCGGCAATTGGCCCATTTTTGGTCAAATTTTGCGAAATTACTAAGCTCCAAAATTAGCTCGGCTGGCAGCATTTTTGGCATTTTCAGCTATTTGGAATATTAGGTGTGCCTGGAATTTTCTTGAATCCACCACAATTTATGAGTTTATATTTGTGGTACCGCCTTATCATCCATCAGTCGGCTATCTCAAGTAAAAGAAGTTGTCAAAAATGAAAAAGTCGGTAAAAATCAAAAAAGGAGGGGCGGCCAATCCGATTATTTTATCTATTTATAAAATCAGAGAGACACATAATTAAATGACAAGCCAAAAAGTGAATGTTATCTCAAACTTACTTGTTGCTCTTTGTTGACCATATTGGCTATAGTAAATTGCAGAATTGAGAATAATAGAAAAAGGCTGAATTTCGAAAAACAAATAAAAACGAAATTTTTTTGTGAGTGATTTTTCCTAAAATTTTAGCATTTAATTACAAACAAAACACAATTATTTACGGTTAAGCCTTTGGTTTAAGGAAGGAAGAATAAATGAAAGGCAAATGCTTCAAGTGAGGCTGACACATTGAGTTGGAATTTCTGTTGCTTTTCCAATGAATGCTAAAAACGGATGCTGATTCAACCGCCTTTTTCATGTTATTCCCTCCGATTTCGTCCTTTACAATTTTCCAACAAGCGAAAAATTACAATTTTTTAACAATGAATAGTGACGGATAGAATGTGTAAATTACGATTTTAAAAAGGCAGCTTATTTCAATGTATTTCCAAAAATAATAATAAATTTAAAATCGAATGAAAAATTAATAATTTAAATTCATTTCAAAATTTTCCTCGGTGGTGCCTGCGTCTGGGCTTATTGGATTAACAAACATTCAGAAAGTTGTGCCAAAAATGTTCAAAAATTGATATGACATTTTCTTAAGCGTTCATGCTAATAGAGCAAAGAGCAATCCAACGTATCGTATGCTACAGTAGGTTAGAAATACGAAGAAAGTTATTTTTTAAATTTTTCAATTTGATTTTTTCTTTTTAAAATTTTTCCTGAGTCGGATTCCCAAACAGAGGTTGAGCCAGCGAACAGAGACGTATGGTATTAGCACTGGTTTAGGTCGGAAGCCGCCGATCGCTGGTCACCAGACAGAGGCCGAGGGTTCAATTCCCTGCCAAGTTTACCATTTACCTACGCTTTATTATCATATGCTTTTTGTTTTGATTTAATTGGCCGAATGTCATGGAAATTAAATAGGTATGACCATTTGAATCATTAAACTGATTAGAAGATAACTGTGATTTTAAACCTGCTGAAAGGATTTGCTGACCACCCCGAAAAGACTGAGCTGATTCGAAATTTTTGGTTTCTGAATGAGCTTAATTTCGCCTTCTTTTTATTTTTATTTATTTTCCATTTAATTATTTTTTAATGAATGTTTCAAATTATGATAAATGCATATTCAGGGAATTTGTTTGGTTGACTAAGAAAAATGTATGTATGTTTCGCAAGTATTTAATTTAGACCAATTTTTTTGAAAATGACCTGACATTAAAATCCTATGCAAAATTTACAAATTCCCTAGGGGTAAGAAATATTTGGGTGATTTCCTTGCTCGCCATCCCTCCCATTTTAATTTTCTGTGCTCTCATAAATGTATTCGACAAGTCTTTCCACTCGACCATTTGGTTTTATGAGGCCTAGATTTGATGTGTGATGCTGCCATTGACTGCACCAAATTTGGTGAAATGGTTTAGAGCAATTCTTTTCAGCAGAAATTAAAATGGTATTTAATTTTTAAAATCAAAAATATTTAAATTTTCTTCTTTACCCACCGATTTTGCAATTTGCATAATTTTCATTGTTTTATTATTTATATTTAGGACTTTGCCAACACTCAAATAAAATTACTTTAGTAAATGGAGACACATTTCTAAAAAAATAACAACTCAAATGACATGTCATTAAGGGTGTTTTCAATCAGAAATTTCATTCAATGTAATTAATTACATTTTGTTTATGATTTGTCATCCGTTTTTGCTTCTTTCACTGAGACATCAATGGCCAATGTCACTTTGTCCTCGCTTTGATTGTAAAATCCTTTTTCCGGGTCCATCAGTTCCTTAATTGTCCATAATTGGATCAATTAAGGGAAAGTTTAATTGTCACTCACCACAAAGGAAATGAAATTGTATCCCCAGCTGTTAATTTTATTGTCAAAAACATCGTCATTTAATTCTAATTCAAAATCTGCCACACCGCATTTTTGCGAGACAATTCGAATGATGGCCGAACATTTGCAACTCCAATTTTCTGCTAAATGGCAATTAATTATAATTATTATTAATTAGCATTTAATTTGAACCTTCTTTTGGAGCATCGCACAAAAGGAAAATGTCCAACCATTTCTCATTGTCAGTGGTATGATCTTTCTTATCAATTTGTGCCACAATTTTCCACGAAAATCCTTTGATGTGAACAGATTCACTTTCACGTTCACTCTTAATGACTTCTCGCGCAAATTCCGACACTTTTTCAATTTCCATTAAAATTGTTCCATTGGATTTGTTGGGATCAGAAACAAATTTCTCTGTTTTTTCATCTTTCACTGTAACATCAATGACCAAGGTGATTTTGTCCTCTTCTCTGTTGTAAAAACCTTTGCTCGGGTCCATCAATTTCTTAATTAGTCATAATTATGTCAATTAAGAAATAATAATTTCAATTGGCACTCACCGCAAAGGAAATGAAATTATCGAATCCTCTGCTGTTGTATGATTTATTACCAAAAACACGGTCAATAAGTATCCCAGTGGAATTCTCTTCCCTATTTTTTTGCGACACAATTCGAAAAGTGGCCGAACGAACGCGGCAGCGCCAATTCAAATCTTAATTATAATTAATTATCGCAGTTCATTAGCATTAATTAACAGGCACCTTTTTCAGAAGCGGTGCACAAAAGATAAATGCCAAACCATTTCTCATTATTGTCAGTGCTTTCCTTTTTCTTTTTTATTTGTGCCCATATTTTCCATGGCACTCCATTTATGTACACAGTTTCGCTCAATCGACTGCTGTCAACTTCCTCTCGTGCAAATTCTGACACTTTTTCAATGTCCATCGTAATTGTCCCAAAAGCCCAAAATCGCCTATGGGTTGGAAATCTTAGTGTGTACGGTATGCCTTCGTTAATCCCATTCGCATGGTTATGGTACTGTTCCACTCCAATCACTTCGTTCGCTGTTAAAACGCCGGATGGAACTGTAAAAATTGAGATGAGAAGCAACGGAAAAATAAGAATTTAAAAAAAAATAAAATATTTTTAATATTTAATATGTTCTTAAATTTGATGGTATGAAAAAGGAAATCTACCTAATTCTTTTTTACCAATTGTTTCTGTAATTTCCTTTTGTGAGAAGAGCGGGAAACGAATTTTGAAAAGTGCAGGGCCAAGCATTTGACGTCGATTCTCTGCTGAACATTCAATGCCATTTTGACAACATTTCGCATCAGGCCCAATGGAGTGCCAAAAAAAACAATTAAAATTAATGGGAAATAATCAAATAATAATTAGATTTAAATTTTTTGAAGCTAATTACTGCTTTCCAAATTGAAATTTCTTCATGGATTTGCAATTCGTCCGCGTCCAAAATTTCACACAACAATTTTTGTTCAATTTGCAAAAATTCATCCAATTTGAGCAAAGTGTCCGCATTTTCATCAATGTAAGACAAACAACAATTGGCCAAATCCTTTAATACATTTTTAATAAAACATCCAGGCCTTTTTTACCCAAGGGGCAAGGCCAAATCCGCCAGAGCGAACTTATATAAAATAATTGACCAGGAATGAATGATTCGAATTAAAATAAAATGCGAGACGTATTGATAAAAATACGAAAGATAGAAGACATGAGATCGAACTAAATTGCAATTTATTCCAATAGGAAAACCAAAAAATAATTTTTCTCAGATCCTTCAGGGCTATCGAATGCCACTAAGTGTATATAAATGGATAAATTCTGAGAAAACTTATCCATACTGAAAATTATTAAAAAAGAAAAAACCAAAATTTTGAAGTTTTTGTTGTTTTCAATTGCTAAGTTTTTTGTGAGCTACTTAAGTGGCACCCAAAAATTTGGCTGAGAAGAAAATTAATTATACACGTTAATAGTAAAATTATGCTCACCTCAAAGTCGAAAAGACGGGCCTGGGCATATGCCAAGAAAACATTGCGTAGTTTTGAGATGGGAATTTTCAAAGATGGGCTAACCAGAGCGGGGATATTGTACTTTTTGGCTAATTAAAATTAAAAATATTATTAAATTTAAATTTCTCGGAATTAATTCACCAGCGTAAAGCACTGCCATTGCATTGTCTCCGTTCAATTCACTCAAATCACCCGCGTAAATGAAGTTCAACATCACTTTGAACGCTGCTGCTTCAACGTCAGGGACCTCGATCAAAGGGCAATTAGTGGAGGCTAATAGAAAAGAAAATTAAATTATGGTAATTAGCAGAAATAAACAAAATTAAAATCGCAAAATAATACTATTTACTTATATTTTTATTACCATTTTCCGCATTTTCATTTTGTGCGTCAAAACGGAACATTGCCTCAAATACGTCGGAAGCCAACTTCAAAATGAATTTATGGGCTGGGATAATCTTAAAATATTAATGTAAAATTACATAATTATTTTTATAAAAATAAATTAAATATATTACATTTATTTTCAAATCTCGCCTCTTTTCGTCTCCGTCCCCCACTGAAAGTGCACATCCGCGTACTCTCCCGTGCTCAGCATCGGCCTAACCAATTTAAATCCGAGATGGACATTTAATTTCCAATGTATGCTAAATCATTAATGGAATAATAAAAAGCATTATTTAAAATTAATTGCTCTAAGCATGTTGGGACAGTTTCTAGTTGTCAAATAAAAAGTCTATCAGTTTTCCATTCTTTTAGATTAATTCTTTTACATTTGAAAATTCATTCAAATTTGAGCAATTATTTAATTGAATTATTTAAGTCCAATTTAAAAAAACATTTTAAATTATGCCATCAATATTATTTGTACAAACAAAAGAAAGTAAAATATGTAAAAACCAAGTGAAAAAGACTAAGGAACATTCTGAATGCTGTTGATTGTCACTTATGTTTTATGGAAGAGGGCATAAATAATTCTGTGGCAAAATGATGACCTAAATTTATTTTTTGAATTCAGAAAATTCTTTTATCGACAAATATAAAATTATGCAAAAGTATAATTTCGGTAAGGTTTTTGATAAATAGATAACCGATCGATGCCCTCTTTTTTGGCCGATCTTCCCGTAAAATAAGGCAATCAGTATTTTCAAAAAATGTTATGGTTATCCCAGCAGATGTAAATTGTTTCTACAATCTGTGTTCAAATTGTATCATTGCCACTCATTATACGGTAGGTTAATCAAATTGCTTGTAAATTTAACATTTTACTCAAGCACGGTGTCGTTAATGGGCAAAAGGCTCATCTTCATTTTTTTTTCACTTTATAACGAATTTTCCCTTCTTTTCAATGACTAATTTAAACATATTTATACACAACAAAGAGTGTTTTTTATTTATAAAAATGTATTTTTTAATTGTTAATGATTTATTAATATTTATATATTTCTTTTCGTTAGATTTGAATGCGGGCCACCAAAATCGCAAATTTAACCAACTGAGCCACCCATTTTGCTCTTCCTCCTAGGGCTATGAATTTAGCACGAAAATTCCATAATTAAGTGCCTGTACAGGTAAATCTCACGTTAAATTTAATTCATTTTGGTGGAATTCTTTCGATTTCGAAAAAGTAAAAGGTTTAAAATTTTGTAAAAAATAAAATTAATAAAAACTAAGCAAAGAAGCCCTTTTCATGCGCTCTCAACAAAATAATTGTAAAAAGTCAGGCATTTTCCAAAAATCTTCGAGTTTTATTTTATAATTTCTGAAGAATGTAAATAGAGGAAAATTTCAGATTTCTTTCTATTCGAAAATGAGGAAATAATTATAATTGGGTAAAAAAATGAACAATTTATAACCAAACTAAAAACCGGAATTTTCTCGATACTGGCTTTTTGGGAAAAGAGCCGGAATTGGGCTGCCGACAAAGCGACTAGAAACTAGAATCCCGGTGTTGGGATTGAAATCCCGAAAATCCAGCATATCTTGCAATATGAAATTCACAGCTTTTTTTCTTCATGAGTTTACTTGTTTAGAATTGAGAATTGGGTTTTAAAAACAAAAATCTTATTTTCAAAATCCTCGAAACTTTACACTTTAGCAAGTTCTTTGAACAAATTTCACAAAAATTTTACGGTTCGGCCCAACATATGAACATAATTTTGTCATTTGTCGTCATTTTTCCTTAAAATTAATGAAAAATTTAATAAAATGATAGACAGAAGAGTATTTATTCCGAATCTAATGTTTATTTTTCTCTAATTCTAATCCTTTAATCTGAAAGAAACTAAATAAATTGATAAAAGATCATAAATTAATCAGTTTGTTGATCAGCAAATTGAATAAAGACGTAGGAACAACATAAAGTGTAAGGTTATTCGACGCATTTCCCTAATTTAATTATTTCTTAGTTATTTCCCATTGGCCATTATCAATTCAATCACATTTCACCCGTTCACACGTTTTTCCTTTTTCGCTGTAATGTTTCTCCGCTCATTCTCTTCGCTTTTCCTTTCCCCCAGCAGTGATCAGTTAGTCAGTTGGTTGTTGAGCAGACTTCAATTTATTATTCCTTTTCTCGCTTCGTGTAAATCCAACAACGAGTGAATAAATACTTCTCAGACGACTGTTTGATGGGTGGAGTTAAGCCAGGGTGCCGATCGGAAATTTTTCAAAATAAGAACATCAAGGCCTAAAAATAAGATTTTTGGGTCAAAAATAAGAACATTTTGCAAAATTGCTTTAAATCGCTTATATAGCACTTTATTCAATTAATATAGAATCATATTTCGTATTTTTCGCCTCCCATGATCATTTTTAACAATTTTGGGGAGGAAATACGCAAATCGTACATTTAATGAAATTGGGCTCAAAAAATCAGGTTTTTACGATTTTTTTTGCGGCGCATTTTTTCAAAGACTTTTTGGGAACAAGCGGGGCGGAAGGGCGGCGGTGCCGATAGGCGCCGCCGGGAAAATTTTTGAAAAATTGACTATAATTTGTTAACAGATTTTGTCCAAAAATTGTCCAAATTTTGTGATTGTGAGCCAAATTTTTTAATAAAACAAAGTATTTTTGGGGTCCGGCGGTGCCGTTAGGCACCGCAGTGGAAAATTTTGAAAATCTAAGTGACATTACATCTTAAAATTACAAATTTTCTGAAGAATTTCAAGAAATAAGAACAAAATAAGAACAATAGCCCGAAATCAGAACATTTCTTACAAATAAGAACAGATCGGCACCCTGAGTTAAGCGTCTCCCCAAATATTTGTCGTCTGAAAACTTGGCGTTTGTCATTGACTTTCGATCACAAATACGAACGACAAACGCCCAAATTCCCGACAAAAAATTTCGCTAGACAAACGACAAATTTTAGACGGGAGATCAATGATAAAACATTATGGGTGATTTAAATCGAAAAAGGCAAATTTATGATCATTTGTGATCCGTTTTTGCTTCGTTCACTGAGACATCAATGGCCAAGGTGACTTTGTCCTCGCCTTTGTCGTAAAAGCCATTTAACGGGTCCATCAGTTCCTTAATTGCTCATAATTGTGTAAATCAATTAAGAAAATGTTTAATTAATTGTCACTCACAGCAAATGAAATGAAATCAGGGAATCCCCTGCTGGTGAACGATTCGCTGTTGAAAGTTCTTTCTTCGCTGGATTCTCTCTTGATATCCGGCACACCGCTCATTTGTAAAACAATTCGAAATGTTGCCGAACATTTACAACTCCAATTTTCGTCTTAAATGGCAATTAATTATAATTATTATTAATTAACATTTAAATTTGCACCTTCTTCTGGGACATCACACAAAAGGAAAATGCCCAACCATTTCTCATTATTGTCAGTGCTTTCTGTCCTCTCATTTATTTCTGCCAATATTTTCCAAGAAAGTCCCTTGATGTATACGGTATCGTCACTGTATTTGTAAGTCCCCTTTGGTTCTCTCGCAAATTCGGACACTTTTTCAATGTCCATCGAAATTCTGCCAAATGTCCAAATACGTCCATGGTTCGGAAATTTCAGTGGGTAAAACTGTTGAGAGCAAATTCCACGAAAATTCGGTTGGCAATGGAACTGAGAAATGCCAATCTTTTCTTCGGCTGTTAAGACCCCTGATGGAACTAAAAATAGGGTAAAAAGATGAGAATTATTCCAATTTTTTATTTTTTGTTACCAATTATCTCCGAAAATGACTCTTTTGAGAAAAACGGAAAGCGAATTTGGTAAAATGCCGGACCAAGAATTGCACGACGATTTTCTGCCGAACTTTCAATGCCATTTTGATGGCATTTGGCGTCGGCCCAACGGAGTGCCGAAAAAAGCAATTAAAATTAATGGGGAATAATTGAAGAATTAATTAGAAATTATTTCTTCTTTAAATAAAATTACTGCTTTCCAAATTGAAATTTCTCCACGGATTTGCAATTCGTCTCGTTCCAAAATTTCACACAACAAATTTTGATCAATTTGCAAAAATTCATCCAATTTGAGCAAAGTGTCCGCATTTTCGTCAATGAACATTAAACAATCATGAGCAAAGTCCTTTAATTAAAAATTCATTTATATATTGAAAATAGAGCTGAGCGGGACCGGGATTTTTGACAAAAACCGGGACCGGGATTTGCCGGGACCAGAAAAGTCGGGACCGGGACCAAGTTTTTCGACCGGGACCGGGACCGGGACCGCGAAAAAACCCGGGACCGGGACCGACCGGGACTTTTCCCAAGAGAAAATTTTTTTTGAAAAATTTTAAAAATTTTTGGTGAATTTTGTTACAAAAATTTCCTAAATTCAAAAAGGTACCCATAAAATTTTTTAATTTCGAAGAATTTTTCCATTATTCATTAAAAAATTTTTAAAATTTTCATTTCAGGGGGGGGGGAATTCTTGGAATTTTCTGAGTCCCAAAATTCTGGATTTTTCTAACAAATTAACAATCTCTTAAAATTTTTAAGTCGCTGTTTTTGTGGCAATGTTTTTTCAAAAAACTTTTGGAACATTGGGAGGGGGCGGGGTCCGTCGGTGCCGATAGGCGCCGCCGGAAAAATTTAGAGTGAGATTTGATAACAGAATTTGCCAAAAAATGACCAAATTTTAGGTTAATTTGTGGTTTTAGGCTGTTTAAAAAAGGTAAAAATATAATTTTTATATAGAAATATTTTTTATTAATTAAATTTCAATTGATATTGGTAAAGAAAAAAGAAAAAATTTAAAGAAAAAAGTATCTGTTCCATCGGGGAATTGAACCCAAGGGTGAAAGTCAAAAGGTTTAGCCACTTATCCACTTATGCATATGAAAATATGCTTTAAAAGAAAATAAATAATTTATTTTTTTTCTCAAAAATTTTTTCTTCTCCACCAATTTTCTTCTCTTTTCTCACCCAGACCCCATTCTTACCAGTGCTTATTTAGTCCCGCCGGGACCGGGACTGGCAAAGCCGGGACCGGGATTTCTTTTTTTTCAAAAACCGGGACCGGGACCGGGACCTGAAAAAACCGAGATTTCCCGCCCCGGTCCCGGTCCCGCTCAGCTCTAATTGAAAATAATAAATCACTATTTTTTGAATAATTTAAATTAATGGATTTTACTTGACACCTCCAAGTCGAAAAAGCAGGCCTGGGCATATGCCAAGAAAACATTGCGTAGTTTTGAGATGGGAATTTTCAAAGAAGGTCCGACCAGGGCGGGGATGTTGTACTTTTTTGCTAATTAAAAAATAATTATTAAATTTAATTACTCAAATAAAATTCACCGGCGTAAAGAACTGCCATTGCATTGTGTCCGTTCAATCCGCTCAAATCACCCGCGTAAATGAAGCTCAACATCACTTTGAATGCTGCTGCTTCAACGTCGGGGACCTCCACGGGACAATTAGCAGAGGCTAATTCAAATACAGGGTAATTAGCCGGGACTAATTCAAAATGGGGTAATTTGCCGATGCATTTCAAAATAGTCGGTAATTAGCCGGGAGGCAAATACATAGTAGTTTAATTAAAAAGTAGAGGCAAATGAAAAATGAAGAAATTTAAAGAGCAAAGTAGCCAAAAACAGAGCAATGAAAAAAAGGTTAATTAAAGGATGACCAATTAGATTAGGGTAATTAACAAATCCCTAATGAATCAATTTCATAAATTATTGTATTTTTTTCTTTATTATATTTTACCAAATTCCGCTTTTTCTTTTTTGGCGTCAAAACGGAACATTGCCTCAAAAACTTCGGAAGCTGACCTCAAAATGAGTATATGTGCTGGCACAATCTTAAAAGGATTATAATAAATTATAAATTAACATTTATTTTTAAATCTCGCCTCTTTTTCGTCTCCGTCCCCCACTGAAAAGTGCACATCCGCGTACTCTCCCGTGCTCAGCATCGGTTTAATCCAATTTAAATCCGAGATGGACATTTAATTTCCAATGTATGCTAAATCATTAATGGAATAATTAAAAAAGGATCACATTAAAAATTTATTGCTCTAATCATGTTAAAAATTGGCCCAAATTCCTTTTAAATTTAAATAATCAAGATGACGGAAGTCGGAACTCCGTGCCACCCCTGTTACATACGGCACATAATTTGCTGAAACTCAATTCTTTTGACCAAAAAGGCAGATATGTATATGAGGAGTGCCCGAAAGTTAATGGCATTAAAAATATATGGGAGTTTCATGATGTAAACTAAAAAGTCTATTAGTTTTCCATTCTTTTAGATGAATTTTCTTCTACATTTGAAAATTCATTCATTTGAGCAATTTTTTAAATTGAAATTATTTGTATTCAAATTGAAAAAAAAATTTTAAATTATGCCATCAATATTATTTGTACCAACAAAAGAACATAAAATAAAAAAATAAATTGCAAAAAGACTGAGAAACATTCTGAATGCTGTTGATTGTCACTTATGTTTTATGGGAGGGCATAAATATTTTGTGGCAAAATGATGACCTAAATTTATTTGGCATGATAACAAAAGTCGGAATTCGTAAAAAGTTAATTAGTGATAAAAATGAAAAATAAATGAAATAATTATTCAAATGAGTGAATTAATGGCAAAGGCCTCCCCGCACTCCTCCAACTAAATTTTATATTATTTATAATTATGAGAGAACAATTACGGCAAAATGGTGACCTAAGAAGGAGGAGGGGAACAGAAACAAATGTAATTGAGAGAATCAATGGGAAATCGTATGATATAAAGTCAAATCGTACGTTGCTAATGGCACTTCATAAAAGTGCCAATTTTACAGATTTTTCGAGAAAAACTCTCCCGAACTTTTCCTAAACAAAACTAAATTAAATAATCTTGGTATCCCATATAATTGTTTTTGCAGGGCCTTATTATAATAAAAAATTTCAAAGAATTTCAGTCAATTTTCAGAAAGTTTTGTCTAAAATGTTCAGAAATTGCTGTGCTTTCTGAAAGTGATGAATTTTCTGAAATTTTCATGATAATAGGGCAATACAAGAATATGTGATATGAAAATGGAAATTTATAAAAAAATATTGTGAATTTTTTTCATTTTTCTTACAGTTTTTTCGAGTCGAAATTCCCGTAAAAATCTTCATTAATTCCGAGGATTAAATAGTGAATATAGCTGTTTATTTTATTTTATTGCATTTTTCGTGTTTTTATTTCAGTTGATTTAAATTCTATTTTTGACCATATTTAATACTTAATTCGTTTGTATTAATGGGTTTTGCATTTCTCAGAAATTAATTTTAAGTAAAAAAGCAAACGAAAAAATAATTTTATTTTTTAGGCTTGTTGAAGAAAGACCTAAACAAATTATTTTTACATTTTTTCCACAATTTCTTCAGACCCTATTCTTACAAATGCTTGAATTTTTTTTATTAAACCAAAATTAAATTGAAAATTATACCAAAAGCAATAAAAAGAATATAAAAGATTAGTTTAACTCGCAAAATTCCTCAACAGTTTATGATTTGTCCTCCGTTTTTGCTTCTTTCACCCCCAAATCAATGACCAATTTCACTTTATCTCCGCTTTTGTCGTACAATTCTTTGCCCGGGTCCATCAATTGCTTAATTACATTTAATTAGGGATATTTTTATAAGAAAATCTTTTTGATATGGGAAAATATTTAAAAAATGAAATATTTAGGAAATATGCGAAAGATGTTCTGGTTTTGGAGTAGTTACACGTTTTTGTTATGATTTATTAAAATTACCCTAATTAACCAAAATTATGAAATTTTATACTATTGGCAAACAAATTTTTCCAAAAAACACAAATTGGCAATTTTGAAGATCATAAAATTTATAATTTTTTAGTCGAAATCATTTAGCAAATTGCACTCTAATTGTAAGCTGCAAAAAAGCGGTTTGAAAAGAAAACAAAAATTGGACGTCGCCCGGGGGAGCGTTAGCCCTCCAAGCCAAAATCGTGGGACGATCCATGCGGTTAAAAGGTCCAAAGAAAATGCTGAACTTTGGTCTCACATTTTTTGATTAATAAATTATAAAAATAATCAATGATCAATTTTACAAAATATTTTGTTTTTGAACCAAAAAATCGCAATTTTTTGATTTTTCTGTTTTTTATTTATTGGACTCACCGCAAAAGAAATGAAATTGGAGAATCCCCAGCAGTTGCTCGGTTTCATTGTTACGTCATCGAATTTGTGCTGGAAATCGCGCACTTCGTTCTTTTGTGAGACAATGCGAAGAGTTGCCGAACAAACGCAGCCCAAATTGGAGTCTTAAAACCAATTAACCAATTAATTAACACTTTTAATTGCCCAATTAATTTTCATTTACCGTCTTTTGGAGCGTCGTACAATAGGAAAAAGCCCAGCCATTTCTCAGCGCCAGCGATTTCCCTCCACTTTTTGAGTTCTTCCCATTTTTCTTGGCGTTCATCATTGTTTTCAGCGTTTTCCTTCAATTTTTCACTGCTTTCTTTCAATTCTTGGGCCTTTTCTTTCACTTCTTGGGCCTTTTCCTTCAATTTTTCACTGCTTTCTTTCAATTCTTGGGCCTTTTCCTTCAATTTTTCACTGCTTTCTTTTAATTCTTGGGCCTTTTCTTTCACTTCTTGGGCCTTTTCCTTCAATTTTTCACTGCTTTCTTTCAATTCTTGGGCCTTTTCCTTCAATTTTTCACTGCTTTCTTTCAATTCTTGGGCCTTTTCCTTCAATTTTTCACTGCTTTCTTTCAATTCTTGGGCCTTTTCTTTCACTTCTTGGGCCTTTTCCTTCAATTTTTCACTGCTTTCTTTCACTTCTTGGGCCTTTTCCTTCAATTTTTCACTGCTTTCTTTCAATTCTTGGGCCTTTTCCTTCAATTTTTCACCGTTTTCTTTCACTTCTTGGGCCTTTTCCTTCATTTTCTCACTGTTTTCCATCAATTTGGCATTGCTTTCTCTCCATCTTTCACTACTTTCTCTCCATTTCTCTCTACTTTCCTTCACTTTTTCGACATATTCTATCTTCATTTGGATTTGTGCCATTATTTTCCATGGAAATCCTTTGATGTGTACCGTTTTGCTTTTACGTTCACTCCCAAAGACTTCTCGTACAAATTCCGACACTTTTTCAATGTCCATCACAATTGTGCCAAATGCCCAAATTCGCCAATGACTCGGAAATTGTAGTGGGTACAGTAACCCATTGGATTTGACACGAAAATTCGGATGGCAAAGGAACTGATAAATGCCGATCACTTCTTCCATTTTTAACACACCGGAAGAAACTGGGAAAAAAATTGGTGTACTTTAGTCAACCGCCCAGAAAATAATGGCACAAATTATATACCAATCGATTCGTCTTGACGAGCTATGCACGAAAAAATAGGTCTCCAGTTGCGGAAATGGCAAAAAACCGGTTTTTAAACCGTTTTAAAACTCGAAAAATTGACTGAAAAGGGAAAAATTTCGCAAAAAGGAGCATGCGAAGACGGAGCAAGTAGTGGGGCGAGACGGAGGGCGGAAGAAAAAGTCTGACGAGCGCCACAGGCGGTTGACTGCGGGGGCCCGAAGGACCCCGCCAATCAATCAACCGCCTGCGGATAACGCGCGGACTTCTTCCGTACTCGCCCCACCTACTGGCCGCCGTAGTCAAGTGTGCGGCGGTTTTTTAGCGCAATACTCGATATTCAAGGCTAAAGGTTTTTCGTGCATTATATAAGAAAACTTTTTTTGGTACTGAAATGGCTATTTTCACTGAGACTCAGTTGTCCCAGTGCTCAGATGCCATCGGTTCGAATGTATACCTTATTTTTTAGACTTAGCTCATCAAGAGCTTTTGAATGATACCAAACTTGACAGAATTTGACCATTTTAAAGGGTCAGGAGCACTCCTTTTCAGTCAATTTTTCCAGTTTTAAACCGGTTCAAAAACCGGTTTTTTGGCATTTCCGCAACTGGAGACCTATTTTTTCGTGCATAGCTCGTCGAGACGAATCTGTTGGTATATAATCGTGCCATTATTTTCTGGGGGTTGACTAAAGTATATCCGAAAAAATTTTAATTCTTGAAAAATAATTTATTTGAGTCTTGCAAAAGAATACGCTTTTGAGTTCTATGTTTTCAAGAAGGCAACATTAGAGTGAAAAATTAAATTTCGTAATTTACCAATTTTCTCCGAAAATTCCTCTTTTGAGAAAAGCGGGAATCGAATTTCGAACAGTACCGGGCCGAGAACGGCACGACGATTCTCTGCTGAACATTCAATGGCATTTTCACGGCATTTGGCGTCGGCCCAACGGAGTGCCTTTATTGATGAGAAATAACAAATTAATTAGAAATTATTTTTTATTTATAATAAAATTACAGCGTTCCAAATTGAAATTTCTTCACGGATTTGCAATTCGTCACGCGCCAAAATTTCATACAACAATTTTTGATCAATTTGCAAAAATTCATCCGATTTGATCAAAATGTCGGCATTTTTATCGATGCACATCAAACATCGTTGAATAACTTCCTAAAAAACAATTAATAATTAATTGATTAATTAATGTCACTCGCCTCTTTTTCTTCATTTTTCCCAACCACAAAATGCGAATCGGCGCCTTTGGTCGTGGTCAGCAAAATTTTCATTCGATCCGTCAAAATGTCCGGGTTGGCCATGTTCATTTTATGGCCATTGTCTGGAGCTTTAATTCGTGACTAATATTAGTTCAAATATCATATTTAATTATTTATATATGAATTAATTTGTTTTTAAATTAATTATTGTAAATTCGTCAGTTGTCAAAAACCAATTTACGAATTAATCATTTTTTTCTGTATTTTTGAGTTTAATTTTCTGCAAAAACTTGGCGCAAAGTTAAAAATTACAAAATTTGAAAAAAATTCTGGGAAAATAGAATTTAGGAAAGTTTTAAAACCGTCTGTGGAATTTACACTTATAATTTATAATTTAAAAATAATGTTTCTACCGTTTCCGTTTTCCGTGTTCTCTTTGTGCGTCTGTTCCATTTCCGCAATTTTGACATGTTCAAATTCGTCATCAGAAAATTCCGAAGTTTCAACTTGTGCTATAAAAACAATCAAATTTAAGTCCATAAAATAATTTATTAAAAATTTAATGTTTTAATTTATTTAAATTAATTTCTTTGTTCACAATTACCATTACCATGATCAATTATTGTAAATTCATCATCTGATGATTTGGATGAAAAAGACATAATTACCTATTGCCTAAATAAAGATGAAAATGAAACAAGCCGAAAATAATAAACATTCATTTAAATTAAAATTAACTTTTTTAGTTCATCGGAAAAAGGTATTGAAAAGAATGAATGAATCATATGCCGTTGCTGATGGGTCACAAATATTAATTAGGGAGACGGGGGGGGGGGATAAATTAATTCAGGGCAAAACAATGACCCAAAAAAGAAGAACTTTTATGAAAACCTCATAAAAGAAAAGTTTATGACATTATAATTTCTTGCAATTTATACTTAACAAAAATATCGGAGTATAAACTTGATAAATGTTTGTGACAATTTGTTCATTTTGAATTCCATTTTTATTTTAGTATAATTCATCAGAAAGACTAATAGAAAGATTAAAAATGAAGGAGAAATGAATGAACATTGTGCTGTCGTTAATAGGTCACTAATATGTATTAATGAGGGGAACGCATAAAATAATTATGGCAAAACGATGACCCAACAAAGTGGAAAAGAACAGAAATATTATTTGAATTGAATTTGCTCTTTTCCAATCTTTTTCTTTTTTATAAATGCTGAACCACAAAAAAAAATTTGCAACAAAATTGGCAAAAGTTAAAAGGAAGGACATTTAAAATAATGCATCACCCAATTGGGTTTTAAGCTTTTTTGGGGTCATCATTTTGCCGTAAATTATTTGTGCCCTTCTCAGCCATCATAAATCTAAGTGAAACATAGTCGGCAGATCAGCAACAAAATGTGTACTTACATAACATTATTTGATTCCCATTTTTAAATAGTTATATTTAGGCACATTAAAATACGAAAAATCATGCCAATTTTAATTCATCCATTAAATATTTGTGTTTGAATTCTTTTATCCAACCTTTTCAGTTGATTAGAAAAAAAAATCAATCAATTGTTAATCAATCACAATTTGGTACTTTTTCGTTATTGCCCTATCTTCAGGATTTTTTTTCCAAAAAATATACATTTTCTGGGTATTTCAGAAAAATCGTCGAAATTTTTTTATTTTGCTTTTTTTAAACGACTAAAGTGGCATTTTGACATATTTTTCGGTGGTTGGGGAGGGAGGTGCGGCATAACGCAAAAGTACACATCATTTTCTCTTTATAATTTCCAAATAATAATTTAGTAAACAAATGAAAAATGAAAAATTTGCCATTTTTAATATTAAATTTTGTTAAATATAATTAATTTAGCGAATTTTTGAAATTGCCATGCCCAAATCGCCGACTGATTGGATGAAGCTGTTGCTGAGCACGGGAGAGTACGCGGATGTGCACTTTTTGGTTGGGGACGGTGACGAAAAAGAGGCAAGACTACAAATTAAAAATTTAATTTGTTAATTGTATAGATAATAAATAATTTTTAATTTATTTTTTAATTTATTTTTTAATTTATTTTTTTTGTGTTGTTTTTCCTACATTAGTCCTTTAAGCTTGTGCCAGCCCATAAACTCATTTTGAAGCACGCGTCTGACGTATTTGAGGCAATGTTCCGTTTTGACTCACAAAATGCAAAAGCGGATAGTGGTAAAAAATATATTTGGGAAATAATCTATTAAATTTAGAAGCGTTTAGGAATGCATTTTTTTATTTTCAATTTTACATGTACCACTTTTTTTCTATATTTGATCTTGTATCCATATTTCAGCAAGTTCAAATTAGCCTCTTTTTATTACCCTAATTAAATTTCAATTAGTCTCTGCTAATTGCCCTGTTGTGGAAGTGCCCGACGTTGAAGCAGCAGCATTCAAAGTGATGTTGAGCTTCATTTACGCGGGTGATTTGAGCGGATTGAACGGACACAATGCAATGGCAGTTCTTTACGCCGGTGGATTTTATTTTTGAGAAATTAAATTAATAAAATAATTTTGAATTTACTAATTAGCCAAAAAGTACAACATCCCTGGCCTGGTCGACGCATCTTTGCAAATTCCCGTTTCAAAACTACGCAATGTTTTCTTGGCTTATGCCCAGGCTCGCCTTTTCGAGTTGGATGTGAGGGCAATTTTATTCACGAATAAACTAAAACGATTTTATTTAATTGTAAAAATAAATTTTCGTATCCTTTTCCATTTTTTAAAATAATTATTTTTTATTTTAGGACTTTTCCAACGATTGTTTGTCTTACATTGACAAAAATGCGGACACTTTGACCAAAACGGAGGAATTTTTGCAAATTGACCAAAAATTGTTGTGTGAAATTTTGGCACGTGACAAATTGAAAATCAATGAAGAAATTTCAATTTGGAAAGCAGTAAATTTTACTACAAACAACGCATTAAATTAGAATTTTATTTTAAATTAAATTTTAATTGTTTTTTTCGGCACTCCGTTGGGCTGACGCCAAATGTTGTCAAAATGGCATTGAGCGCTCAGCTGATAATCGTCGTGCCATGCTCGGTCCAGCGCTCTTCAAAATTCGCTTTCCACTCATTTCAGAAGAGGAATTTGCGAAGAATATTGGTAAATGTTTAGAGAGATAAAAATGAACAAAAAATCTTCGATTTAAAAAATAAATTCTAAAATTCATTGCTTTTGCAAAAATTGACAAAATTATCCATCTTAATTCAGATTTTTACAGTTCCGTCCGGCGTGTTAACAACTGAAGAAGTGATCGGTGTGGAAAAATACAAAAGCAAACAGAATTTTAATCGCATTTCCAAGCCGTGGCAGCTCCAATTTCCGAGCCAAGAGCGAATTTGGACAGAAGGAACCCTTTTGATGGACATTGAAAAAGTGTCAGAATTTGCGGGTGCGAAGGTCAGAAGTCGCCGATTCAGCAAAACTGTGCAAATCAAAGGATTTCCATCGCAAATATTAGCACAATTAAGTCCGAAAAATGGAATCATTTACAATGAGAAATGGTTGGGAATTTATCTTTGGTGTGATGCTACAGGAAAAGGTGTAATTACTTATAAAATTAATAATATCAATTAAATAGACAATTAAATTTGCTTTAAGATGAAAAATGGCGCTGCAAATGTTCTGCAACATTTCGAATAATTTCACAAAAAAATTGGACGGACAATTCCATTGGGATATTGTGTGATCATTTTTTTGACAATAAATCAAACAGCTGTGGATTCGGTAGTTTCATTTCTTATGACGTGAGTGCCAAATGAAAATACTATTCCCTTAATTGACATAATTATGTTGAATTAAGCAATTGATGGACCCGAACAATGGTTTTCACAACAGAGAAGAGGACAAAGTGACGTTGGCCATTGACGTCATAGTGAAAGAAGTCAAAACGGAGAAATTCATTTCCGATCCCAATAAATCCAATGGAATAATTTTGATGGAAATTGAAAAAGTGTCGAAATTTGCACGAGAAGCCATTAAGAGTGAACGTAAAAGCGAAACTGTGCACATCAGAGGGGTTCCATGGCAAATATTAGCACAAATAAATGCGAAAAATGGAAGTATTTACAATGAGAAATGGTTGGGCGTTTATCTTTTGTGTGATGTCCATGAAGAAGGTGCAAATTTAAAGCTAATAAACAATAAAAGTAATTAATTGCCATTAAGACAAAAATTGGAGTTTCAAATTTTCGGCAACTTTTCGAATTGTCTCTCAAAAGAATGGAGCGTTGGATTTCAGAAGAGAATGCGATGATTATGTTTTTGATAATAAAAAGAACCACAGAGGACATGCCAAATTCATTTCATTTGCTGTGTGTGACAATTCAACTTTCCCTTAATTGACCCAATTTTGATCGATTAAGGAACTGATGGACCCGGAGAAAGGCTTTTACGACAAAAATGAAGACAAAGTGACATTGGCCATCGATATCACAGTAAAAGAAGCAAAAATGGAGGACAAATCATAAACAAAATGCACTTTTTTGATTGCAATCATCATTTTATGTCTTATTATTATGTTGTTATTTTTTCAGAAATGGTTTTCGATTTACTAATACAGACAATTGAAAATGTTAAAAGGGTTTGCCATAGGGGGTGCATTTTAATTTACTGTTTTTTTGTTGTTGTTGATTTAATTTCTCATTTATGATCAATATTCATTAGCATTTTTAATTGCCCAATTAATTTTCATTTACCGTCTTTTGGAGCGTCGTACAATAGGAAAAAGCCCAGCCATTTCTCACCGCCAGCGATTTCCCTCCACTTTTTGAGTTCTTCCCATTTTTCTTTGCGTTTATTAAAGCCCGGACTTTTCAAGAACAGTCATATGAAAGTCCAACCTAAAATTTCCTTTCCCCGTCGCGTCTTGTTTTTGAATTCAACCGAATTTTCCAAATTCCTCTGTTTTTCCGTCTTTATAGACCCCGTTCTCCCCAACCGTTGAGACTCACTTGTCTGTTGACCAGTGGCGCACAAATTCGAAGAATTATGGAAATTGAGTTAGAGCGTAATTTGTAACCTTTTCTTTTAATATGAAAAATTTTAAATTAATTAAATGGCCACTCAAAAATAACAACACAAATAATAAGACATAAAATGATGATTTCAATCAGAAAAGAACATTTTATTTATGATTTGTCCTCAGTTTTTGCTTCTTTCACAGTGACATCAATGGACAATGTCACTTTGTCCTCACTTTTGTCGTAAAAGCCTTTCTCCGGGTCCATCAATTCCTTAAATTGGTCATAATTGGGTCAATTAAGGAAAATTTAACTTTAACTTACCGCAAACGAAATAAAATCAGGGAATCCCCTGGCGAACGATTGGCTGTTGAAACTTCTTTCTTCGCTGAATTCTTTCTTGAAATCCGCCGCACCGCACTTTTGCGACACAATTCGAAAGGTTGCCGAACATTTGCAACTCCATTTTTCTGCTCAATGCAAATTATATAATTGTTTTTTTCTGATTAACATTTAATTGTACCTTGTTTTGGGGCCGCACACGAAAGAAAAATGCCCAAACATTTCTCATTATTGTCAGTGCTTCCCCTTTTCGTTTTTATTTGTGCCGAAATTTTCCATGGTAATCCCTTTATGTATGTGACAGATTCACTTATACGTGCACTCAAAAACACTTCTCGCGCAAATTCCGACACTTTTTCAATATCCATAAAAAGTGTCCCTTTCGATTTGCTTTGACCCAAAATTAATTTGTCCATTTTTAGTTCATCAACAGTTATGACATCAATGGCCAATGTCACTTTGTTGTTCCATTTATCATAAAACCCATTGCTCAGGTCCATTAATTCCTTAATAAGCGGGGCTAAATGATTGCGTTAAGCAGCCAAATTTCAGAAATTAATATTTTTTTTTTGAATTGATACTGACCGCAAATGAAATGAAATTATAGAATCCCTTCTTTGTTGATTTGTTGTCAAAAACAAGGTCACTAATTATCCCAGTGGAATTCTCCGTCCTATTGTTTTGCGAAACAATTCGATAAGTTGCCGAACAAACGCAGAAATGCCAAAGCGAATCTTAATGGCAAAAATTGTCGCATTAGCATTTAGTAATTAATTTTATACCTTCTTCTGGAGCATCACGCAAAAGGTAAATGCTCAACCATTTCTCATTATTGTCAGTGCTTCCATTTTTCGTTTTTATTTGTGCCAATATTTTCCATGACATTCCATTTATATACATTTTTTCGCTGTGCCGACTGCTTTCAATCTGCTCTCGTGCAAATTCGGACACTTTTTCAATGTTCATAAAAAGTGTGCCCTTTTTCTGATCAGAAATCCGTCCATTAATCGGAAATTGCATTGGAAAAAATCCATTGGATATCCCACGACGATTTGGAAGGGAATTGAACTGATAAATGGCGATAACTTCATCCTTTGACAACACATCAGATGGAACTGTAAAATTTATTTTTCGAAAAAAGGGGGGGGGGGCTACCATCTAAACTATTACCGAATTTATTACTATTATAAATGTTTTTACCAATTTTCTCCGAAAAATCCTCTTGTGAGAAGAGCGGAAAGCGAATTTTGAACAGTGCTGGGCCAAGCATGGCACGACGATTCATTGCCGAACATTCAATGCCATTTTCACGGCACTTCGCGTCGGCCCAACGGAGTGCCTTTATTAAAATGAGAAATAACAAATTTTTTATTTCTTTTTTATAGTAAATTACAGCATTCCAAATTGAAATTTCTCCACTGATTTGCAATTCATCACGTTCGAAAATTTCGCACAACAATTTTTAATCAATTTGTAAAAATTCCTCCGATTTGATCAAATCGTCCGCATTTTTGTCAATGTAAGCCAAACATCGTTGGACAAAGTCCTATTAGAAAAATTATAAAAATATATATATAATAAATGAGTGCTTTTAGCCACCTTCAACAGGTCATTAATGCGAGCGATTGAAAGCGCAGAGAAAACATTGGACAGTTGGGAAATGGGAAAATCGGCCAACGCTTTGACCAATCCGATGACATTGAATTTTTGGGCTAATTTTAACAAAGTATTATTTTTAAATTCATGTTTTAATTATTCACCCGCATAAAGCAATTCGACTGCATTTTTCGCATTCAATTCGCTTAAATCGTCAGAATAAATGAAGCGCAACATCACTTTGAACGCTTCAGCATCGACGTCAGGGACCAGCACAGGACCATCCTTTTCAGTAGAAGCTAAAAAGAATTTAAAATAATCAAAAATATTTTAAATTTCTTTTTTCATTATTTTTCCCACCGATTTTGCCATTTGCATTTTCCGTCGCTTCTTTTTGAAACATCGCCTCAAAAACATCGGAATAATTCGAAAGAATGTTACGATGTGCGGGCACAAGCTTAAAAGTTAATCCAATTTAATTATATTTTTAATAATGACATCGATAATTACATTGTAATTAATTGATAATTAATGGTCACTCGCCTCTTTTTCGTCATATTTTCCAACCAAAAAATGCGCATCAGCGAATTTGGCATTGCTCAGCAACAATTTCATCCGATCCGCCAAAGTGTCCGGTTTTGCCGTCTTCATCTTCTTGCCATTTTCTTCTTTACATAAAAAATGAGCATTTAAAATAAATAAATTCAAGGCAGAAATTAATTTAAAAAGATATTTTAAGAAATTGGATAATACAGTTACAATGTTACAATCTCAAAAGGTACTGTACGATAAATTTTCTACCGTTTCTCTTTTCCGAATTGATTTTCTTCAACCGTTCCAATTCCGTCATTCTCATACGTCGTAATGCCTCAAATGGCGTCAAATTTTCATTTGCAAAAGGTGCTAAAAATATGGAATTTAATTAACCGACTAATTCATTTTACCTATACAATTATTATTAATTACCCTGATCAGCGGTAAATTCAGGAATTGTCGAATTGAGAGAAAAAGACATGAATTATTTAATTTATTTTGCTAAATAAAAGTCAAAATAAGAAAAAATGTATATTTTGTACATTTTGAAAATTTGGTCCATTTTCCGATATATATATTTTGCCATTTTAAATGTATTATTCTTTTATTTGCAATTTTTATAATATTTAAATCCCATTTTATAATATAAAATATTTATAACTGCTTAAAACATTTTTTTACCATTTAAATTTGAAAAATATGAGTTTTTCCACAAATTAACCAAAAAAAAAATTTAAAAAAGAGTAATTACAGAAGAGTTATATGAATAAATGAATAAATTCTGTTGTCTGTTGATGGGAAGGTTCACTTATTTAAATATTTATTAATATTTATGATTGATGGCGAGGGCATAAAATAAAATAAATCACGGCAAAACGGTGACCCAAAAAAGAAACAAATTTGAATTGGATTTACTTATCTCCTACCCATTTTCCCATATCCCATATAATATTTTTCTGAGCAAAATGCTGACCCAAAAATAATAGGGATTTACTCAATAAAAGTGGAAAATTGTGCAAATTATAGAGAATTGCATCCTCGGCATTGGAGTTTGGAAATGTCCGAGTCATTATGGCCAGGGTTGGCCAAACCGGTGGGGCTAAAACTCACATTTTTTAGTTGTTATTTGAAGAATTAAGAATTTTTAAGTTGATCGAGAAATACGGAGAATTTTGACAATTTAGAAGCATAATTTCATGGAACAAAGGTTGTTTTTTAAATTTGAAAATTTGGAGGATGAATTTCATTTAAATTTGAGTGATCTTTTTTGTTTTAATATTTGAAGATATATAATCTACTAAGGTATGAAGCTAGTCAGGTTTATACTTCAAATTAAGTATGTTCCTAGGAATAATAATTCATTAAAGTAGCTACTTTATTGGATTAGATTTTTTGTTTTAATAGAAAGTTCGAAAAACCTAACCCAATAAATTTGGAAGGTAAGCCAAATGTATTAAAATAAAAACTTATTTAGACAAAATGCAATATAAATCGAATTAAGAACTCAAATTCCCTTGATCAAAATATATTTTTCGAAATTTAAAAATTTATAAAAAAAAATACAATATCGTAAGCATAATTTATGCACTTTTCTGGGTAGTTTAGCCGCGGCTTGCGGTGCCGAGACACGTATGAAGTTTTCCGCTTGTGGGAATTATAAAAATGATAAAATTTATGGAATCCAAAGGTAAATTTGAAACCAATAATTTAAACTATTCTTCACTCCGCTCTCTGATTCATTCCATTAACTCTTCTTCACTACCATCCATTGTAATCATCACTTTTATCACTCATATCATAGTAGGCATAAGTCACTGTATTCTTCTCCTTGTTGTACCATCCAGCCTCTGGGTCCATCAACTTCTGAATTAATTTGATATAGTATTTTTTGAGAAGAGACATCTGAGTGTTCATTAAGCCAATTATTTGTTCCACCGTTCCCCATAAATTGAAAATTAAAAAAAAAAATTAGCGATGTAACATTCCGCGGCCCCAAAGCTAATACTAATTATTCCAAATTAATAATTTCCCTCCCCGCTGCATGGCCACCATTCATTCATCCTCTCGCCAACCCGAAAAGCCATAAATTCGGAGAAACCCCAGCACTCCTTGTCCTTGGGCCAAAATGATTGATAAATTGTTTTGCTGCCATCATTTGGTTTTGTCTTTTTATCCCCATTTTGTGGTACAACACGTATCGTTGCCAAACAAGTGCAACTCCAATCCGACCCTTAACAAAACAACCAATTAACACATATTAATTTATGGTTTTTTTTGGATATAGTTAACAATTTTCTTCCGCAAATTTAGAAAAATATTAAACCTAGACAAAGAATAGCAAAAAAAAAACACAAATTTTCGTTTAACCAAAATTTGTCGAAAAAATATAAAATAAATTTTTATAAAAGTTTTTTCTGGACTTTCTATATTAAGATAGAGACATCAATAAATTAAAAATGTAATTTAAATAAAACTCGCCTCTTGCTTATCGCCTTGTCCAACTAAAAAGTGCACATCCGAATCAACACCCGTGCTCAACAAACGCTTCATCCGATCCAACAATTTGTCCATGTTCAAAAAAACAAATGAAAAAAATTGGCGCAGTTTTAAATAATGCTAAAAAATTTTTTAATTTAACTAAATTTATGGTAAATTATCAATTAAAATTTTCACGACGTATTAAAAAAAGTTTTTAATGACTTTTAAGTTATTTTTTTTTTTGGAATTAAATCTTTTCTGAATATGTTATCGCGTAATAATCTCAAAATAGCAATATAAATCTAACCCTTATGATCAGGGGTGGTAAAAATATGGACATAAAATTGCAAAAATATGGATATAAATTTTTCCAAATCGAGTGTACAATTTTCTCAAAATTTCTTAAAATTTGCTAATTCTTTGAATTTTTCTACATTTTCAATTTCAATCAATCTTTCACCGTCTTCCTTTATTTTGTTACAGTATTCTTCCAATCTTTCACCGTTTTCCTCGATTTTGTTGGCATTTTCCTCCAATCTTTCACCGTTTTCCATCAATTTGTTGGCGTTTTCCTTCAATTTTTCACTGCTTTCTTTCAATTCTTGGGCCTTTTCCTTCAATTTTTCACCGTTTTCTTTCACTTCTTGGGCCTTTTCCTTCATTTTCTCACTGTTTTCCATCAATTTGGCATTGCTTTCTCTCCATCTTTCACTACTTTCTCTCCATTTCTCTCTGCTTTCCTTCACTTTTTCGGCATATTCTTTCTTCATTAGGATTTGTGCCATTATTTTCCATGGAAATCCTTTGATCTTCATGATTTCGCTCTGTCGCTTACTTCCGGTAATTAGTCTCATAAATTGCGACACTTTTTCAATGTCCATCACAATTGTGCCAAATGTCGAAATTCGCCAATGTCTTGGAAATTGCAGTTGATACAGCCCCGAATTAGTAAGAAAATTCGGATGGCAAAAGAACTGATAAATGCCGATCACTTCATCCATTTTTAACACACCAGAAGAAACTGGAAAAAAATTTTAATTCTTGAAAAAAATAAAAAATTGAGTTAATTAGGGCCCGGGAAAGGAATACGAGGCGTTTCGTAAAATCCGCCATTTTTGCAATTTTTTCGACAAAACATGGTATAACTTTGCTTAAAATCAACCAAATTTTACATTCTTAGTATCATTGGATAGCCCAGCTTTTTCTCTATTAGCCTGGCAAATTTAAAAAAATTTGGTCAACTTTAGAAAATGTTGTATGAAAATAAGTACTATTTCAGCCATAACTTAGTTTAAATTTGATAATTTTGTTTGAAATTTTGGAGGCTAAAACAGGAAAAGCTTGCCTATCGAATGGTACCAAGAATGTAAAATTTGGTTTATTTTAAGCAAAGTTATGCCATGTTTTGTCGAAAAAATTGCAAAAATGGCGGATTTTACGAAACGACCTAGCACCGGGCGAGACTACGGGCTACGGAATAAGTCCGCGCGTGATCCGCACGCGGTTGACTGATTGGCGGGGGCCCTTCGGGCCCCCGCAGTCAACCGCCTGTGGCGCTCGTCAGACTTTTTCCTCCGCCCTCCGTCTCGCCCCACTACTTGCTCCGTCTTCGCATGCTCCCTTTTGCGAAAGTTAGCTTGTCAAATTATTTTGTTCATCCTTTATTTCTTTGGTACTGAAGTGTCCATTTCCATTGGTACTCAGTTGTCCCAGTGCTAGATGGCGTTGGTTCTAATTTATACCTTGTTTTTTAGACTTAGATCATCAAAAGCTTTCGAATGATACCAAAGTTATGTGATTTTGACCGTTTTAACGGGTCAGGAACCCCCATTTTCACTCAAATTTTCGAGTTTTAAACCGGTTCAAAAACCGGTTTAAAAGCTTTTGCCGCGCAGTTTTTTGATGGTTTAGGCATTTTCAGCACACAAGAAAACCTATAAAAGTTTTCTATGCAATTTTGAGTCGAGACCTATGGTGGATATTTTCTTTTAAATTTTGTCGTAAATTAAATCTCGGTTTTTTGTTCGAGTCCGGGTTCGGGTTTTAGAATTGGCCAAAATGGATGTCATAATCGTTTTCAACGACCTAGAAAACCCCTAGAAATTGTTTTCCGTGTGTAAATTATGAATTTCGAAATTTTGTTCGAATTCTGGTTCGGGATTCTGAATTTTGAAAATTAAATGTCATATTCGTGATCAGCGCCCCAAATTACCCTAGAAATGACTTTTTATTTGAAAATTTCAGGGGGGGTCACAAAACAGAAAAGAACCAAACAAATAATTACCCTGGGAAGAGAACTTAAAATTTTTCAAAAATAAGCACCCCCTCCGTATTTTCCTGAGGATTTTAGAGTTTTCATAAAATCATTATTACTTAGAGTGCTCAGTTTTCAGCACAAAAAATCACCGATTAAGCACTGTAAACAGAATCAAATTTTCCCAAAATAAGCATGTAAAAAGCACAAAAAAAAAATTAGAAAAAAGCATAAAATTAAGGGATTAAAGACACATAAAAAAATTGAAAAAAGCAGCAAAAAACGTTTGTTTGCTACCTGATTATAAAAAACATCCAAATAGGTGCTAAAATGGTAATGAGATACATAATTTTAAAAATCAAAAATTCTTGTCAAAAAAAAATAAATAAAATAAATTTCGGAGATGACTTTTTAATAAATTTTTCCATTTCTTAGGGGTGTATTTTTATGAAAATTTTCGGATCGATTTTTAGGGGTGTATTTTTATTTTATTTCATTTTTATTAATAATTTTTTTAGAAATCACTGAAATGCTGCAAAATGAGCACTCTAATTATTACTTATATAAAAAAGAAAAACTATCCAAGGATGACGATTGATAAATTTTCAAAAAATAATGCATCACCCAATTGGGTCTTTTTTGGGGTCATATTTTGCCGTAAATTATTTGTGGCCATTGTCTGGAGAGAATTGAATTTTAGGACTAATTCTGTAAAAAAGCTACAATTGGTTACAGTATCCCATCTCAATTTACAGACTGTCCTTTCCAGTAATTCGAAAAATATTTCTACCATTTCCGTTTCCGTGTTCTCTTTGTGCGTCTGTTCCATTTCCGCAATTTTGACATGTTCAAATTCGTCATCAGAAAATGTCGAAGGTTCAAATTGTGCTTTAAAAATAACAATCAAATTTTAAGTCCATAAAATAATTTATTAAAAATTAATTTTTTAATTAATTTTAGTTAATTTTCACAATTACCCTGATCAATTATTGTAAATTCATCATCTGATGATTTGGATGAAAAAGACATATTTACTTATTGCCTAAATAAAGATGAAAAATGAAACAAGCCGAACATTATTTGCATTTCCAAAATAATAAACATTCATTTAAATTGATCTCTCAATTAAATCGTTAGGACTAATTAATTGGTTTTCAAAAACCGAAAACATGCAGTTTATAACCAGAGAGAACTGAATATTTTTAAAAACAAAATTAAAAATTTGAAAATTTACTATTAAATTCCTTTTTTATATTCATCGAAAGAATGTATTGTAATTGAAAAGAATGAATAAAGAAATGAATAAATATTCAAATGCTGATAGTTCATAAATATTAATTAGGGAGGGGGAGGGGACATAAAATAATTAAGGGCAAAACGATGACCCAAAAACGAAGAACTTTTATGAAAATCTCTTAAAACAAAATTTTATGAAATTATAATTTCTTGGGATTTATTACTTAGCAAGAAGTATAGGAGTATAAACTTGATAAATAATGTTTGACAATTTGTTCATTTTGAATTCTATTTTTATTTTAATAAAATTCATCAGAAAGATTAAAAATGAAGGAGAAATGAGTCTTTTGCTGTCTCTAATAGGGCACTACTAATATTAATGAGGGGAACGCAAAAATAATTACGGCAAAACGATGACCCAACAAAGTGGAAAAGAAGCCAAGTTAAAAATTTACAAAATAAGGCACCCCCTACCTATTTTCATGAGGATTTTTAAGATTTTAAGAAAATCCTTAATACTTATATAAAAAAGAAAAACTATTTTAGGAAGACGACTCAAATATTTTCAAAAAATAATACATCACCCAATTGGGTTTTAAGCTTTTTTGGGGTCATCATTTTGCCGTAAATTATTTGTGCCCTTCTCAGCCATCATAAATCTAAGTGAAACATAGTCGGCAGATCAGCAACAAAATGTGAAGTAACATTATTTAATTTCCATTTTTAAATATGCTATATTTAGGTACATTAAAATAAAAAAAATCAAGCAAATTTTAATTCATCCATTAAATATTTGTTGTGTTTTTTTTGAGTTTTTTTTTATTCCAACTATTTCACATTTTGATTAGATGAATTACTTACTACAAAACTTTCTTTATCAAAAAAAAATCAAGAGGCAGTTTAAAAAAATTTAAAAAAAAATTTTTCGATAGCCCTATGTGTTTATTCTTATCTTGCAAAATTAAAAAAAAATTCTTTGAGTTTAAAAAAGTTATGACCTGAGAAACTCAAAAAACTAATTTTTTTGAACATTTTTAGTCATAACTTTCTTGAAAATTAACGAAACTTTTTAAAATTTTGTAGGGTAATAGAAAACACTTAGGGCTATCTAATGATATTAAGAAATAAAAAATTTAGATCCTTTTGAGCAAAGTTATATCAAAAAATATTTTCATTTGATGGTTTTTTGACTAACGCCCATTATAATGGCTTTTGACTAACGTCATAGCACCGCTTAGGTGGGAAAAACCGCCGATCGCTGGTCACCAGACAGAGCCCGAGGGTTCAATTCCCTCCCAAGTCTACCATTTGTCTACTTTATTATCATATGCTTTTTGTTTTGATTTAATTGGCCGAGTGTTATGGAAATTAAATATGAACATTTGAATCATTAAACTGATCAGAAGATAACTGTCATTTTAAACCCGAAAGGATTTGCTGAACAACTCCGAAAAGACTGAAATGATTAGAAATTTTTGAACGAACTTATGCTTTTCGCCTCAGAAATTTTCGGTATTTTTAATCCAAAATTGGAATTTAAAGAAATTTGTTAACAGTTTATCCATGGTCAATTTTTGTGGCTCTTAGTCGACTACCATAAAGAATTGTCTCTTTATTAATGGAATGTTTTTCAGAAACAAAAAGTGTAAGAAACCAATCAAAAATATCATCTTGTGTCTCATAATTAGGTATGACCTTTTTAGGTTTTTACCAATACCATACCAATTCCAAGGAAAACATTCATACAACCGCGACATTAATAATTATTGAACAGACTTCAAATTTGGTGAATCAATTCAGGGCCATTCTTTTCAGCAGAAACAAAAATAATTTTTAAAAATCAAAAATATTAAATTTTCTTTTTCAATTTTCCGACATTTTCTTTTTTAAAGAGTTAAATTAGTAAAGTGTTCAGTTATATGTATTTTTTTAAAATTGTCGAGGGTCCAATTCCTTCACAGGTCTACCATTTTGCCCAACCTTTATTTTAGCAACAATAATAAATTTGTAATTGATTTAAAGAAAACAGCGCAAAATGATATAACATTAATGATGGTTCAATGAGAAAATTGCAAATTGCTTTTCATTTGTCCTCCGTTTTTGCTTCTTTCACAGTGAAATCGATGGCCAATTTCACTTTGTCCTCGCCTTTGTCGTAGAAGCCTTTGCTTGGGTCCATCAATTCCTTAATTGTCATAATTGGACCAATTAAGGAAAAGTTGAATTGTCACTCACCACAAGGGAAATGAAATTGTATCCCCAGCCTCTCGCTTGATTGTCAAAAACATCATCATTTAATTCTCTTCTGAAATCCGCCACATCGCACTTTTGCGAGACAATTCGAATGATTGCCGAACATTTGCAGCTCCAATTTTCTGTGCAAAACAAACAAATTTACTTTTCTCCATTTTTGGCAAGGATTTGAATTTTAAAAAAGTAACAAATGAAGCGAAGAATTTCACAGACTAAGCGCAAAAATTATTTTCTGCGTATAAGTAACACAATTTGAGCTTTCTTCAACTAGGTTGTCGCCAACAAATTTTTTTTGCAATTAATTCTGCGCTCCTTTTGATGCCTTTAAAAAATATCAAATCCATGCCACAAAATGTAAAAATAACGCAAATTAATATCGTTGTTAATTCTTATCAATTAGCATTTAATTGTACCTTCTTTTGGAGCGGAACACAAAAGGAAAATGCCCAAGCACTTCACATTGTCAGTGATTTCCATTCCCTCACTTATTTGTGCTAATATTTGCCATGAAAATCCTTTGATGTGAACAGATTCGCTTTTACGTTCACTCTTAATGGCTTCTCGCACAAATTCCGACACTTTTTGAATTTCCATTAAAATTGTTCCATTGGATTTGTTGGGATCAGAAACAAATTTCTCCGTTTTTGGCTCTTCCACAATGATATCAATTGCCAATTTCACTTTGTCCTCTTCTCTGTTGTAAAAATCTTTGCTCGGGCCTATCAATTCCTTAATTAACCATAATTATGTCAATTAAGGTAATAATGTTCCAATTGGCACTCACTGCAAAGGAAATGAAATTATCGAATCCCCTGTTGGTTGATTTGTTGTAAAAAGCACGGTCACATAGTGTCCCAAAAGAATTCTCCGTCCCATTTTTTTGCGATACAATTCGAAAAGTTGCCGAACGAACGCAGCAGCGCCAATTCAAATCTTAATTAGCATATATATCGCAGTTAATTAGCCTTAATTAACAGTTAATTTGTTGCACCATTTTCAGAAGCGATGCAGCAAAGATAAATGCCAAACCATTTCTCATTGTCAGTGCTTTCCTTTTTCTTTGTAATTTGTGCACATTTATGTACACAGTTTCGCTCAATCGACTGCTCTCAACTTCCTCTAGTGCAAATTCTGACACTTTTTCAATGTCCATCGTAATTGTCCCAAAAGCCCAAAATCGCCTATGGGTTGGAAATCTTAGTGTGTACGGTATGCCTTCGTTAATCCCATTCGCATGGTTATGGTATTGTTCCACTCCAATCACTTCGTCCGCTGTTAAAACGCCGTACGGAACTGTAAAAATTGATATGAGAAGCAACGGAAAAATAAGGATTAAAAAATAAATACAAATAATATTTAATATGATTCTAAGCTTTTTTTACCAATTGTTTCCCAAATTTCCTTTTGTGAGAAGAGCGGAAAGCGAATTGTGAAAAGTGCCGGGCCAAGCATTTGACGGCGATTCTCTGCTGAATATTCAATGCCATTTTGACAACATTTCGCATCAGCCCAACGGAGTGCCAAAAAAAAAATTAAAATTAATGGGAAATAAGCAAATAAATTAATTTAAATTTTTTAAACTAATTACTGCTTTCCAAATTGAAATTTCTTCACGGATTTGCAATTCGTCTCGTTCCAAAATTTCACATAACAATTTTTGGTCAATTTGCAAAAATTCATCCGATTTGAGCAAAGTGTCCGCATTTTTGTCAATGTAAGACAAACAACAATTGGTCAAATCCTTAATAAATTATTAATTAAACATTCAGGCATTTACCCTGGGGCAAGGCCAAATCCGTCAGAGCCAACTAAGATTAAAATTATTGACCAGGAAATGAAAATTATCGAATTAAAATAAAATGTGATGTATTAAAAACACGAGACAAAAGACACGAAACCGAACTAATTTGCGATTTTTTCTAATTGAAAATCAAAAAATAATTTTAAAATAATTTTCTCTCAGATCCTTCAGGGCTATCGAGTGCCACTAAGTGTATATAAATTCTGAGAAAACTTATAAAGTATAAAATTATAATTGCAATTATGGTAATAAAATGCTTACATCTCGATCCTCTGTTTATTCTTTGCAAATTTTTTGGGATTAAATATTCTGGTTAAAAACATTAAAATAAATGTTAGATTTAAAATCGCAGAAAAATTCTTCTCCGATTTTCTTTCATGAACTTTTCTTATAAAATATTTCTAAAATATGATATAATTTGAAAAATAGCCAACTAATTAATATAAATAATTCCATACTGAAGAAAAAAACCAAAATTTTGAGTTTTTGTTGTTTTCAAGTGTATAGTTTTTTGTGAGCTACTTAAGTGATACCCAAAAATTTGGCTGAGACGAAAATTAATTTTACATGTAAATAATAATTATGCTCACCTCCAAGTCGAAAAGACGGGCCTGAGCATAAGCCAAGAAAACATTGCGCAATTCGGAGATTGGAATTTGCAAAGATGGGGCAACCAGGGCGGGGATATTGTACTTTTTGGCTAATTAAAATTAAAAATTTTATTAATTTAATTTATAGGAATTAATTCACCAGCGTAAAGCACTGCCATTGCATTGTATCCGTTTAATTCAATCAAATCACCCGTGTAAATGAAGCTCAACATCACTTTGAACGCTGCTGCTTCAACGTCAGGGACCTCTATCAAAGGCCAATTAGTGGAGGCTAATAAAAAGAAAAATTAAATTATGGTAATTAGCAGAAATAAACAAAATTAAATCGCAAAATAATGTTATTTACTTATATTTTTATTACCATTTCCCGCATTTTCATTCTGTGCGTCAAAACGGAACATTGCCTCAAATACGTCGGAAGCCAACTTCAAAATGAATTTATGGGCTGGGATAATCTTAAAATATTAATGTAAAATTATATTAAATATATGTATAAAAAAATTAAATTGAATATTAACATTCATTTTTCAAATCTTGCCTCTTTTGCGTCTCCGTCCCCAACCAAAAAGTGCACATCCGCGTACTCTCCCGTGCTCAGCATCGGTTTAATCCAATTTAACTCCGACTTGGACATTTTAATTTCCAAAGTTTGCTAAATCATTAATGAGAATAATAAAAAGCATTATTTTAAAAATTTATTGATCTAATCATGTTAAAAAATGGCCCAAATTCCTTTTAAATTTAAATAATCAAGATGATTAGCAATTTTAGTTACAAAATTGGTTACATATCCAAGGATGGCATTCCGAGGTTCGGAATCCTAACCCTAAAGGATGTCGGAAACCGGAAGCCGGAACTCCGTGCCACCCCTGTTACATACGGCACATAATTTGCTGAAACTCAATTCTTTTGACCAAAAAGGCAGATATGTATATGAGGAGTGCCCGAAAGTTAATGGCATTAAAAATATATGGGAGTTTTCATGATGTAAAATAAAAAGTCTATTAGTTTTCCATTCTTTTAGATGAATTTTCTTCTACATTTGAAAATTCATTCATTTGAGCAACTTTTTAAATTGAAATTATTTGTATTCAAATTGAAAAACATTTTAAATTATGCCATTAATATTATTTGTACCAACAAAAGAACATAAAATAAAAAAATAAATTGCAAAAAGACTGAGGAACATTCTGAATGCTGTTGATTGTCACTAATGTTTTATGGGAGGGCATAAATATTTTATGGCAAAATGATGACCTAAATTTTTCAATCAATGCTTTGGGCACGATAACAAAAGTCGGAATTCGTAAAAGTTAATTAGTGATAAAAATGAAATAATTATTCAAATGAGTGAATTAATGGCAAAGGCCTCCCCGCACTCCTCCAACAAAATTTTATATTATTTATAATTATGAGAGAACAATTACGGCAAAATGGTGACCTAAGAAGGAGGAGGGGAACAGAAACAAATGTAATTTGTGAGAATCAATGGGAAATCGTATAATATAAAGTCAAGTCGTACGGTGCCTAGGGCATTATAAAACTGCCAATTTTAACAGAATTTTTAAGAAAATTCTTCAGTTTTTTACATTTTTCCCCAATTCCTTCGGGCTCCATTCTTACAAATTCGTGATTTTTTTATTAAACCAAAATTAAATTGAAAAACATGCAAAAAGCAATAAAAATAATATTAAGAGATGCATAACTCAGAAAATTCCTCAACAATTTTATGATTTGTCCTCCGATTCTGCTTTTTTCACCACCAAATCAATGGCCAATTTCACTGTGTCCCCGCTTTTGTCGTACAATTCTTTGCCCGGGTCCATCAATTGCTTAATTACATTTAATTAGGGATATTATTATAAGAAAATCTTTTCGATATGGGAAAATATTTAAAAAATGAAATATTTAGGAAATATGCGAAAGATGTTCTGCTGGTTTTGGAGTAGTTACACGTTTTTGTTATGATTTATTAAAATTACCCTAATTAACCAAAATTATGAAATTTTATACTATTGGCAAACAAATTTTTCAAAAAAACACAAATTGGCAATTTTGAAGATCATAAAATTTATAATTTTTTAGTCGAAATCATTTAGCAAATTGCACTCTAATTGTAAGCTGCAAAAAAGCGGTTTGAAAAGAAAACAAAAATTGGACGTCGCCCGGGGGAGCGTTAGCCCTCCAAGCCAAAATCGTGGCGATCCATGCGGTTAAAAGGTCCAAAGAAAATGTTGAACTTTGGTCTCACATTTTTTGATTAATAAATTTTAAAAATAATCAATGAATCAATTTTATAAAATATTTTATTTTTGAACCAAAAAATCGCAATTTTTTGATTTTTCTGTTTTTTATTTATTGGACTCACCGCAAAAGAAATGAAATTGGAGAATCCCCAGCAGTTGCTCGGTTTCATTGTTACGTCATCGAATTTGTGCTGGAAATCGCGCACTTCGCTCTTTTGTGAGACAATGCGAAGAGTTGCCGAACAAACGCAGCCCAAATTGGAGTCTTAAAACCAATTAATTAACACTTTTAATTGCCCAATTAATTTCATTTACCGTCTTTTGGAGCGTCGTACAATAGGAAAAAGCCCAGCCATTTCTCACCGCCAGCGATTCCCTCCACTTTTTGAGTTCTTCCCATTTTTCTTGGCGTTCTTTATTGTTTTCAGCGTTTTCTTTCAATTTTCATTGCTTTCCTTGCTGAGTTTTTCACCGTTCTCCTCCAATTTTTTACAGTTTTCTTCCAATTTTTCACGAATTTCCAACAATTTCTTATTGTTTTCTATCAATCTTTGAGCGTTTCTTTGAATTTTTCTTCATTTTTAATTGCAATCAATCTTTTCCGTCTTCATCTATTTTGTGGCATTTTCTTCCAATCTTTCACCCTTTTCCTCCAATATTTCACCGTCTTCTTTCAGTTTTTCACGGTTTTCCTTCATTTCTCGGGCATTTTCTTTCATATTTTCAATATTTTCCCATAATCTTTCAGTGATTTCTTCCATTTTATCTGTGTTCTCTTTGATTTTTTCAGTGTTCTCCTTCATTTGCTTTGTCTTCTCCTTCAATTTTTCAATGATTTCCTCCCATTTTTCATTATTTTCCTTTAATTTTCCTTTATTTTCCTCCATCTTCTCAGTGTTTTCCTTCAATTTTTCGCCGTTTTCCTTCAGTTTTCGGGCATTTTGCTTCATTTTCTCACTGTTTTCCATCAATTTGGCATTGCTTTCTCTCCATCTTTCACTACTTTCTCTCCATTTCTCTCTGCTTTCCTTCACTTTTTCGGCATATTCTTTCTTCAATAGGATTTGTGCCATTATTTTCCATGGAAATCGTTTGATCTTCATGACTTCGCTCTGTCGCTTACTTCCGGTAATTAGTCTCATAAATTGCGACACTTTTTCAATGTCCATCACAATTGTGCCAAATGTCGAAATTCGCCAATGACTTGGAAATTGCAGTGGGTACAGTAACCCATCGGATGTGCCACGAAAGTTCGGGAGGCAAAGGAACTGATAAATGCCGATCACTTCTTCCATTTTTAACACACCAGAAGAAACTGGAAAAAAGAATTTAAATTCATTAAAAATAGTGAAAAATTGAGTTAATTTTAGTCCTGGAAAGGAATACGATTTTTGAGTTCTTAGTTTTCAAGAAGTACGCATTAGACTAAAAAATTGAAATTTGTCGATTTACCAATTTTCTCCGAAAATTCCTCTTTTGAGAAAAGCGGGAATCGAATTTTGAACAGTGCCGGGCCGAGAACGGCACGACGATTCTCCGCTGAACATCCAATGGCATTTTCACGGCATTTGGCGTCGGCCCAACGGAGTGCCTTTATTGATGAGAAATAACAAATTAATTAAAAATTATTTCTTATTTATAGCAAAATTACAGCGTTCCAAATTGAAATTTCTTCACGGATTTGCAATTCGTCACGCGCCAAAATTTCACACAACAAATTCTGATCAATTTGCAAAAATTCATCCGATTTGATCAAAATGTCGGCATTTTTATCGATGCACATCAAACATCGTTGAACAACTTCCTAAAAATAATTAATAATTAAATTGATTAATTAATGTCACTCACCTCTTTTTCTTCATTTTCCCCAACCAAAAAATGCGCGTCGGCGCCTTTGGCGGTACTCAGCAAAATTTTCATCCGATCCGCCAAAGTGTCCGGCTTAGCCATGTTCATTTTGTGGCCATTGTCTGGAGAGAATTGAATTTTAGGACTAATTCTGTAAAAAAGCTACAATTGGTTACAGTATCCCATCTCAATTTACAGACTGTCCTTTCCAGTAATTCGAAAAATATTTCTACCATTTCCGTTTTCCGTGTTCTCTTTGTGCGTCTGTTCCATTTCCGCAATTTTGACATGTTCAAATTCGTCATCAGAAAATGTCGAAGGTTCAAATTGTGCTTTAAAAATAACAATCAAATTTTAAGTCCATAAAATAATTTATTAAAAATTAATTTTTTAATTAATTTTAGTTAATTTTCACAATTACCCTGATCAATTATTGTAAATTCATCATCTGATGATTTGGATGAAAAAGACATATTTACTTATTGCCTAAATAAAGATGAAAAATGAAACAAGCCGAACATTATTTGCATTTCCAAAATAATAAACATTCATTTAAATTGATCTCTCAATTAAATCGTTAGGACTAATTAATTGGTTTTCAAAAACCGAAAACATGCAGTTTATAACCAGAGAGAACTGAATATTTTTAAAAACAAAATTAAAAATTTGAAAATTTACTATTAAATTCCTTTTTTATATTCATCGAAAGAATGTATTGTAATTGAAAAGAATGAATAAAGAAATGAATAAATATTCAAATGCTGATAGTTCATAAATATTAATTAGGGAGGGGGAGGGGACATAAAATAATTAAGGGCAAAACGATGACCCAAAAACGAAGAACTTTTATGAAAATCTCTTAAAACAAAATTTTATGAAATTATAATTTCTTGGGATTTATTACTTAGCAAGAAGTATAGGAGTATAAACTTGATAAATAATGTTTGACAATTTGTTCATTTTGAATTCTATTTTTATTTTAATATAATTCATCAGAAAGATTAAAAATGAAGGAGAAATGAGTCTTTTGCTGTCTCTAATAGGGCACTACTAATATTAATGAGGGGAACGCAAAAATAATTACGGCAAAACGATGACCCAACAAAGTGGAAAAGAAGCCAAGTTAAAAATTTACAAAATAAGGCACCCCCTACCTATTTTCATGAGGATTTTTAAGATTTTAAGAAAATCCTTAATACTTATATAAAAAAGAAAAACTATTTTAGGAAGACGACTCAAATATTTTCAAAAAATAATACATCACCCAATTGGGTTTTAAGCTTTTTTGGGGTCATCATTTTGCCGTAAATTATTTGTGCCCTTCTCAGCCATCATAAATCTAAGTGAAACATAGTCGGCAGATCAACAACAAAATGTATAATTACATAACTTTATTTGATTTCCATTTTTAAATGCGTTATTTTTAAGTACATAAAGTGAAATTTAGCAAACAAGTGAAAATTGAAAAAATTTGCCATTTTTAATATTAAATTTTCTTAAATATAATTAAAATTGCGAATTTTTCAAATTGCCATGCCCAAATCGCCGACTGATTGGATGAAGCTGTTGCTGAGCACGGGAGAGTACGCGGATGTGCACTTTTTGATTGGGGACGGTGACGAAAAAGAGGCAAGACTACAAATTAAAAATTTAATTTGTTAATTGTATAAATAATAAATAATTTTTAATTTATTTTATATATTTTTTAATTTAATTTTATTTTTGTGTTAAATTGTTTTTCCTACATTAGTCCTTTAAGCTTGTGCCAGCCCATAAACTCATTTTGAAGCACGCGTCCGACGTTTTTGAGGCAATGTTTCGTTTTGACTCACAAAATGCAAAAGCGGAAAATGGTAAAAAATATTTTGAATATTAATATACTAAAATTTGGGATTAAGGAGAGACCGGATTTGGTGTTAGTTCGGCCTAAAAATCAATGTAAATAGTTTTTTTAGCTTAGTTTGAAGCTTTTAGGAATGCATTTTTATTTTCGGTTTTACATATACCAATTTTTTTTTCTATTTTTCGAATTTTAATCATGTTTCAGCAAGTTCAAATTAGCCTCTTCTTATTACCCTAATTAAATTCCCATTAGTCTGTGCTAATTGCAATGTTGTGGAAGTGCCCGATGTTGAAGCAGCAGCATTCAAAGTGATGTTGAACTTCATTTATGCGGGTGATTTGAGCGGATTGAACGGAGACAATGCAATGGCAGTGCTTTACGCCGGTGGAATTAATTCCGAGAAATTTAAATTTAATAAGTTTTTAATTTACTAATTAGCCAAAAAAGTACAATATCCCCGCCCTGGTTGCCCCATCTTTACAAATTCCCATCTCAAAACTGCGCAATGTTTTCTTGGCTTATGCCCAGGCTCGCCTTTTCGATTTGGAGGTGAGGACAATTTTTTTCCAAAAAAGCCTGGCAAACGACCCGATCCATGCTTTTTCATTATTTTATTATTTTTTTTAGGACTTTGCTAATTGTTGTTTGTCTTACATTGACAAAAATGCAGACATTTTGATCAAATCGGATGAATTTTTGCAAATTGACCAAAAATTGTTATGTGAAATTTTGGAACGTGATGAATTGCAAATCCGTGAAGAGATTTCAACTTGGGATGCAGTAATTTTACTATAAATAAGAAATAATTTTGAATTAATTTGTTATTTCTCATTAATAAAGGCACTCCGTTGGGCCGACGCCAAATGCCGTGAAAATGCCATTGGATGTTCAGCGGAGAATCGTCGTGCCGTTCTCGGCCCGGCACTGTTCAAAATTCGATTCCCTCTCTTCGCAAAAAAGGAATTTTTGAAAATCGGTAAAAATTAATTTTGGATAATTATCATCTTTTTCACCAAATTTTTCAGTTCCTTCAAAGGTTTTAACAGCCGAAGAAAAGTTCGGCATATATCAGTTCCAAAGTCAACCCCATTTTCACCCATTGAAATTTCCGAGTCATTGGCGAATTTGGACATTTGGGACAATTTCGATGGACATTAAAAAAGTGTCCGAATTTGCGAGAGAACCAATGGAGAGTTACAGATTCAGTGATGATACCGTATGCATAAAGGGATTACCATGGAAAATAGTGGCACAAATAAAAGCAAAGACGAAAAGCACTGAGAATGAGAAAAGTTTGGGCATTTTCCTTTGGTGCAATGGCCCGAGGGAAGGTGAAACAACATAAAACCATACTGATAATTAATATAATTTGAAATTCAGCAGGCGAAAATTGGAGTTGTAAATGTTCGGCAACATTTCGAATTGTCTCAAAAATGGACGGTGTGGAGAATTCCATTGGGAAATTCAATGACCTAGCTTTTAACAATAAACAGCAGGGTCGTGGCTTTAATTTCATTCCATTTGCGGTTAGTGTAAATTCAAAATTCCTTTAATTGATTAATTAGGTTTAATTAAGGAATTGATGGAACTAACCAAAGGATTTTATGACAAAAATGGGGACAAAATAACAGTGGCAATCGATTTTGCTGTGGGCGAACCAAAAGCGGATAAATCAATTTATGATTCATGCAAATCCCATGGGACACTTTCGATGGATCATTGAAAAAGTGTCGGAATTTGCGCGAGAAATTATTGGGAGTGAACGTAAAAGCGAATTTGTCACATACATAAAGGGATTACCTTGGAAAATTTCGTCACAAATAAAAACGAAAAAGGAAAACACTGACAATGAGAAATATTTGGGCATTTTTCTTTCGTGTGTGGCACCAAAAACGGTACAATTAAATGTAAATAAAAAAAAAAATTATATAATTTGGCATTGAGCAGAAAAGTGGAGTTGCAAATGTTCGGCAACTTTTCGAATTGTGTCGCAAAAGTGCGGTGTACCGGATATCAAAAATGAATTCATCGAAGAAATAAATTTCAACAGCGAATCGGTCGCCATGGGATTCTCTGGTTTTATTTCGTTTGCGGTAAGTTAAAGTTAAATTTTCCTTAATTGACCCAATTATGAATAATTAAGGAATTGATGGACCCGGAGAAAGGCTTTTACGACCAAAGAGAGGACAAAGTGACATTGGCCATTGATGTCACTGTGAAAGAAGCAAAAACGAGGGACAAAATGATAATCATAATTATTTTCATTGCCATTTTGGGTGTGTGGCGCATTTTATTTGTCTTTGGTGTCAGCCAAAAACCCATTTCAAAATGAAAACATTTAACAAAGATTAATTGATAACGTTGAGTTTTTTGAATTCTTTGAGCCCTTCCCTCTTTTTTAGGTCGTCGTTTTGCGCTTATTTATTTGTGCCATCCCCTTAAATATAAATTGACCAATTATCAGAAAATTGAAAAATTTCCAGACTAATAGAGCACACTTGGACACTTCACTTTATTTTGGGTCAAATTAAATCGAAAAAACGGGTTTTTCGAATTTGAAAAAGTGACGGAATTTGCGCGAGAAGTCTTTTTTTAGTGAAACGTGAAAGCGAAACTGTCACTTACATAAATGAATTATCATGGAAAATATTGGCAGAAATAAATCAGAGTACAGAAAGGATTGACAATGAGTTAGTTGAGCATCAATCCAATTATTTGTGAGTCAAAAGGGAATATTATGACATGCTGTCCGAATTTAAAGAAGAAAAATTAAATTTTCTTATTAGAAGTTTCAATTAAATTTAAAAAAAAATGTTTAGTTTTTTTTATCGAGATAACATATATGCGACCCAATTAATATCTCTTTAAATTGCATTCAATTGCTTCCCCATTTAACCAATTTTTGATATGGCCTAAAATCAGTCCATTTTAGGCTGCAACGGTGCTATGACGTTACTCAAAAACCATCAAAATAGGCGTAAATAAAAAAAAACCAATTTTTTATATAACTTTAAGGACTATCGAATATATCAAGTATATAAAATTTGATTCATTTTGGGCGACGTTATGAATAATTTTATGTCAAAATTAAATTCCAATTAAGCTGTCCATTTTGGCCAATTTTCACCTTAATACAAATTAGAAATTAATTAATTTTTATTAAACTTTATTATCTTCGTCAAAACGCAAATTAATTAGCAGTATAAGTCATAGCATCACTTTGTCCCAATACTTAAAATTAATTCACACATTAACTTTGGGTTTGTTTGAAATACTTTCCTTAATTCCCTGTCTGCAAATAAGGAGCATTTGGCTTGGTAATTGACAACTTCTCACTTTTCCACCTGTCACGAATTAATGTCCCCAATTCCATTACCTTTTTCCGTTTTTTTATTTTCAGTTTTTTAAATTTTATTAAATTATTATTTAATCCAACACTACGCAACAAAGTCCCATTTCGTTTGCCAAATTTTCTGTGTAGCAATGTGAAATATCATTATAAAGTTAACTGTTGTCTTGGGCATGGCTTTTTCCTTTTCCTCGTCCATTGCCATCCGAACAAAACACACTTTGACACATTCATTACTTTTGGCATTTTGTCCAATTGACGGTTTGATTCATAAATTGACAGTCGCTCAATTAGCTTTAGCCTTTTGTCCTTCTTGCCTTTGCTAATGCCACTCTTCGGCCTGTTGTCCCATTTAGTGTTCGTCCGTTACATTTTCGGCCATTTGTCATTTGTCCCATTGGCACTTGTTTTGCCATACACACTACCTTTGTTCGTTTGTCTGGTGCTATGTCAAGGGACAAAAATTTTTTTTAATTATACAATATTAAAATTTAATTGAATTGATGGTTAAAAAATACACATTCTTCTAAAGTTATGTTGTATTCGCACTAGGCTGATCGCTTTTCGTTCTGATCGAGACCAAAAAGGGCAAAAATTCATAATCACAAAGCATACATAACACATACATATACATAGGTATATTGCATACTTAAAATATTATTTGAATCTATTTGCGTCAAGCCCGGACTTTTCAAGAACAGTCAAATGAAATCCAACCGAATCTTTCCTTTCTCCGACGCGTCTTGTTTTTGAAATTCAACCGAATTTTCCAAATTCCAATTGAAACCTTTTCTTTTAATAAGAAAATTTTATTTAATCAAATAGCCACTCAAAAATAACAACACAAATAATAAGACATAAAATGATGATTTCAATCAGAAAAGAACATTTTATTTATGATTTGTCCTCAGTTTTTGCTTCTTTCACAGTGACATCAATGGCCAATGTCACTTTGTCCTCGCTTTTGTTGTAAAAGCCTTTTTCCGGGTCAATCAGTTCCTTAATTGTCCATAATTGGGTCAATTAAGGGAAAGTTTAATTGTCACTCACCACAAGGGAAATCAAATAATAGCCCAAGCACTTGTTTATATTGTATAAAATATTGTCTCCTAATTCTTTTCTGAAATCCGACACACCACATTCAATTCGAACTGTTACCGAACATTTGCAACTCCATTTTTTGTCTTAATGGCATTAATTGTTATAATTAATTAGCTCTAATTTTGCACCTTCTTTGACATCACACACAAGATAAATGCCCAACCATTTCTCATTGTAAATGTTTCCATTTTTCGGACTTAACTGTGCTAATATTTGCAATGGAAATCCTTTGATTTGCACAGTTTCGCTTCTATGATAACTTCCAATGAATTCTCGTGCAAATTCTGACATTTTTTCAATGTCCATCAAAAGGGTTCCATCAGTCCAAATTCGTTCCTGGCACTGAAAATGGAGCTGGCACTGCTTTGAAATGCGATCAAAATTCGGTTGGCTGTTGTATTTTTCCACACCGATCACTTCTTCAGTTGTTAACACGCCGGACTGAACTGTAAAAATCTGAATTAAGATGGATAATTTTGTCAATTTTTGGAAAAGCTTGGAATTTTGAAATTTATTTTTTAAATCGGAAGATTTTTTTGTTCATTTTTATCTCCCTAAACATTTACCAATATTCATTTTGACGGCATTTGGCGTCAGCCCAACGGAGTGCCGAAAAAAAACAATTAAAATTTAATTTAAAATAAAATTCTAATTTAATGCGTTGTTTGTAGTAAAATTTACTGCTTTCCAAATTGAAATTTCTTCATTGATTTTCAATTTGTCACGTGCCAAAATTTCACACAACAATTTTTGGTCAATTTGCAAAAATTCATCCGTTTTGAGCAAAGTGTCCGCATTTTTATCAATGTAAGACAGACAATAATTGCAATATTCCTAAAATTAAAAAATATATAAATGTTAATAAAAATTGCATTTAAATTCGCTTAAATACATTATTTATTATTTCTCTCCCACATCCAAATCGAAAAGACGAGCCTGGGCATAAGCCAAGAAAACATTGCGCAATTCGGAGATTGGAATTTGCAAAGATGGGGCAACCAGGGCGGGGATATTGTACTTTTTGGCTAATTAAAATTAAAAACTTATTAAATTTAAATTTCTCGGAATTAATTCACCGGCGTAAAGCACTGCCATTGCATTGTCTCCGTTCAATCCGCTCAAATCACCCGCATAAATGAAGTTCAACATCACTTTGAATGCTGCTGCTTCAACATCGGGCACTTCCACAACATTGCAATTAGCACAGACTAATGGGAATTTAATTAGGGTAATAAGAAGAGGCTAATTTGAACTTGCTGAAACATGATTAAAATTCGAAAAATAGAAAAAAAAATTGGTATATGTAAAACCGAAAATAAAAATGCATTCCTAAAAGCTTCAAACTAAGCTAAAAAAACTATTTACATTGATTTTTAGGCCGAACTAACATCAAATCCGGTCTCTCCTTAATCCCAAATTTTAGTATATTAATATTCAAAATATTTTTTACCATTTTCCGCTTTTGCATTTTGTGAGTCAAAACGAAACATTGCCTCAAAAACGTCGGAAGCGTGCTTCAAAATCAGTTTATGTGCTGACACAAGCTTAAGACATTAAATAAAAAAAACAACCAAAAATGACCAATTTCACTAAATTTACCATTTTTATGAAATAATTAATTATAAATTTAATTTTCAATTTAAAGACTCGCCTCTTTTTCGTCTCCGTCCCCCACCAAAAAATAAACATCCGCGTCCTCACCCGTGCTAAACAAATGCTTCATTCGTTCAACCAACGATTTAGACATGCTAATAAAGGTCGAAAATCGCTAATAATTTAAGTAATGTGATAAAATGAAAAAAAATGAAATAAAAAATCAAATGAGAGAATTAATGTCGAATGCCTTCCCGCTCCGCTCCAACCAAAATTTTATATTATTTATAAAAACATTTAAATAAAATGATTTTATTGAAAAAAGTGACTGCCTAAATGAAAATTTTCAAATCAATTTTTCTTCAATTATTTCAAACAATTAATCATTTTTTTTTGACTCAAATGATCGAATATTATTTGAAAATGCAGGTTTACTTTTAACATCACTTTTTTTCGGCGCTTTTTTTCCAAAAATCTTTTGGGGAATGAAGGGAGTCCGGCGGTGCCGGTAGGCGCCGCCGGGGGAAATTTTGAAAATTTGAGTGTGATTTATTATCAGATGTTCAACAAAAAAGTCAGGTATTTGCGATTTATTAGGCTCAATTAGTACTAAAAAAGTATAAAATATGTGTCATAAAAAAACTATGAGGATCATGCTTTGCCGATAGGAAACCAATGAGTATACAAAAAGAAAATTCAAAATATTTTAATTTCTGTATAGGGATTGAACCATGGAAAAGAAGAAGGCAAAGTCAAGGAGACTAACCAATAGGCCATTTGGACATTACACTCATGGGAATGTTGATTTTAAAGAATATATTAATTTTTTTTTTTAATTTTTTCCTTTAACTCCAATTTTTGTCACTAATTTTTCACTCATTTGTCAGATCCCCATTCTCCCCAGTGCTTGTTTTCCCGGTTCCCGTTTGCCCTACCGGGACCGGGAAATCGAATTTCAAAATCCGAGACCGGGACCTCGGAGGACCGGGAATTCCCGCCCCGGTCCAGGTCCCGTACAACCCCAAGTTTAATTCATTTACTAAATTATTTTGCTATTTAATTTTAATTATATTTATTTATTCAAAAATAAAAATAACCAAAAGAAGGGCATGTGCCACTTACACTTTTGGTGGAAATCAGGTCAAATAAGTAATAGTGATGAATCAAATGACATTTGGAATAAGAAATGAGATAAGATGGGTTGTTGTATAGAGACTAGGGTTAAGCCCCGAGCCCTCGGGGGGCAAAAAGTCGGGGGCCGGGGACCTCGGGGGGCGACATGTCGGGGGTCGGGTCGGGGGGGAGCTCAATTGTCGGGGGTCGGGGCCCCCGATCGGGTAGTGATCAATGAAATTTTTTAACGAAAAACTCAATTTTTATTTTTAAATTATCGTAAATTTTCCGTTTTTTCACTTTAATCATCTGATTTCGTTAGCGCCAGCAAGAGTGAGTCCAAGCTAGTCTTTAAACCAGGGGCTTCTATTTGTTCTTATTTATAAGAATTTCTAATTTTGGGGTAGCGACGAAAATTGTCTGATTTCTTAAATAGATTTATAATTTTGAAATTTATGGCATAATGTCACTATTTTTCAAGAAATTTTAAGGTCTGCCGCAAAATTTATTTGATCTTTTGATCCCGAATTTACTGAAATTTGTCCTTATTTCTAAGATTTTCCTATTTTCAGGCATCACCTAAACTTTTTAAATTTTTTCTGATTAATGTTTTATTTTGCTGCTTTTTGAGAAAAAAAAACTTTAAATGGCCATTTTTATGTAAAAAAAATGTACCAAAAACTCCCAATTTTCAATTTTTTTTTCCGGCGGCACCTATCGGCACCGTCGGCTCTAAAATTTGATAGCATTTTGATCAAATAAATTGTAAAAATTTATTAATTTGAAAAATGTTGCTAAATGTTATTATTTTTGATTCTTAAATCTTATTTTTGGTCTTGGTGTTCATATTTTGAAAAATTACCGATCGGCACCATGGTTTAGGGGGGCCGGCGGTGCCGATAGGCGCCACCGGAAAGTTTTTCGTAATTTTCAATGAATTTTATTAAGAAAATTTGTTCAAAATCTCAAAGATTTTCAATATTTCCCGCCTTCGTGGATGAATTAACTTTTAAATTTTGTAAAACGCCGGAGTCCACAATCCCCCGAAATAGTGTCGGGGGGTCGGGGGGCAAAAAGTCGGGGGTCGGGGACCTCGGGGGACGACATGTCGGGGGTCGGGTCGGGGAATAGGTCCAAAAAACGTCTCGGGTCGGGTCGGGGGTCGGGGGGCTCGGGGTCGGGGCTTAACCCTAATAGAGACAATTGAATTTGAGTTGAAGAAGCGGCGAAGTCAGACCTCCAGCAAATAAAAATTTGATTTTAGTGGGAGTTGGATAAAGATTTTTGGGGAGAATATTGGTAAAAAAGTTTTGGTATTTGAGGAAATTGTTGGAGGTCTTGGAGAACTATTTATTGAAAAGATGGGGATATTGTTTTTTGAGGGATTGTATTTCACGGAGATTTTTATCGGTTGGTGGGAGTAATTTCAATCCTTCATAGTTGAGGACAATTAATTTTTCAAGAAAAGCCTGGGATTTGGAATTGTCTTGACTGGCTTTATTCTGTTCTGGTTCAACTTCATTAGCGGGAGTTGCGGCATTTGCCTGTGGGAGCTGCACTGCTGGCGCCACGGGAGCTGGGATTTGTTGACGTTTTCGGACGCGTTCTTCGTACTCCTTCTTGAGCTGTTCTTTGGTCAGCGCCGGGCGGATGAACAGACGGGCCATGTTCTGTTGGGAACGGAGTCGAGCACGCTCATGCTTCCATCCTCCGAGTGCCACGTGTTGGTGTGTCGGTGTTGGCATGACGACCTTGAGTGGGCGTGGTGTTGTTCGCTGCGGGTCGTACCGGCCGAGTCGAAAGACGGCGGTTGGTTCGGCCTCAACTTCAAGGTGGTCCAAGATTTTGGTGGTGGCTTCCCTGTCTTCATGAACACGCTCCGATGGGCAAGCGGCATTGCTTTCCGGGAGGCCAATGAACACCAATGTGCGTTGGCGTTCTTGCTCTGCGAGTGCGGCAGTGATTGGAAATGCATCATCTGTTGAATCGTTAAAAAAGACATTAATTGTTTAATTTAATGCTAAAATAAGAAAAATTAAAAATTAAATAATTTAAATTATAGCTATTTTTTTTTGCAAAACGCTTGGGACTTTATTTACATATTTTTGTACATTTTGAAAATTTTTGTGCATTTACCAATATATATATTTTGCCATTTTTAAAAGTTATTTATTTTTTTAATTGCAATTTTTATAGTATAAAAATCCCATTTATAATATATAAATATTTATAATTTTGTTTAAAAATGTTATTATTGCCTTAATTTGAAAAATATGAGTTTTCCAAAAAATAAATTCAAGAAGAGTAATTACAGAAGAGTAAAATGAATAAATGAAGCTTCTGTTGGCTGTTGATGGGAAGATTCACTTATTTAACTATTTTTTAATATCTATAATTGGTGGCGAGGGCATAAAATAAAATAAATCACGGCAAAACGATGATCCAAAAAAGAAACAAAAATTTGAATTGCATTTATTTCTCTCCCACCCATTTTCCCATATAATTTTATCTTACAAATAAGCAAAATGCTGACCCGAAAATGATAAAGATTTGCTCAATTGGAAAAATGTGCAAATGATAGAAAATTGCATCCTCGGCATTGGAGTTTGGAAAAATGTCCGAGTCATTGTGGCCAAGGTTGGCCAAACCGGTGGGGCTAAAAATCACAATTTTTAGTTGGTTTTTTAAAGAATTAAGAATTTTGTCCAGAACTTTTCCTAAACCAAACTAAATTAAATAATCTTGGCATCCAATTTTAATATTAGTACTTTTTTTATTTTTTTTTATAAATTAAGTGTTTTTTATTATATAAAAAAAAATTTTTTTTAAATTAATTTTTTGTTTTTTGTGTACATAAAAACGGTGCGCCAGGAATCTATATATAAAGCGAATTTTTTCATTTTTTTTTAAATTTTTTTTTATTTTTTAATCTATTTTATTGGTGTAAAAAAAAATTATTATTTTTTTCCTATCCATATTTTTTTTAGTCGAATTCCCGTCCAAATCTCCATTAACCCCGAGGCTGCAACAGTGAATATATAATATTTTTTCATTTTTTGGTGTTTTTATTTATGAAATAAGAATTTTTGATCAATATTTGGTATTTATTTAAACAATTTTTTTTTATCTGCGCAAAGTTAGCATTGTGAATACATATGAGCATGATCAGTGCCGCATTTACCGGCTCCCAATGGAATTGTTTTTATCATTAGAAACTAATTTGTTCGCTGATGAGAACTTTTTCTTTGGGGACGGAGACGCAAAAAAGCAAACGAAAAAAATAATTATATTTTTATTTTAGGCTTGTTGAAGACCTAAACAACAAAATATTTTTACATTTTTATTTTCCCTAATTTCTTCAGACGCCCATTCTTACAAATGCTTTAAATCTTCTTTTATTAAAATAAAAAAAAGTTAAATTGAAAAACATGCAAAAAGCAATAAAAATAATATTAAGAGATGCATAACTCGGGAAATTCCTCAACTGTTTTATGATTTGTCCTCCGTTTTTGCTTCTTTCACCCCCAAATCGATGGCCAAAGTCACTTGTCTCCGCTTTTGTCGTACAATTCTTTGCCCGGGTCCATCAATTGCTTAATTACATTTAATTAGGGATATTATTATAAGAAAAATCGCTTTAATTGGATATGAATTATTTTACTAGTAAAATGAAAATATTTACTGCAAAAGAAATGAAATTGGAGAATCCCGAGCAGTTGCTCGGTTTCATTGTTACGTCATTGAATTTGTGCTGGAAATCGCGAACATCGTTCTTTTGTGAGACAATGCGAAGAGTTGCCGAACAAAGGCAGCCCAAATTGGAGTCTTAAAACCAATTAATCAATTCATTAGCACTTTTAATGGCCCAATTAATTTCCATTTACCGTCTTTTGGAGCGTCGTACAATAGGAAAAAAGCCCAGCCATTTCTCACCGGCAGCGATTTCCCTCCACTTTTTGAGTTCTTCCCATTTTTCTTTGCGTTCATCATTGTTTTCAGCGTTTTCTTTCACTTTTTTATTGTCTTCTTTACTGAGTTTTTCACCGTTTTCCTCCAATTTTTTTACCGTTTTCTTTCAATTTTTTACGAATTTCCAACAATTTCTTACTGTTTTCTATCAATCTTTCAGCGGTTTCTTTGAATTTTTCTACATTTTCAATTTCAATCAATCTTTCACGGCATTTTCCTCCAATCTTTCACCGTTTTCCATCAATTCTTTGGCATTTTCCTCCAATCTTTCACTGTTTTCCTTCATTTCTCGGGCATTTTCCTTCATATTTTCAATATTTTCCCATAATCTTTCAGTGATTTCTTTCATTTTCTCATTGTTCTCCTCCATTTCTCATTGGTTCGAGATTTATTAATACATATGTATATATATATATAAAAAAGAAATAATTACACGGGAAGAGAACTTAAAATTTTTCAAAAATAAGGCATCCCCTCCGTATTTTCCTGAGGATTTTTGAGTTATCAGAAAATCATTATTACTTAGAGTGCTCAGTTTTCAGCACAAAAAATCACCGATTAAGCACTGTAAACAGCACCAAATTTTCCCAAAATAAGCATGAAAAAAGCACAAAAAGGCAAAATCAGCACAAAAAAAATTGGGAAAAAGCATAAAAATGAGTAGGGCTGGGAATTTAAAAAATAACGAAAAAAGTCGCAAAAACTCAAAAAAGTCATAAAATCCCAAAAAGTATAAAAAAGTCAAAAAAAGTCACAAAAAACTAATGTTAGAAGCTTCAAACAAAGTTTAGACACTTTTTAAGTCACTTTAAGGCCATTTAAAATTTAATGATTAAATTTTTCAAAAAAAATAACCCAGCTTTTGAGAAAACTTTCAACGCATTTTTCCGGTCTATATTGATAAATTTTCAATTGGCCTCTTTAAATTGCTCGGTTGTGGAGGTCCCCGACGTTGAAGCAGCAACATTCAAAGTGATGTTTAGCTTCATTTATGCGGGTGATTTGAGCGGATTGAACGGAGACAATGCAATGGCAGTGCTTTACACCGGTGGAATTATTTTTAAATTGAATTAACTAATAATTTTAATTAGCAAAAAGTATAACATCCCCGCCTTGGTCGGCTTACAAATTCCCGTTTCCAAACTGCGCAATGTTTTCTTGGCTTATGCACAGGCTCGCCTTTTCGACTTGGAGGTCAGCACAGATTATCGAGATTTAAGCATTTATTACCATAATTGCAATTCTAATTTTATGCTTCATAAGTTTTCTCAGAATCTATCCATTTATATACACTTACAAATTAGTGGCATTCGATAGCCCTGAAGGCTCTTAGAGAAAATTATTTTTTTAATTATTTTTTGATTTTCCTATTGGAAAAAAGCGCAATTTAGTTCGGTCTTGTGTCTGGTATCTTTTTTTCGTGTTTTTAATATGTCTCGTATTTTATTTTAATTCGTAATTTTCTCGGATCCATCAATTCTTTAATTGGTCATAATTGGGTCAATTAAGGGAAAGTTCAATTGTCACTCACAGCAGAAAAATGACGCCGCTCTTTTGAGAGACAATTCGAAGTGTTGCCGAACATTTGCAACTCCAATTTTCTGCTCAATACAATTTAATTAAATATAATATTTTTTGTTAATTAATAATAATTAGCATTTAATTTGTGCACATTGTTCTGGCGCATCGCACAAATGGAAAATGCCCAAGCATTTTTCATTATTGTCAGTGCTTTCCGTCTTCTGAATTATTTCTGCACATATTTTCCATGGCAATCCTTTGATTCGACCCAAAAATTTTTCAAAAAATACACCCCTAAGAATCGACTCGAAGATTAAAAAATATATACCCCTAAAAAATGAAAAAAAATCAAAAATTTTTTTCCAAAATTTATTTATTTATTGACAAAAATTTGTGATTTTAAAAATATTTATCTCAATACTGATTTGTAGGGATTCTAATTTTATGTAATAAAATTTGCAAAATATGTAAATAAAATATGCATAAAAAATACTAAAATATGTATGAAATATGTACAAAAATCCCCAAATTTTTTTACTTTTTTGAATACATTTTGTCATTTTACACCCCTAAAAATGAGCTTTTTAAGTGCTTATTTTCCATTTTCGTGCCTATTTTTGGGGTTTTTTAGAGCCTAAAAATGTAATCCCTAGTTAAGAATTAATCTTTGTTAAATGTTTTCATTTTGAAATGGTTTTTTGGCTAACACTGAATACAAAAAAAATGCGCCACACACCCAAAATGGCAATGTAATTGATTATCATTTGTCCTCCATTTTTGCTTCTTTCACTGTGACATCAATGGCCAATGTCACCTTGTCCTCACTTTGGTCGTAAAAGCCTTTTTCCGGGTCCATCAATTCCTTAATTGTCAATAATTAGATTAATTAAGGAAATTTAACCTTAACTTACCGCAAATGAAATAAAATCAGGGAATCCCCTGGCAACCGATTCGCTGTTTAAAGTTATTTCTTCGCCGAAATCTTCCTTGAAATCCGCCACACCGTACTTTTTTGACACAATTCGAACAGTTGCTGTACATTTGCAACTCCACTTTGCTGTTCAATACAAATTATATAATTGTTTTGTTGATTACCATTTAATTGCACCTTCTTTTGGTGCGTCGTACAAAAGGAAAATGCCCAACCATTTCTCATTATTGTCAGTGCTTTCCGTCCTCTGATTTATTTGTGCCCATATTTTCCATGGAAACCCTTTTATGTAAGTGACAGATTCACTTCACGTTCACTAAAAAACACTTCTCGCGCAAATTCCGACACTTTTTCAATATCCATAAAAAGCGTCCCAAAGGATTTGCTTGAATCATAAATGGGTTTATCCGCTTTTGGTTCGCCTACAGCAAAATCGATTGCAATTGTTACTTTGTCAACATTTTGGTCATAAAATCCGTTGCTTGGTTCCATCAGTTCCTTAATTAGTCCCAATTTATCAATCCAGGGAATTACTCAGTTTTTCTCACCGCAAATTCAAAATTAAAGCCGTGATCCTGCTGTTTGTTGTTTAAAATATGATAAAAGGTCCCAATGGAATTCTCCGCCCCATTTTTTTGTGAAATAATTTGAACTTTTGCCGAACATTTGCAGCTCCAATTTATATCTTAAAGCAGCTTAATAGACTAATTCATTGATAATTGTAATTTGCACCTTCTTCCGGGACATTACACCAAAGGAAAATGCCCAAACATTTCTCATTGTCAGTGCCTTCCGTCCTCTCATTTATTTGTGCCAATATTTTGCAGGGAAGTCCCTTGATGTATACGGTATCGTCACTGTATCTGTAACTCTCCTTTGGTTCTCTCGCAAATTCCGACATTTCTTCAATGTCCATCGAAATTCTGCCAAATGTCCAAATTCGACAATGACTCGGAAATTTCAATGGGCAAAATAATTGAGAGTAAATTCCACGAAATTTCGGTTGGCAATGAAACTGATAAACGCCAATCTTTTCTTCGGCTGTTAAAACTTGTGAAGGAACTGAAAAATTTGGGGAAAAAGACGAAAATTATTCAAAATTAATTTTTACCGATTTTTTTCAAAAATTCCTTTTTTGAGAATAGCGGAAATCGAATTTTGAACAGTGCCGGGCCCAGAACGGCACGACGATTCTTTGCTGAACATTCAATGCCATTTTCACGGCATTTAGCGTCGGCCCAACGGAGTGCCGAAAAAAACAATTAAAATTAATGGTGAATAATAAGAATTAATTAGAAATTATTTCTTATTTATAATAAAATTACTGCATCCCAAATTGAAATTTCATCATGGATTTTCAATTCGTCACGTTCCAGAATTTCGCACAACAAATTCTGGTCAATTTGCAAAAATTCCTCCGATTTGATCAAATTTTCCACATTTTTGTCAATGAACATTAAACAATCATGGGCAAAATCCTTAAATTCAGTTATAATTGAAAAATTTTTTTTATTATATCAAACTTTTAGTAATTAAATTTAAAAAAATTTGTATATTTTTAAATTAAAATAATGAAATTTTCTCGGCACCTCCAAGTCGAAAAGGCTAGACTGGGCATAAGCCAAGAAAACATTGTGTAGTTTTGAGATTGGAATTTTCAAAGAAGGTCCTACTAGTGCGGAGATGTTGTACTTTTTGGCTAATTAAAAATTAAAATATTATTTTTTCATTTTTAATTTTTCATAAATAAATCCACCAGCGTAAAGCACTGCCATTGCATTGTCTCCATTCAATTCACTCAACTCTTCCGTATAGATGAAGCTCAACATCACTTTGAACGCTGCTGCTTCAACGTCGGGGATCTCCACGGGACAATTAACAGAGGCTAATTGAAAATTAATTAGTGTAATTAGTGGAGGCTATTTGAAAAATGAAGAAATTAAAGAAATTACAAGCCCAATATAAATGAGTCCACAAAAATGGCAATTAAAAAGGCTAATTACAAAATAACGATCAATATTGGATTATAGCAAATAGTAGAATAATTTAAGAATGACTAATTAATTAGGGGAATTATTAATCCTAGTTGAAAAATAAGTCAAATAATTATTATAATTATTATCATTAATATTTTACCAAATTCCGCTTTTTCTTTTTTGGCGTCAAAGCGGAACATTGCCTCGAAAACCTCGGAAGCTGACCTCAAAATGAGTTTATGTGCTGACAAAAGCTGAAAAGGATTGAAATAAAAAAGATATCAAAAAACAATTCATTTCACAAAATTTTCAAATATTTTTAATTAAATATTAATAAATTAATTTAATTTTTAATTTGAAGACTCGCCTCTTTTCCATCACCGTCGCCCACCAGAAAATAAACATCCGCGTGCTCTCCCGTGCTCAACAAATGCTTCATTCGTTTGACCAATGACGGTTCGTACATAATATAAAGTAAAAGCAAAGTTGAAATTCGTAGATAAAATATGGGCTAAATCACTTTTGTTCTACATGATAATTAATCATTCCAAAAAAAAACAATTCATTACGCATTTTTTTTAATTCATTTTTAACAAAATGAATATCAGAGTAAAAAAAATTTTCAATTTTTATAAAAAAACATTTTTAAATAGAATGAATTTATTGAAAAAATGACTTCCTAACAATTTAATGGCAAAGGCTCACCCCACCCCCCTCACTTCCGTTTTTTTTTGGATATATTCGAAATCACAAAATGGTCATGGGATGACAATGGCACAAAATTGATGCGTTTATTCATTTTTAACAAAATATCTATGGTAGTAAAATTAATCTCAATTATTTATAAAAAACATTTTTAAATAAAATGAATTTATTGAAAAAATGACTTCTAACAAACAAATTGTCCAACTTAAATTATTTATAATTATGAGAAAATAATTTACGGCAAAATTGTGACCTAAAAAGGAGGAGGAGAAAACAGAAACAAATGTAATTTGAGAGAATCAATGGGAAACCCAGAAAATGTTTAAGGCGTAATTTGTAAAAAGGAAAACTAGCCTAGGATGATGACTCAAAATTTTTCAATTTCCTGGAATTTTTGAAAACTATTTTATAATCTACCAATATTTTGTTGGATTTTCGCGATTTTCAGAAATCTTAGGGCACTACAAATTGAGTTTTTATCTTTTTTGGGGTCATCACTTTGCCGTAATTATTTGTGCTCATCTCATCCCCATCAACAACAAAATGTGTATTAACGTTTATTTGTTTCCCATTTTTAAATAGGCCATTTTAGTAAATTAATGTTATAATATTTTTGCCAATAATTAAATCCAAAATTCGTTACATTTTCGTTATTGCCAACTTTCGCATGAAATTTTCAAAAATGATAGACTATTTACCTTAAATTTTTTTAATATATTTAATTTAGCTAATTTTTGAAATTGCCATGCCCAAATCGCCGACTGATTGGATGAAGCTGTTGCTGAGCACGGGAGAGTACGCGGATGTGCACTTTTTGGTTGGGGACGGAGACGAAAAAGAGGCGAATTAAAAAAAAAAAATTAATTATATATTAAATAATTATAATTAATTTTATTTTATGTGTTTTATTTTATTTTGTTAAATTGTTTTTCCTACATTAGTTCTTTTAAGCTTGTGCCAGCACATAAACTCATTTTGAAGCACGCGTCCGACGTATTTGAGGCAACGTTCCGTTTTGATTCAAAGAATGCAAAATCGGAAAATAGTAAAAAATATTTGAAATATTAATCTATTAAAATTAGGGATTAAGGAGAGGCCGGATTTGTACGTATTTCCATTTTTTCACATTTATTTCGGCCTAAAAATCAATGTGAATAGTATTTTTTAGCTTAGTTTGAAGCTTTTAGTAATGCATTTTTTTATTTTCAATTTTACATGTACCACTTTTTTCTATATTTGATCTTGTATCCATATTTCAGCAAGTTCAAATTAGCCTCTTTTTATTACCCTAATTAAATTTCAATTAGTCTCTGCTAATTGCCCTGTTGTGGAAGTGCCCGACGTTGAAGCAGCAGCATTCAAAGTGATATTGAGCTTCATTTACGCGGGTGATTTGAGCGGATTGAATGGAGATAATGCAATGGCAGTCCTTTACGCCGGTGAATTTATTTAAGGAAATAAAAATAATTAATGAATTTACTAATTAGCCAAAAAGTACAATATCCCCGCCGTGGTTGACCCATCTTTAGAATTCCAATTTCAAAACTACGCAATGTTTTCTTTTTGCTTCTTTCACAGTGACATCGATGGCCAATGTCACTTTGTCCTCGCTTTGGTCGTAAAACCCTTTTTCCGGGTCCATCAATTCCTTAATTGTGTCATAATTGGGTAAATTAAGGGAGTGTTTAATTGTCACTCACCGCAAAGGAAATGAAATCGAATCCCCATCCTCTCGCTTGATTGTTAAAAAGATCGTCATCTAATTCCAATTTAAAATCCGCCACATCGCACTTTTGTGAGACAATTCGAATGATTGCCGAACATTTGCAGCTCCATTTCTCTGTTCAAAACAAATTTACTTTTCCATTTTTGGCATGGATTTGAAACAATTTGTGCTTTCTCAAATCAATTAGCATTTAATTGCACCTTCTTCTGGAGCATCGCACAAAAGGGAAATGTTCAAAAATTTCTTATTGTCACTGCTATTATCTTTTTTTTCTATTGCCGTCCATATTTTCCATGGAAATCCTTTGATGTGAACAGATTCACTTTTACGTTCACTCAAAATGATTTCTCGCGCAAATTCCGACACTTTTTCAATATCCATAAAAAGTGTCCCATGGGATTTGCTTGAATCATAAATTGATTTATCCGCTTTTGCTTCGCCCACAGTAAAATCAATTGTCACTGTTATTTTGTCACCATTTTGGTCATAAAATCCGTTGCTCGGTTCCATCAATTCCTTAATTAAGCCAAATTAATCAATTATGGGAATTTTGAATTTACTCTAACCACAAATGGAATGAAATTAAAGCCATAACCATGCTGTTGAGCCATCGCAACAAAAAAAAAATGCACAAATATTTCTCATTGTCAGTGCCTTCCGTCCTCTGATTTATTTCTGCCAATATTTTCCATGGTAATCCTTTATGTATACGGTATTGTCACTGTATCTGTAATTCCCCTTTGATTCTCTTGCAAATTACGCAGGGTTCGGATCGAAAATTTTTCAAAATAAGAACATCAAGGCCAAAAAATAAGATTTTCGGGTCAAAAATAAGAACATTTCGCAAAATTGCTTCAAATCAGTTATTTTTACAATTTATTCGATAGAATTATATTTTCCACCTCCCATGATCATTTTTAACAATTTTGGTGAGGAATTAAGCAAATCGTAAATTTCAGTGCATTCGGAATCAAAAAATCAGATTTTTAAACTCTTTTTTTGCGGCGCATTTTCCAAAAAACTTTTGGTGAATGGGCGAGGGGAGGGGCTCCGGCGGTGCCGATAGGCGCCGCCGGGAAAATTTTTTAAATTTTAATTGCGATTTGTTAACAGATTTTGTCCAAAAATGACCAAATTTTGCCTCAAATCTTATATTTTCTTGATAAAATATTGAAATTCTGCCATAAAATTTCAAAATTATGAATATATTTAAGAAATAAGAACAAAATAAGAACAATAGCCCAAAATCAGAACATTTCTTAGAAATAAGAACAGATCCGAACCCTGAAATTACGACACTTTTTCAATGTCCATCGAAATTGTCCCAAATGTCCAAATTCGCCAATGACTCGGAAATTTCAATGGGCAAAATAATTGAGAATAATTTCCTCGAAAAATCGGTTGGCAATGGAACTGATAAACGCCAATCTTTTCTTCGGCTGTTAAAACTTGTGAAGGAACTGAAAAATTTGGGGAAAAAGACGAAAATTATTCAAAATTAATTTTTACCGATTTTTTTCAAAAATTTCTCTTTTGAGAATAGCGGAAATCGAATTTTTAATAGTGCCGGGCCAAGCATTTGACGGCGATTCTCTGCTGAACATTCAATGCCATTTTCACGGCATTTGGCGTCGGCCCAGCGAAGTGCCGAAAAAAACAATTAAAATTAATGGTGAATAATAAGAATTAATTAGAAATTATTATTTTTTTATAATAAATTTACAGCATTCCAAATTGAAATTTGTTCACGGATTTGCAATTCATCACGCTCCAAAATTTGACACAACAATTTTTGGTTAATTTGCAAAAATGCCTCCGATTTGATCAAAATTTCCACATTTTTGTCAATGAACATTAAACAATCATGGGCAAAGTCCTTTAATTAAAAATTCATTTATTTTTGAAAATAATTATTAATATATTTGAAACAAAAATATATCTGAAAAATTACTATTTTTAGAAATTTTTTTTATAAATTTTCCTTCTCACCTTCAAGTCGAAAAGGCAGGCCTGGGCATATGCCAAGAAAACATTGCGCAATTCGGAGACGGGAACATCCAAACATGGATTGAAAAGACCAGGGATATTGTACTTTTTGGCTAATTAAAAAATAATTATTAAATTTAATTACTTCAAATAAAATTCACCGGCGTAAAGCACTTCCATTGAATTGTCTCCGTTCAATTCACTCAACTCTTCTGTATAGATGAAACTCAACATCACTTTGAATGCTGCTGCTTCAACATCGGGGACCTCCACGGGACAATTAGCAGTGGCTATTTCAAAACATTGGGTAATTAGCAAAGGCTAATTCAAAATGGGGTAATTTGCCGATGCATTTCGGGTAATTAGCAAAGGCTAATTCAAAAATGGGTAATTATCCGAGGCTATTTCAGAATATACGATACTTAGCAGATGATAATCCAAAATATAAGATAATAAGCAGAGGTTAATTCAAAATTTAGGGTAGCTAGCACAGCCGTAGAGGCTAATCAAAAATATAGGGTAATTAGCAGAGGGTAATTGAAATGAAGAAATAAGTGAAATTAGCACGCTAATGTAGAAATAATTAATAAAATTAGCAAGGTAACCCAAAAATAGGTCAATGAAAAAAGGGCTAATTAAAATGACCAATTAGATTAGGGTAATTAACAAAACCCTAATGAAACAATTTCATAAATTATTGTAATTTTTATTCATATATTTTACCAAATTCCGCTTTTTCTTTTTTGGCATCAAAACGGAACATTGCCTCAAAAACCTCGGAAGCTGACCTCAAAATGAGTTTATGTGCTGGCACAAGCTTAAAAGATTAAATAACATAAACGACCGATTTAGTCACTTATTTTTAATAAATAATTAATAAATTAATTTTTAATTTGAAGACTCGCCTCTTTTTCGTCTCCGTCCCCCACCAAAAAATAAACATCCGCGTGCTCACCCGTGCTCAACAAATGCTTCATTCGTTTGACCAATGACGTTTCGTACATAATATAAGTTGAAATTCGTAAATAAATATGGGCTAAATACTTTGTTAAACATTATAATTAATCATTTTACCATGCAAAAACTGAACAATTTAATGGCAAAGCTCAACCATCCTCCCGTTTTTTTTTTTTGAAAATTCGAAATCAAAAATGGACATGGAAATACAATGGCACAAAATTTGAAAATAAAAAAATACAATTAATTGCGCATTATTTCATTAATTTTTAACAAAATGTCTTTGTTAGTAAAAATAAATTTCATTTTTTTTAATAAAAAAACATCTTTAAATAAAGTGAATTTATTGAAAAATAACTTTTTCTAACAAACGGATTTTCTCAACATATATTATAATTATGAAAGGATTAAACAAATTACGGCAAAACGATGACCTAAAAAAGAGGAGGAGAAAACAGAAAAAAATGAAAGATTTGAGAGAATCAATGGGAAATCGTATAATATAAAGTCAAATCGTACGTTGCTATTGGCACTTCATAAAAGTGCCAATTTTATATAATTTTCGAGAAAAAATCTTCAAAACTTTTCCTAAACAAAACTAAATTAAATAATTTTGATACCATAAGATTTTGTTTGGAATGCTTTATTATCATGAAAAATTTCAGAGAAAATTTTTAATGTGAATTTTTTTCATTTTTCTTTACAGTTTTTTCGAGTCGAATCCCCGTCAAAATCTTCATTATTCTGAGGCTAGAAAAAAATACTTTTATTTTTTAGGCTTGTTGAAGAAAGACCTAAACAAATTAATTATTCAGACCCCATTCTAACAAATGCTTGGTTTTTTATTAAGCAAAATTTAATTGAAAAACATACAAAAGGCAATAAAAAGAATATTAAGGGATGCTTAACTCGGAAAATTCCTCAGCAATTTTATGATTTTTCCGCTGTTTTCGCTTCTTTCACCACCAAATCAATGGCCAATAGGCATTTTGAAGACCTAAAGGACAAACAATTTATTTTCACATTTCCCCAATTTCTTCAGACGCCCATTCTTATAAATGCTTGAAATTAAAAAAAAAATTAAATTGAAAAATAAACCAAAAACAATAAAAATAATATTTGAGAGTGGCTTAACTCGGAAAATTCCTCAATTGTTTATGATCTGTCCTCCGTTTTTGTTTCTTTTACCTTCAAATCGATAGTCAATGTCAATTTGTCATCTTCTTTGTTGTAAAAACCTTTGTTCGGGTCCATAAATTGCTTAATGATAGTAATTTAAAATTAAAAAAGACATTTATGTATTAATTAGCACTCACATCAAAGGAACAGTCAAATCCCCGCCATTTCAATTTATTGTTAAAAATTTTGTCATAGAATTTGTAAGTTAAATCGCGCACACATTTCTTCTTCGCAATAATTCGAAATGTTGCCGAACAAACGCAGCCCCTCTTCGAGTCTTAAAAAATTATCATTTTTATTATACAATTAATTTAATTTACCATCTTTTGAGGTATCGCAATAAAGGTAAAAGCTCAGACAATTTTCTTCGCTTTCCTTCAATTTTTCATTGCCTTCTTTCCATAATTTTTCAGCGCTTTCTTCCGATCCCAATCTTCTTAAGTGTTCTGCTATTATTTTATAGCCTTTCATATATTTTTCGGCACGCTCTTTCTTCAAATTGATTTGTGCCATTATTTTCCACGGAAATCCTTTGATGTACACGACTTTGCTGTGTCGACTACTTCTATCATTTTCTTCCAAAAATTCGGACACTTTTTCAATGTCCATCACAATTGTGCCAAAAGTCCAAAGTCGCCAATGACTCGGAAATTGTAGTGGGTACAGCCCCGAATCAGTACAAAAATTTGGATGGCAAAAGAACTGATAAACGCCGATCACTTCGTCCAATGTTAAAACGCCGGATGGAACTGTAAAAAATTGGAAAAGAATGGAGAAAAACATTTATTTAATAATAATTTAGTTAGAAATTGTTCGGGAAAAACGATAAAAAACCCAATAAAAGTTTAAAAAATAAGAATTCATTATTAATTCTTTTTACCAATTTTGTCCGAAAATTTCTCTTTTGAAATGAGTGGAAAACGAATTTTGAAAAGCGCTGGTCCGAGAACGGAACGGCGATTCTCTGCAGAACATTCAATGCCATTTTGACGGCATTTGGCGTCAGCCCAACGGAATGCCTAAAATTTTAAAATTGTTAGTATTAAATTTTATATTTAGTAAAAAAATTACTGCTTCCCAAATTGAAAATTCTCCTCGGGTTTGCAATTCGTCACGCTCCAAAATTTCGCACAACAATTTTTGGTCAATTTGCAAAAATTCATCCGATTTGATCAAAGTGTCCGCATTCCCATCAATGTAAGCCAAACAATCATTGCAATAGTCCTAAAATGAAATTAACACCATTTATTTTCATACCTTTTCTCGCTCCAAAAGACTGAGGTGACCCGACACTTTGGCCGTGCTGGGTCGTTTCATAAAATGCGCCATTTTAGCGAATTTTTCGAAAAACATTGTATAACTTTGCTTACAGGGAATCAAATTTTACATTCGATAGCCCAGCTTTTTCTCTATTAGCATGGAAAACTTCTCATCAAATTATCAAACAAACATAAGTTATGGCAGAAATAGTACTTATTTTCATACAAATTTTTTAAAGTTGACCAAATTTTTTAAACTTTTCCAGACTAATAAAGAAAAAGCTGCGCTATCGAATGGTATCAAGAATGAAAAATTTCTAAGAAATGTTCTGATTTTGGGCTATTGTTCTTATTTCTTAAAATTACTCATAAATTTAGAAATTTATGGTAAAATGTTTATATTTTACCTATAAATTAAAAAAAAAAAATTTCCCCGGCGGCGCCTATCGGCACCGCCAGACCCTAAAAATCCTTAAAATCACCAAAATTGGGGCTTTTTTAGACAAATTCTGTTAACAAATTGCATTAATATTTCCAATATTTTCCCCGGCGGCGCCTATCGGCACTGCCGGACCCACTCCCCTCGCCCATTCCCCAAAAGTTTGTTGGAAAAATGCGCCGCAAAAAATTTGTTAAAAATCTGATTTTTTTTTGATCAAAATCGAAATATATGATTTGCTAATTTACTCTACAAAATCGTTAAAGATGATAACTGGAGGCGAAAAATTTACTTTTTAATGCATTTGGATCGAATAAATTGTATAATTAAGTGATTTGAAGCAATTTTTCTTATTTTTGACCCTAAAATCTTATTTTTTGGCTTTTATGTTCTTATTTTGAATCCTGCCTAGCACCCACTTTGGCTACGCGATTTTTTGGAACCTAATAAAAATATTTTAAAATTTTCACTAAACTCCCCAAATATCACTTCCTCAAGTTGCAAATCCCCAAAAGTTGCGTCACGATAATTTATGCTTTTGCCTTTTGCCCACCTTATGCAAGTCATTAAAGCGAGCGATGGAAAGCGCAGCGAAAACATTGCTGGACAATTTGGAAATGGGAAAACGGACGCACGCTTTGACCAATCCGGCGACATTGAATTTTAGGGCTAATTAAAAAATAATAATTGTTAATTAAAATTTAATTATTCACCCGTATAAAGCACTTCGACTGCGTTTTTCCCATTCAATTCACTCAAATCGTCTGAATAAATGAAGCGCAACATCACTTTGAACACTTCAGCATCGACGTCAGGGACGAGCACAGGACAATCCTTTTCGGCTGAAGAAAATAATAAATATTTAATTTTTTTACATTTTTCAATTTTTTATTTTTTGCTTATTTCCTATTTTAAAAATATTGTTTGGTTTCCAAAATTATGCATTTTTCTACTTTCTCCACCAATTGTGCCATTTGCATTTTCCATCGCTTTATTCATTTGCAGTTTTCAATAAATATTTCATCCCAAACGGTGCGGCAAAATTGCGAAAAAAAATTCTTTCATTTTTTGCCTACCCTTTCCGTCTGTTGTGCTGCGATTCGAATTTTCGGCTTCCTTTTGAAACATTGCCTCAAAAACACTGGATGAAGTCATCAGAATGCCTTTATGCGCATGAACAAGCTGAAAAAGAACATTACCAAAATTAATTGCTTTAATTGTGTCGTAATTAATTGATTAATTAATTAATGTCACATACCTCTTTTTTGTCACTTTTTCCAACCAAAAAATGCGCATCGGCGCCTTTGGCTGTGCAGAGCAACATTTTCATCCGATCCGTCAAAATGTCCGGGTTCGCCGTGTTCATTTTTTGCCCATTTTCCACTGATATATAGTGAGATTTAATTGGGTTTGATTTGGCATAAAATTGCAAAATTAATCAATGATCCATGTACCAGAGAATTTATGATCCAAGCCTAGTTTAGGCAAATTTTCTTCAAGACTTTTCATAAATTTAAAAGAATGTTAAATATATTTCTTTTCTTGAAATCAGGTACGGAGGGAGCTTTACTTAAAATGTACAGTAATTCCAAATTTTCTACCGTTTCCATTTTGCAAATTCATTTTCTGCATCCGTTCCAATTCTTCTACAGGTGGCGTCAAATGCTCAAATTGCGCTTAAATATATGATATTTTATTAATTTATACATTTATTTTTCTCCAATCAAATTTTTTATTTTACCCTGATCAATTGTAAATTCATCATCTGATGAATTGGCGGAAGAAGGCATATTTGTTTTTTTGAACTTCTAAATAAAGGTGAAAAATTAAAAATTTGAATTGCCAAATAATAAACATCCCTGGGAATTAATTGCTTTAAAGCTCATTACTGGAGAGACAATTAAGCTGATTAATGGAGAAATTAATGGACTTCTTTTGCCTCCTAATTCATGGTTCCCTTATATTTTTCGGAGATTAATATTCTCATAAAAAGCCGAATGAAGTTAACTGTTTGTTCGATTTCTTTTAATTTTACACGAATAAACAAAAAATGCCGAAACTTGAATAATTAGCAGGGCCGGGTTTCTAGGCTTTTTCCTTATTTTTTACGACAAAAGAAGTTTACGAAAAGCATTTTTCGAACAAATTTCGAATTAAGGCGAGATATAAACACCTTAAAATCTATTTCGGTGAGGCATCAAAATCCTTCTTTTTTTTTAATCTTTTGAGCACCTAATTCGACCGCTTCGGAAATTTTTTTAGAAAATTAAAAAAATTAACATTCTGCGCACCTCCAATTATCTAAATTTTTAAAATTCTATCCCAACATTGCAAAATAGTCAGTTAAAAAACACTGTTTTGACCGGATTTTTTCCCATTTTTGACAACTATTTATGCTACAATATAAAAAAAAATTAATAATTGCAGAGGCGAAAAATGAAGAGAAGAAGGGCCTTCTGCTGCTGAAGAGATGGTTCACTTATAAGTATTTATGATGGGATGGGGAAGGCATAAATAACGTCAAAAAGATGACCCAAAAAAGAGAAAATAATTTGAGTTGGGTTTGCTTATGTTTCTTCCCTCATTTTAAATATAATTTTATAATTTATGGCATTTATTAGAGACCAGGAAGTGATCGAATTCACACCTGAAATTTTTTTCCGATACCGACTTTTTAGGGAAAATAGGGCGGAATCTGGGCTCCCGAGAAATTGATTAGAATCCCGGATTTTGTTTATGAGTTTAATTGTTTTAGAATTGAGAAGTGGCTTTTAAAAACAAAGTCTCAATTTTCAAACATCCTCGAAACTTTACATTTGAGCAAGTTCTTTTAACAAATTTCAGTTTACTCAAAAAATTTTCCGGCGCGGCCCAACTTCGAACATAATTTCGTCATTTGTCGTCATTTACTTTAAAATTAACGAAGAATTTCATAAAATGGTAACAGAGTCTTTAAATGGTGAGTTGATTCCGAATCGAACGTTTTATCAAATTTGGCACAATTCTCAGACGACAAATGTGAGGGGCGTGATTGAGCGTCTCTTGTCTCTGTCACGACGATTCTCTGCCGAATTTTCAATGCCATTTTGAAGGCATTTTGCGTCGGCCCAATGGAGTGCCTTTATTAATGAGAAATAGCCAATTAATTAGAATTTATAGTAAAATTACTGCTTTCCAAATTGAAATTTGTTCACGGATTTGCAATTCATCACGCTCCAAAATTTAGCACAACAAATTTTGGTTAATTTGCAAAAATTCTTCCGATTTGATCAAATTTTCCACATTTTTGTCAATGAAATTAAACAATCATGGGCAAAGTTCTTTAATTAAAAATTCATTTATTTTTGAAAATAATTTTAATTTATTTGAAACAAAAAGATATTTGAAAAATTAAAATTTTTAGGAAAATTTTTTCTATAAATTTAATAAATTTTCTTGGCACCTCCAAGTCGAAAAGGCATGTCTGGGCATAAGCCAAGATAACATTGCGAAGATTTGAAATGGGACTATCCAAACGTGGATCAACCTGACTAGGGATGTTGTACTTTTTGGCTAATTCAAATAATTAAATTTAATTACTTCAAATAAAATTCACCGGCGTACAGCACTGCCATTGAATTGTCTCCGTTCAATTCGCTCAGCTCTTCCGTATAGATGAAACGCAACATCACTTTGAACGCTGCTGCTTCAACATTGGGGACCTTCACTGGACAATTAGCAGAGTCTAATTGAAAATTAATTAGTGTAATTAGCGGGGGCTAAATGAAAAATGAAGAAATTAGAGAAATTAGCAGTCCGATGAAAAATAAATAATTGAAAAAGCATGGTAATCAAAAACTTTAGAGCAATGAGAAAAAGGGAAAGTTAAGATATGGCCAATATTAGATTAGATAATAGGAAGACTAATTGAAAATTGACTATCCTAGCAAAAAATAAGTCAAAAAATATTATATTATTATTATTATCATTAAAATTTTACCAAATTCCGCTTTTTCGTTTTTGGCATCAAAACCGAACATTGCATCAAAAACCGCGGAAGCCAACTTCAAAATGAGTTTATGGGCTGGCAAAAGCTTAAAAAACAACCAGCAGAAATGACACAATTCGCTAAAATTTTCTTATTTTTATTAAATTTTTGATGGTTTTTGAGTCCCAACACCGTTCTATCGCCTATAATTCATATATAATTTTTTATAAAATTATTTTATATAATTCTACAGAATTATTTGATAATTTTTTGTTCTCTTATCTGTCCGCATTTTCTGCTTTTATTTCCAAATTGTGCTTTAAAGTGGTTGTTAAAAGTCTTTTCTTTTTCTTTTTATTATTTTCCATTTTATTATTTTTTAATGAATGTTTTCAAATTATGATAAATGCATATTCAGGGAATTTGTTTGGTTGACTAAGAAAAAGGTATGCATGTTTTAGTATATAATTTAGAACAATTTTTTGAAAATGACCTGATATTAAATCCTATGAAAAAATTTACAACTGCCCTAGGGGTAAGAAATATTTGGGTGATTTCCTTGCTCGCCATCCCTCCCATTTTAATTTTTTAACAAACGTGGTGAATCAGTTCAGAGTCATTCTTTTCAGCAGAAACAAAAAAGAAATGAATTGATTTTTAAAAATAGAAATTTTTCATTTTTCAACATTTTCTTTACCCACCGATTTTGCAATTTAAAGCCGTGTTAAACAGCTGACAAAACTGGGTTTACTAATTAGTAAAATTACCTTTTATTTTCTACGCTTCAAAAATATGATTGCCTCAAAAGAACATAAAAAGCCTAATTTTAAAACATTTTATGAATCAATCAATCAATATGTTAGTTAAAAATTGTCGCGGTTCGATTCCCTCCCAGGTCTACTGTTTTGCCCAACCTTTCTTTTAGCAACAATAATAAATTTGTAATTGCATTAAAGAAAACAGCGCAATAATGATAAGAAACATTAATGATAGTTTCATTCATTTTTCTTCTGTTTTTACTTCTTTCACATTAACATCAATGGCCAATGTCACTTTGTCCTCATTTTGGTCGTAAAAGCCTTTCTCCGGGTCCATTAATTCCTTAATTGTCATAATTGGACCAATTAAGGGAAAAGTTTAAATTTAACTTACCGCAAACGAAATAAAATTGTATCCCCAGGCGTTCGTTTTATTGTCAAAAACATCGTCATTTAATTCTCTACTTAAATCCGTCACACCGCTCTTTTGTGAAACAATTCGAATGATTGCCGAACTTTTGCAATTCCAATTTTCTGTTCAAAACAAATTTACTTTTCCATTGTGTGGCATAGATTTGAAACAATTTGGGCTTTCTTCAAATCAATTAGCATTTAATTGCACCTTGTTTTGGAGCGGCACACAAAAGGAAAATATCCAACCATTTCTCATTGTCAATGCTATGATCTTTCTTTTCAATTTGTGCCATAATTTTCCACGAAAATCCTTTGATGTGAACAGATTCACTTTTACGTTCACTTCCAATGATTTCTCGCGCAAATTCCGACACTTTTTCAATTTCCATCGAAATTGTTCCATTGGATTTGTCGGAATCGTAAAGAAATTTCTCCATTTTTTCATCTTTCACTTTGACATCAATGACCAAGGTGATTTTGTCCTCTTCTCTGTTGTAAAATCCATTGCTCGAGTTCATCAAGTCCTTAATTAACCATAATTATGTCAATTAAGGTAATAATAATTCCAATTGGCACTCACCGCAAAGGAAATGAAATTAACAAATGCTCTGCTGTTGGGTGATTTATTATCAAAAACACGGTCAATAAGTATCCCAGTGGAATTCTCCGTCCCATTTTTTTGCGATACAATTCGAAAAGTGGCCGAACGAACGAAGCAGCGCCAATTCAAATCTTAATGAGCATAATTATCGCAGTTCATTAGCATTAATTAACAGTTAATTTGTTGCACCTTTTTCCGAAGCGGTGCACAAAAGATAAATGCCCAACCATTTCTCATTATTGTCAGTGCTTTCCTTTTTCTTTTTTATTTGTGCCCATATTTTCCATGGAATTCCATTTATGTACACAGTTTCGCTCTTCCGACTGCTCTCAACTTCCTCTCGTGCAAATTCTGACACTTTTTCAATGTCCATCGTAATTGTCCCAAAAGCCCAAAATCGCCTATGGGTTGGAAATCTTAGTGTGTACGGTATGCCTTCGTTAATCCCATTTGCATCGTTATGGTATTGTTCCACTCCAATCACTTCGTCCACTGTTAACACGCCGGATGGAACTGTAAAAATTGAGATGAGATAAGGATTAAAAAATCAATATTAATTAATATTTATTATGTTCTTGAATTTTATGGTATAAAAAATAAATCTAATCATTTTTTACCAATTGTTTCCCAAAATTCCTTTTGTGAGAAGAGCGGGAAACGAATTGTGAAAAGTGCCGGGCCAAGCATTTGACGGCGATTCTCTGCTGAATATTCAATGCCATTTGAACGGCATTTCGTATCGGCCCAATGGAGTGCCGAAAAAACAATTAAAATTAATGGGAAATAATCAAATAAATTAATTTAAATTTTTTGAACTAATTACTGCTTTCCAAGTTGAAATCTCTTCACGGGTTTGCAATTCGTCACGTTCCAAAATTTGACACAACAATTTTTGTTCAGTTTGCAAAAATGCCTCCGATTTGAGCAAAGTGTCGGCATTTTTGTCAATGTAAGACAAACAACAATTGGTAAAGTCCTTTAATAAATTATTAATTAAACTTCCAGGCCTTTTGTACCCACGGGGCAAGGCCAAATCCGTCAGAGCCAACTTATATAAAATAGGTTTTTTAATTTCCATACATAGAAAATTTAAAAGTGGGACATTACTTATTTGTCGCCCTGTATTAAAAACACGAGAAGACGAGATACAAGATAGGGAACCGAACTAAATTGAGATATTTTCCAATAAGTAAATCAAAAAATAATTTTCTCTCAGATCCTTTTTTTGAGTTCTTGTTGTTTTCAATTGCTAAGTTTTTTGTGAGCTACTTAAGTGCCACCCAAAAAATTGGCTGAGACGAAAATAAATTTTACACATATAATAATAATATGCTCACCTCCAAGTCGAAAAGGCAGGCCTGGGCATATGCCAAAAAAACATTGCGTAGTTTTGAGATGGGAATTTTCAAAGATGGGCTGACTAGAGCTGGGATATTGTACTTTTTGGCTAATTAAAATTAAAAATATTATTAAATTTAAATTTCTCGGAATTAATTCACCAGCGTAAAGCACTTCCATTGCATTGTCTCCGTTCAATTCACTCAAATCACCCGCGTAAATGAAGCTCAACATCACTTTGAACGCTGCTGCTTCAACGTCAGGGACCTCTATCAAAGGGCAATTAGTGGAGGCTAATGAAAAAGAAAGATTAAATTATGGTAATTAGCAGAAATAAACAAAATTAAATCGCAAAATAATGCTATTTACTTATATTTTTATTACCATTTTCCGCATTTTGATTCTGTGAGTCAAAACGGAACATTGCCTCAAATACGTCGGAAGCCAACTTCAAAATGAATTTATGGGCTGGGATAATCTTAAATATTAATGTAAAATTATATAAATATTTTTATAAAAAATTAAATTGAATATTAACATTCATTTTTAAATCTCGCCTCTTTTGCGTCTCCGTACCCCACCGAAAAGTGCACATCCGCGTACTCTCCCGTGCTCAGCATCGGTTTAATCCAATTTAAATCCGAGATGGACATTTAATTTCCAATGTATGCTAAATTATTAATGAGTATAATAAAAAGCATTATTTTAAAAATTTATTGCTTTAATCATGTTAAAAAATGGCCCAAATTCCTTTTAAATTTTAATAATCAAGATGATTAGCAATTTTAGTTACAAAATTGGTTACACACCCAAGGATGGCATTCCGAGGTTCGGAATCCTGACCCTAAAAAATGTCGGAAACCGGAAGTCGGAACTCCGTGCCACCCCTGTTACATACGGCACATAATTTGCTGAAACTCAATTCTTTTGACCAAAAAGGAAGATATGTATATGAGGAGTGCCCGAAAGTTAATGGCATTAAAAATATATGAGAGTTTTCATGATGTAAACTAAAAAATCTATTAGTTTTCCTTTCTTTTAGATGAATTTTCTTCTACATTTGAAAATTCATTCATTTGAGCAATTTTTTAAATTGAAATTATTTGTATTCAAATTGAAAAATGCCATCAATATTATTTGTACCAACAAAAGAACATAAAATAAAAAAATAAATTGCAAAAAGACTGAGGAACATTCTGAATGCTGTTGATTGTCACTTATGTTTTATGGGAGGGCATAAATATTTTGTGGCAAAATGATGACCTAAATTCGTTCAACCAATGCTTTGGGCATGATAACAAAAGTCAGAATTCGTAAAAAGTTCATTAGTGATAAAAATGAAAAATAAATGAAATAATTATTCAAATGAGCGAATTAATGGCGAAGGCCTCCCCGCACTCCTCCAACAAAATTTTATATATTATTTATAATTATGAGAGAACAATTACGGCAAAATTGTGACCTAAGAAGGAGAAGAAACAAATGTAATTTGAGAGAATCAATGGGAAATCGTATAATATAAAGTCAACTCGTACGGTGCCTAGGGCATTATAAAAGTGCCAATTTTAACAGAATTTTCAAGAAAATTCTTCAGTTTTTTACATTTTTCCCCAGTTTCTTCAGACCCCATTCTTACAAATTCGTGATTTTTTTATTAAACCAAAATTAAATTGAAAAGCATACAAAAAGCAATAAAAATAATTTTAAGAGATGCATAACTCAGAAAATTCCTCAACAATTTTATGATTTGTCCTCCGATTCTGCTTTTTTCACCACCAAATCAATGGCCAATTTCACTGTGTCCCCGCTTTTGTCGTACAATTCTTTGCCCGGGTCCATCAATTGCTTAATTACATTTAATTAGGGATATTATTATAAGAAAATCTTTTCGATATGGGAAAAATATTAAAAAATGAAATATTTAAGAAATATGCGAAAGATGTTCTGCTGGTTTTGGGTAGTTACACGTTTTTGTTATGATTTATTAAAAGTACCCTAATACCCAAAAATTAAGAAATTTTATACCATTAGCGAAACCAATTTTTCAAAAAAAAAACACAAATTGGCAATTTTTGAAAGAAAACAAAAATTGGACGTCGCCCGGGGGAGCGTTAGCCCTCCAAGCCAAAATCGTGGGACGATCCATGCGATTAAAAGGTCCAAAGAAAATGCTGAACTTTGGTCTCACATTTTTTGATTAATAAATTATAAAAATAATAAGTGAATCAATTTTACAAAATATTTTGTTTTTGAACCAAAAAAGCAAATTTTTTTTATTTTATTTATTGGGACTCACCGCAAAAGAAATGAAATTTGCGAATCCCCAGCAGTTGCTCGGTTTCATTGTTACGTCATTGAATTTGTGCTGGAAATCGCGCACTTCGCTCTTTTGTGAGACAATGCGAAGAGTTGCCGAACAAAGGCAGCCCAAATTGGAGTCTTAAAACCAATTACATCAATTAATTAGCACTTTTAATTGCCCAATTAATTTCCATTTACCGTCTTTTGGAGCGTCGTACAATAGGAAAAAGCCCAGCCATTTCTCACCGCCAGCGATTTCCCTCCACTTTTTGAGTTCTTCCCATTTTTCTTGGCGTTCTTTATTGTTTTCAGCGTTTTCTTTCAATTTTCATTGCTTTCTTTGTTGAGTTTTTCACCGTTCTCCTCCAATTTTTTACAGTTTTCTTCCAATTTTTCACGAATTTCCAACAATTTCTTATTGTTTTCTATCAATCTTTGAGCGGTTTCTTTGAATTTTTCTTTATTTTTAATTTCAATCAATCTTTTGCCGTCTTCCTCTATTTTGTTGGCATTTTCCACCAATCTTTCACCGTTTTCCTCCAATATTTCACCGTCTTCTTTCAGTTTTTCACTGTTTTCCTTCAATTCTCGGGCATTTTCCTTCATTTTCTCAATATTTTCCAATAATCTTTCAGTGATTTCTTCCAATTTTTCTGTGTTCTCCTCCATTTTCTCAGTGTTCTCCTCCATTTGCTTTGTCTTCTCCTTCAGTTTTTCAATGATTTCGTCCCATTTTTCATTGTTTTTCTTAAATTTTCCTGTATTTTCCTCCATCTTCTCAGTGTTTTCCTTCAATTTTTCGCCGTTTTCCTTCAGTTCTCTGGCATTTTGCTTCATTTTCTCACTGTTTTCCATCAATTTGGCATGGCTTTCTCTCCATCTTTCACTACTTTCTCTCCATTTCTCTCTGCTTTCCTTCACTTTTTCGGCATATTCTTTCTTCAATAGGATTTGTGCCATTATTTTCCATGAAAATCCTTTGATCTTCATAACTTCGCTGTGACGCTTACTTCCGATAATTTGTCTCATAAATTGCGATACTTTTTCAATGTCCATCACAATTGTGCCAAATGTCGAAATTCGCCAATGTCTTGGAAATTGCAGTGGGTACAGTAACCCATCGGATGTGCCACGAAAATTCGGGAGGCAAAGGAACTGATAAATGCCGATCACTTCTTCCATTTTTAACACACCAGAAGAAACTGGAAAAAAGAATTTAAATTCATTAAAAATAATGAAAAATTGAGTTAATTTTAGTCCTGGAAAGGAATACGATTTTTGAGTTCTTAGTTTTCAAGAAGTACGCATTAGACTAAAAAATTGAAATTTGTCGATTTACCAATTTTCTCCGAAAATTCCTCTTTTGAGAAAAGCGGGAATCGAATTTTGAACAGTGCCGGGCCGAGAACGGCACGACGATTCTCCGCTGAACATCCAATGGCATTTTCACGGCATTTGGCGTCGGCCCAACGGAGTGCCTTGATGAGAAATAACAAATTAATTAAAAATTATTTCTTATTTATAGCAAAATTACAGCGTTCCAAATTGAAATTTCTTCACGGATTTGCAATTCGTCACGCGCCAAAATTTCACACAACAAATTCTGATCAATTTGCAAAAATTCATCCGATTTGATCAAAATGTCGGCATTTTTATCGATGCACATCAAACATCGTTGAACAACTTCCTAAAAATAATTAATAATTAAATTGATTAATTAATGTCACTCACCTCTTTTTCTTCATTTTCCCCAACCAAAAAATGCGCGTCTGCGCCTTTGGCGGTACTCAGCAAAATTTTCATCCGATCCGCCAAAGTGTCCGGCTTAGCCATGTTCATTTTGTGGCAATTGTCTGGAGAGAATTGAATTTTAGGACTAATTCTGTAAAAAAGCTACAATTGGTTACAGTATCCCATCTCAATTTACAGACTGTCCTTTCCAGTAATTCGAAAAATATTTCTACCATTTCCGTTTTCCGAATTCTCTTTGTGCGTCTGTTCCATTTCCGCAATTTTGACATGTTCAAATTCGTCATCAGAAAATGTCGAAGGTTCAAATTGTGCTTTAAAAATAACAATCAAATTTTAAGTCCATAAAATAATTTATTAAAAATTAATTTTTTAATTAATTTTAGTTAATTTTCACAATTACCCTGATCAATTATTGTAAATTCATCATCTGATGATTTGGATGAAAAAGACATAATTACCTATTGCCTAAATAAAGATGAAAAATGAAATAAGACGAACATTATTTGCATTTCCATAATAATAAACATTCATTAAATTAATCGCTCAATCAAATTATTAGGACTAATTAATTGGTTTCAAAAATCGAAAATATGCAGTATATAAACCAGAGAGAACTGAGTATTTAAAAAAATAAATAAAATAAAATAAATTTCCTTTTTTTATATTCATCGGAAAAAAGTTGAAAAGAATGAAGAAAGAAATGAATAAATATGCAGTTGCTGATAGGTCACAAATATTAATGAGGGAGGAAGAGGACACATAAAATAATTAAGGGCAAAACGGTGACCCAAAAACGAAGAACTTTTTGAGCTTAAACTTGATAAGTACTTGACAATTTGTTCATTTTGAATTCCATTTTTATTTTAATATAATTCATCAGAAAGACTAATAGAAAGATTAAAAATGAAGGAGAAATGAATGAATCTTTTGCTGTCGTTAATGGTCACTAATATGTATTAATGAGGGGAACGCATAAAATAATCACGGCAAAACGATGACCAAAAAAAAAGTGGAAAAGAACAGAAATATTATTTGAATACAATTTGCTCTTTTCCAATCTTTTTCTTTTTTATAAATGCTAAACCAAAAAAAAAAAATTTGCAACAAAATTGGCAAAAGTGAAAAGGACGGAGCATTTGTTAGTAGAGCCCGGACGGGACCGGGATCCCGCCGGGATTTTGCCGTGACTACCGGTCCCGGCTTTTTTGAATAAACCAACGGGACCGGGATTCCCGGAAAACGGGAGTCCCGGTCCCGTCCCGGTTCATTTTCCAAGTCCCGGTCCCGATCCCGGTCCCGGCCATTTCAAAATTCCCGGCTCTATATGTTACCATATCTTTTCTTGGTCTTCCTCTGGACTGTTTGGTGCGCACTTTTTTGACCGCCAAACATTAGAAAAAAAAATGTACCGACATTTTCTCGGAGTTCGAAATTTATTAATACATATGTGTAAAAAAAAGAAATTAATTAGCCTGGGAAGAGAACGTAAAATTTTTCAAAAATAAGGCACCCCTCCGTATTTTCCTGAGAATTTTTTGAGTTTTCAGAAAATCATTATTACTAGAGTGCTCAGTTTTCAGCACAAAAAATCACCGATTAAGCACTGTAAATAGCACCAAATTTTCCCAAAATAAAAATTTTCCATTTCTTAGGTGTGTATTTTTCATTTTTAATGCATTTTTGTTAATATTTTTTTGAAAATCGCTGAAATGCTGCAAAATGAGCACTCTAATTATTAATTATATAGAAAAGAAAAACCATCCTGACGACTGATAAATATAAATTTTCAAAAAATAATGCATCACCCATTTGGGTTTTAAGCTTTTTGGGGTCACCATTTTGCCGTAAATTATTTGTGCCCATCTCATCTCCATCAGCAACAAAATCTGTATTACGTTATTTGTTTCCCATTTTAAAATACGCCTTTTTAGCTAAATTAAAGTAATAATAATTTTCCAATAATTAAATCTTAAAATTTTTTAATATATTTAATTTAGCGAATTTTTGAATTGCCATGCCCAAATCGCCGACTGACTGGATGAAGCTGTTGCTGAGCACGGGAGAGTACGCGGATGTGCACTTTTTGGTTGGGGACGGAGACGAAAAAGAGGCGAATTTTGAAAAACAAATAATTAATTAAATTAAATAATTTTTAATTTATTTTATTTTATGTGTTTTATTTTATTTTTTTAATTGTTTTTCATACATTATTTCCTTTAAACTTGTGCCAGCACATAAACTCATTTTGAAGCACGCGTCTGACGTATTTGAGGCAATGTTCCGTTTTGATTCAAAGAATGCAAATTCGGAAAATGGTAAAAAAAATATTTTGAAAATTAATATACTAAAATTAAAGATAAAGAAGATACCGGATTTGTATGTATTTCCATTTTTTGCACATTTATTTCGGCCTAAAAATCAATGTGAATAGTATTTTTTAGCTTAGTTTGAAGCTTTTAGTAATGCATTTTTATTTTCAGTTTTACATATACCAATTTTTTCGATATTTTAATCCATATTTCAGCAAGTTCAAATTAGCCTCTTTTTATTACCCTAATTAAAATTCAATTAGACTCTGCTAATTGCCCTGTTGTGGAAGTGTCCGATGTTGAAGCAGCAGCATTCAAAGTGATGTTGAGCTTTATTTATGCGGGTGATTTGAGCGGATTGAACGGAGACAATGCAATGGCAGTGCTTTACGCCGTTGGATTTATTTTTTGAGAAATTAAATTTAAAATAATTTTGAATTTACTAATTAGCCAAGAAATACAATATCCCTGATTTGGTCGATCCATCTTTGCAAATTCCCGTTTCAAAACTGCGCAATGTTTTCTTGGCTTTTGCCCAGGCTCGCCTTTTCGATTTGGAGGTGAGCGCAATTTTTTCCAGAAAAGCCTGGCAAACGGCCCGGTCCATGCCAATTTTGCGCTAGTGAAAAAGTTACCGATTTTGAATTCTATCAAAAACAAAAGGGGGGAGGGACCCTTTTGTTTTGCAAAAAAAATTTTTGTGATAAAAACCCATGAAATTTGTTATCCGGGGTTTTAGAGGTCACTGATCACGAATTTTGTCATCCAATTCGAGGTCATTTACCCCAATAAACCCTATTAAATAAATTTTCATGACTATATATTAAAAAATTTTGCAAACCAAAAGGGTCCCCCCTTTTGTTTTCACTTTTTGATAGAATTCAAAATCGGTAACTTTTTCATTAGCGCCCCAATTTTCATTATTTTTTATTTTAGGACTTTGCCAATTGTTGTTTGTCTTACATTGACAAAAATGCGGACACTTTGCTCAAATCGGATGAATTTTTGCAAATTGATCAAAAAATGTTAAGCGAAATTTTGGAACGAGACGAATTGCAAATCCGTGGAGAAATTTCAATTTGGAATGCTGTAATTTACTATAAAAAAAGAAATAATTTCTAATTAATTCTTTGATTATTCCCCATTAATTTAATTGCTTTTTTTGGCACTCCGTTGGGCTGACACTAAATGCCTTCAAAATGGCATTGAATGTTCAGCAAAGAATCGTCGTGCCGTTCTCGGCCCGGCACTGTTCAAAATTCGCTTTCCTTTATTAACAAAAAAGGAATTTTTGAAAATCGGTACAAAAATTTAATTTGGAATAATTTTCATCTTTTTTTTTACAATTTTTCAGTTCCTTCAAAAGTTTTAACAGCCGAAGAAAAGTTCGGCGTTTATCAGTTCTTTTGTCAACCCCATTTTAACCCAGTGAAATTTCCTAGTCATTGGCGAAATTGGACATTTGGGACAATTTCGATGGACATTGAAAAAGTGTCCGAATTTGCAAGAGAACCAATGGAGAGTTACAGATACAGTGACAATACCGTATACATAAAAGGGCTTTCTTGGAAAATATTGGCACAAATAAATCAGAGGACGGAAGGCACTGACACTGAGAAATATTTGGGCATTTTCCTTTTGTGCGATGCTCTAAAACAAGAAGGTGCAATTAATGCTAGATGATAATAATTGTAATATGTATATTTTATTTTATTTTTAGACAAAAATTTTAGCTGCAAATGTTCGGCAACACTTCGAATTGTCTCAAAAATGAACGGTGTGGAGAATTCCGTTGGAAAATTCTATGACCTAGTTTTTAATAGCCTCTGCTAATTGTCCCGTGGAAGTCCCCGATGTAGAAGCAGCAGCATTCAAAGTGATGTTGAGTTTCATCTATACAGAAGAGTTGAGTGAATTGAACGGAGACAATGCAATGGCAGTGCTTTACGCCGGTGAATTTTATTTGAGTAATTAAATTTAATAATTATTTTTTAATTAGCCAAAAAGTACAATATCCCTGGTCTTTTCAATCCATGTTTGGATGTTCCTGTCTCCGAATTGCTCAATGTTTTCTTGGCATATGCCCAGGCCTGTCTTTTCGACTTGAAGGTGAGAAGGAAAATTCATAAAAAATTTTCTAAAAATAGTAATTATTCAGATATATTTTTGTTTCAAATAAATTAATAATTATTTTCAAAAATAAATGAATTTTTAATTAAAGGACTTTGCCCATGACTGTTTAATGTTCATTGACAAAAATGTGGAAACTTTGATCAAATCAGAGGAATTTTTGCAAATAGACCAAAAATTGTTGTGTCAAATTTTGGAGCGTGATGAATTGCAAATCCGTGAAGAAATTTCAATTTGGAATGCTGTAAATTTACTATAAAAAAATAATAATTTCTAATTAATTCTTATTATTCACCATTAATTTTAATTGTTTTTTTTCGGCACTTCGCTGGGCCGACGCCAAATGCCGTGAAAATGGCATTGAATGTTCAGCAGAGAATCGCCGTCAAATGCTTGGCCCGGCACTATTAAAAATTCGATTTCCGCTATTCTCAAAAGAGAAATTTTTGAAAAAAATCGGTAAAAATTAATTTTGAATAATTTTCGTCTTTTTCCCCAAATTTTTCAGTTCCTTCACAAGTTTTAACAGCCGAAGAAAAGATTGGCGTTTATCAGTTCCATTGCCAACCGATTTTTCGAGGAAATTATTCTCAATTATTTTGCCCATTGAAATTTCCGAGTCATTGGCGAATTTGGACATTTGGGACAATTTCGATGGACATTGAAAAAGTGTCGGAATTTGCAAGAGAACCAATGGAGAGTTACAGATACAGTGACAATACCGTATACATAAAAGGGCTTTCTTGGAAAATATTGGCACAAATAAATCAGAGGACGGAAGGCACTGACACTGAGAAATATTTGGGCATTTTCCTTTTGTGCGATGCTCTAAAACAAGAAGGTGCAATTAATGCTAGATGATAATAATTGTAATATGTATATTTTATTTTATTTTTAGACAAAAATTTTAGCTGCAAATGTTCGGCAACATTTCGAATTGTCTCCAAAATGAGCGGTGTGGAGAATTCCATTGGAAAATTCTATGACCTAGTTTTTAACAATAATTTGTATGGAATTGGCGAATATTTCATTGCATTTGCGGTGAGTCTCAATTGATAACTAATTTCCTTAATTGATCAATTTGGATTAATTAAGGAATTGATGGAACGGAGCAAAGGATATTATGACAAAAATGGGGACAAAGTAACAGTGTCAATCGATTTTGCTGTGGGCGAACCAAAAGCGGATAAACCCATTTCTGATTCAAGCAAATCCCATGGGACACTTTTTATGGATATTGAAAAAGTATCGGAATTTACGAGAGAAATCATTAGGAGTGAACGTAAAAGCGCATCCGTCACTTACATAAATGGGTTGCCATGGAAAATATTGGCAAAAATAAGTCAGAGGACGGAAAGCAATGACAATAATGAGAAATGGTTGAGCATTTATCTTTTGTGTGCCGCTCCACAAGAAGGTGCAAATTAATGTTAATTGTTAATATTTAATTATTTTACTTTTAGACATAAATTGGAGTTGCAAATGTTTGGCAATTGTTCGAATTGTCTCGCAAAAGTGCGGTGTGGCGGATATCAAGGAAGAATTCAACGAAGAAACAACTTTCAACAGCGAATCGGTTACAAGGGGATACTCAGATTTCATTTCATTTGCTGTCAGTCACAATTAAACAATCCTTTAATTGGTTTACCTAATTAGAAATAATTAAGGAATTGATGGACCCGTTAAATGGCGTTTACGACAAAGGCGAGGATAAAGTGACATTGGCCATTTATGTCACTGTGAAAGAAGCAAAAACGGAGCACAAATGATCATCATTTAAAATATTAAATTATGTCATACATTAAATTGCGTCATTATTACTCGACTGAGATTTGTTTAATCCCGGCCCCAATGACCACGCCATTTCTCTAACCACGCTCTGATGTACAAAATTCCTCCGACGAACAGTCCCAAAGTGTTGGTAAAAACAATATTTGGATGCTCTTTCTATTAATTGATTTCATTAATTAGCTAATTAATTAAAGATTTTAATCAAATATCAGTTTCAACTGGTGTGTTAACATTGAAAGAATCTTCAGCAGTATTGCATCCCAAACTTAAGTGATCTCTCTGTGCTTTTCCCGTTGGCATTTCCCACGTAAAGGCAATTTCATGAATAAATTTTTTATTCACAATCGGGGCGCAAATGTTCAGTCACCATTTATTTTAGGACTTCCCCATTGTTGTTTGTCTTAAATTTACAAAATGCGGACGATTTGCTCAAATCGGATGAATTTTTGCAAATTTACCAAAAATTGTTATGTGAAATATTGAAACGTGACGATTTGCAATTCAGTTGAGAAATTTCAATTTGGGAAACAGTAAATTTGGTACTTTTTAGTTATACTACCCCCTATAAAAATGGCATGATCCCGAAAACAATCAACACTAAATAGGACAAAATGCCAAAATATGAATTCGAAATTTGGTAACCAAAATGGGAAGTTGATTTATGACGCACCCAATCTTGCATTAACATTCGGTCAATACCAAGACGAAATAGTGTCCTGTGGTAACAAATTATTAGCAGCAAGGTTTTGCAATATAAAAAAAGTTTTCATTGAAATTCAGACTATTCAATTCCACAAATGGAGGAGACAAATACATAATTTTTTAAAGTAAATTTTTCAATTCGAAACATACTCGAATACATTTTTATTCTTAAAGCCAATAGAGTAAATATTCTCATATTTTGATGGCTTATTTTATTTGACAGTAAATAAATAAATTTATACCCGTCCGATTTGGCATTTCCGACATCGAAGACACAAAACTCCGCGCTCTGTACAATTTAAAAATTTGTTTTTACGTATTGACACATTTCCATTGTATTTTATGTATGTGTGTAAAGCAGGGGTTTTTTGGCGAAACTTTTACCAGTCAAAAAAAAGCCCCGCTCTAAAAATTGGAAAATTTTCCCATTTTTTTTAGCGGGGCCACAGGGGGAGCAAAAAACCGCTCCTTCCGGGCCAAGAATATCCCAGAAATTAAAAAAACTCAAAAAGCCAATTTTTATTAAATCCTAGCTTAACAATTTAAAACCAGATACATCTTATATTTTTTTGGTAGTAATCTCATTAATGTTGTCAGCGAATGTGGGCCAATGTCCCGCTTATTTTTTGGGAAATGGGTTTTCTAATTTTTTTTAATTTAAATTTTTGTCCCCTATTTTAAGTTTCCACAGATCGAGAAAAAAAGTTTATTTAATTATGAAATTTTTTAAAATAAATTCTCTTTATGTTAATAAATATTTAGAAAATTGTGTGTATTTTTCAAATAGTGTTGTAAAAGTTTATTATTTTTTGCAAAATTTAAAAATTAAAAGGCAGGCAAATTATGGGTCATTAGTAGTCGAACAAAGAATGGCACAAAAAATGGCGGCGTTTTCATCGCGGCAAAATGGCGGCGGGCGGACGGGTGACCCATGCCAATGCCAATGTCAGTTATCAGACACAAATACAATCATGGGAATTATTATTTTTTGCAAAATTAAAAAACAAAGGCAGGGCAAATTATGGGTCATTAGTAGTGGAACAACAATGGCACAAAAAATGGCGGCGTTTTCATCGCGGCAAAATGGCGGCGGGCGGACGGGTGACCTATGCCAATGCCAATGTCAGTTATCAGATCCAAATGCAATCATGGGAATTTTCTTTTCTTTTTTGTTCCTTCATTATCATTATTATTAGTAGAGATTACAACCAAAGATAAAGGGATGGATGAATTTTTTGCCTTTAAAAGTCGTGCCATTTTTTGAATTTGTTTCATAATTAGTGCCCACATATATCACAATTTTTATTCCCTTCTTTTAACCTTTTATTCTGAAGAGTCCAGTATTTTTAGAATTTTTGTTTTTTTAAATTATTAACATGGTTTGGGGGGGGGCTAAGGAAAAAAATAAAAAAATTTCCGAAAAACTTATTTCAATAAAAAATGATCATTAAATGAATTTTTTTTTTTTTGAATTTTGGAGCTCTCTTTCTCAAGAGACCCAACATTCAAAAGCCAATTCGGTAGAAGTTTTGTGCTCTTTTGGGAAATTTCCTCCCCGAGATTTCTTTTCCCGAATGTCGGGGGGCGGGAGTAAAATTGTAATTATTTTTCTGTCTTTTTTGGCAGAGAGAAATAGCGTTGGATGTTCAGTCGCGGGGGGGGGGGGGGTGGGCACTACCGTATCAATTACCACACTGTATACATTTTCTGCGTATTGTAATACTGCATTTTAGCCCTAAATTACTAAAAAGCATTTTTAAACATAATGGCTCACTTACAGTACATTCGAATGAAAGCAAACGACTGTCCGGGCGTCGCTTTTATTCGATCCGGTGGGTGTTTTTTTAATTGCTGAATGAAAAAATTCCTGGGTCAAAATTTAAATTTGGCATACTGTAAAATGCCCGGTTTGATATGTGTCGGACTGCTGAAACTATTAATGTATGCACGCTATTTTATCAGGATGTATCTCATTCATTTCGGAGTCATTTGCGCGCGAGGCCAACCTTTTGGGCAACATTGACCGTTTCAATCGTCAGACAATATACGTGCCGGTTTTTGGAGGTGGCAAATTGCTTGGCTGGTGAGTGGTGCCAAAAACAGAATCATTGCTTTTTAGGAGGGGACGGAAGTCGACCAGGAACGGTCCCAGGATTTCGGCTTCCGCACCCACGAAAATTTTTTTGAAAAATTTTAACGATTTTTCTCAAGTTTTATGATGTAAGTTTTTTCAAAATTTTCCAAAAAATCGCTGAAAAATTTTAAAATAATTTTTTGTTGTTGAATTTTTTTATGAAAAAGACATTTGCGCCTTTGTCCCCCAAATGGTGTTCAAAATTAACTTCTTTTTTTTCAAGCTTTGATAGCCTAAACAGCTTTAAATAAGCGATAGAAAGGATTGTAAAAATAAAAATTTTCGAAGGCATGTCTTAAAAAATTGGGCAATTAATTCTCTTATTTTTACACTTAATTTCTTTGCTCGTTTTGCAGGGTCAACGATGCTAAAATTCGAATTGATGAGCTCGATTTTGAATTTAAGTGCCGTTTGGGGGTGATGGAGGACAAGCATTTGCCGATGTGAGTTTGGCGTATTGTTTTTTTTAATTTTGTAAAATTCAATTAATTAAAAAATGCCCTTTTTTGTTTAAACATTTTTCTATTTTTAGGTATTGCCAGGAGAATTTCGACATGCTGTAAGTTCAAACAGCATTAATTTTTATTTTCCAAGCAATTATACGAAATTGGACAATTAATTAATTCAAGCCCCCAAAAATTTTTCCAGTTAATTTTCCAAAAATTATTTGAATAATTGGTAAGAGAGTGAATTTCTTAGTGCTATTCCTTGGATTATATTATGTGTTTCTGGCGCCAAAATGGCAGCGCCGAAACGGCATTGATTTACCCAATTTTTCATCAAATTTTCTGTAAAAAATATATACATAAATTAAATTTTATCCAAATTTTTCAACACAGCCTTGGATTCGATTTGCTGTATGCCCATAAATTGACCGTCGACTATGGCAGCAAACGAGGAATCACCCGCAGGGGCAAAATTGCCAAATTTTTGACCGAAGAGAAATTCGGGGCTAACGTTCTCATCGCGGGCGGGTGGCCCGTGTCATTTGTGCAATGATGGGAATTTTTGTTGTTATGTTCATTATCATTATCATTAGTAGCGATTATTAACCAAAGATGAAGGGATGGGATTAATTTTTGCGTTCAAAAGATGGTCATTTTTTGAATTTTCTTGATAAATCACTCACTGCTTTAAATTAAACAAATTTCAATTGATTTGTGGATCATCTTTATTTGAAAATTTAGAATGATTTGCGTCATATTTTGACAAAAACAACTTTTTGGTGGAAGTTTTTATAGCCAAATTTAGACTCGACTTTTTAAAACGTCAAAAATAAATTTAAATTATTAGTACATTGTTTCAGTTTGAATGTTATTGATCCAATTTTTTGATAAAAAAGCAGCTTCAATAAATTCATAAACCAATTTGTAAAAGCCAAAAGATAAACAATAAGAAACATGCAAAAACAGGTCCATAGGATGATAATCAGTAGGGATACGATCTTTAGGCTCTTAAAACTGTCAAAATAGGTAGGCTCTAGGCTCTAAAAAAGCCCAAAAATAGGCACTAAAAAGTGGAAAATAGGCACTAAAAACCTCATTTTTAGTGGGTGTAAAATGACAAAATTCATTCAAAAGGTAAAAAAAATAAGTCAAGAGTTTACATTATTTTTTAAATTCAAAAATTTGTCCAAATTTTTTTTTTAAGTTTTAGCAAATTTTTCATTATTAGGAGGTTTATTTGCAGAAATTTTTGGGTCAATTCTTTGTGGTATTTTTAAAATTCACAAAAAATCGATTCATAGGGGGTGTATTTTTCGTTTTTATTTCATTTTTGTTAACAAATTTTCGGCAAAACGCCAAAATAGGCAAAAATAGGTTCTTTCAAAATTTTTTAAGCTCTAAAAAAGCCTAGAAAATAGGCACTAATAACTCGAAAAGTAGCTTAACAACAGCCAAAAAAAAACATGTTTTTCGTTCATTTCAGGCCACGGGGAGCTCAGGAAAAATAGGCTTTTGCCTAAAAATCGTATCCCCAATAATCAGGACTCCCAGATTAAAATTTTCAAAGGCCTCATTTGATTTCAAATATTATATTTTTGATTGTCCATCAGGGACAGTCCCAGGACCAAAAAATGCGCATCGGCAAAATTGGCCGTGCTCAGCAACAATTTCATTCGATCCGCCAAAGTGTCCGTGTTTGCCGTCTTCATTTTCTTGCCATTTTCTTCTTTACATAAAAAATGAGCATATAAAATAAATAAATTCAAGACAAAAATTAATTTAAAAAGCTATTTTGAAAAATTGGATAATACAGTTACAATCTCAAAAGGTACTGTACGATAAATTTTCTACCGTTTCCCTTTTCCGAATTCATTTTCTGCAACCGTTCCAATTCCGTCATTCTCACTCATCGCAATGCCTCAAACGGCGTCAAATTTTCCTTAGCAAATGTTGCTAAAAAATATGAAATTTTAATTCATTTACCAAATTATTTTTGCTATTTAATTTAAATTATATTTAAATCAAATTTATTAATTTATTACTCTGATCGGCTGTAAATTCAGCATCTGTTGAATCGTTAAAAAAAGACATTTAATTGTTGAATTTATTGCTAAAATAAAAAAAAATGAATAAATTTAATAATTTAAATTATAGCTTAGAAATCCCTTAATTTGAAAAATATGAGTTTTTCCACAAATTAACTCAAAAATAAATTAAAAAAGAGTAATTACAGAAGAGTTAAATGAATAAATTCTGTTGTCTGTTGATGGAAGTTCACTTATTTAAATATTTATTAATATTTGTGATGGATGGCGAGGGCATAAAATAAATAACGGCAAAACGATGACCGAAAAAAGAAATAAATTTGATTTGGATTTACTTCTCTCCCACCCATTTTCTCATATAATTTTATCTTACAAATAAGCAAAATGCTGACCTAAAAATGACAGAGATTTACTCAATAAAAGTGGAAAAATATGCAAATTATAAAGAATGGCATTCTCGGCATTGGAGTTTGGAAATGTTCGTGTCATTATGGCCAGGGTTGGCCAAACTGGTGGGGCTAAAACTCACAATTTTTAGTTGTTTTTTTGAAGAAGTGATGCAATTGTGGTTTTGTTAATTGATTTATCATTTACACAATTTTCGGTCATGCTGTCCATCTCTGCATCTTTGACCATAATAAAATGTAATTTTTTACTAATTTTTATACCTAATTAATAAATGTCCCTCCCCGCTGCAGGTCCACCAATTTCTCATTCTTTCTCCGGCCAACCTCAAAAGCCATAAATTTGGAGAAACCCCAATTGGGTCAAAATGATTGATAAATTGTTTTGCTGCTGTCATTGAAATCTTCCGTTTCCTCATATTGTGGAATAACGCATAACGTTGCCGAACAAGTACTGCTCCAAAATGATACGAACAATTTTTGATTAAGTTGACAAAGAAAAAAATTATAGTCCAAAAACATGCTGGGGCCCAACTGAGGTAGACCGATTTCTTCAATATTACCCTCGAACGCTATAAAGAGTATATGACTTTCATAGAGTATGGATGCTATAACACTGTAAAAAATCCTATTAATTATTTAAGGTCGTAAAATAGTAAATAACAGTGGACATTATTGAGCAAAGCATCGATTTTGATTTGATTTAAATTAAAAAAAAATTGGCAATTTACCTGGTTTCTACAGTTATTGTATATAATTTTCTATTAGCTATAGAATAATGCTACATAGAATCCAATTGATGCGTTGTATAACCATAGTAACAGTAGCAAATTTTGTGAAGCATTGAGTGATTATATATATGTTAATTAATAAAAAAAAATGGCAATTTCCATGGTTGCTGCAGTTATTGTATATATTTTCTATTGCCTATAGATGCTCTAATGCTATATAGAATCTTAATAATGCTCTAATGTTGTATAATCGTAGTAACAGTGGCCAATATTTCGTGAAACATTGACTCTATTTGAAATGTATAATAAATGGCTCACGTGGAAAATTGACTTATGAAAGTAGAAATATTGTAATAAAAGGCAAAGCAAAATCTGAATAAAATCACATTTATTTTATCTTATTTTTATTCAGATTCCAATTAATTTTCTTTTTTAATAAAAAAACATTTTAATTAACATAAATATTTTCCTAAAATGTCTTTTTTCTCCAACATTTCCAATCAAAAAAAAATTCTGTTTTTATTCCTTATGGTTATATTAAAAATGAGCGTTCAACTCGCAATGGAAACTCCCAAAAAAGAAGGTAAATGTTTAAGCTGAGAAAAAAAATTAAAAGAAAAAATAGAAAATTCCAATTTAAAAATTACAAAACTTTAATGCGAATTCTAATAAAAATGATAGACGTAAAAAGAAAATAATTAATAAAAAAAAAATGGGTCAAAATTCCCATAATTATTTTGACAGTTTCTTAGTTCTATTATTTTAGAACCTAATTCCGAATATTGAATTTCAAATATTTTTATTTTTGGGTCAAAATCTTTTTTTAGTTTCGCTCAAATTGGCTCATCAGTTGACGGATTTTGGAGAAGTAATTATGTTTGACCTGATAAAGCAGGGAAAATTTGATGATAATTTGGTTAATCAAAAGCTTACAAAATTTACCATTGCCATTTTATGTAATGGAAATTTTAAAAGTCAAACACCAAAAAATCATCAAAAATTGCGCGAAAAATTCTGCGAACATTTGAAAAATGGAGAAAGCATGGAAAAAGCAGCGGAAAATGTTAAGGAAATGATAACAAAAATTGAAATACCAAAACTAATCATTGACAATAATCTAATTGAAGAAAAGATTGAAGAAATTTCAATTCTTAATGAAGAAAATAAAGAAAATTTGAAAAAATTTGTGAAACTTTCAAATTTGGGATTAAAGGAATTTGAGCAATCATTCAAAGGTTCATTAATTAATTAATTTGTAAAGCTATTGACATGAAAAATTACCAAACAGGCAACTCTATTGAAATTTAATTGAATAGAAAAAATTTGAACTTAAAGTCAATTCTGAATTTTACACAATTTTTGGCATTTTTTCTTGAAGACTCAAAGTCATTTTTAGCAGTTTTTAAGGCATATTTGGGCATTTTTTGGGAGTTTTTAGGGCATAATTGAGGTTTTAGTGCATTTAAAAAAGTTTTAGAATAATTTTTATTTAATTGCTTAAAATTGTTTAATAATTTAAGCAACAATTTCTCCATTCTTCCAACACACAAAAACGATCAAAAATAGAAGGAAAAAGCGCATGAACAACAACAATAATAATAATAATAATAATAATAATAATGAACAACGCAATCGCCTGATCAATCGCAAATTCAGTCGTCCAATTGCTGTTTTAAAATGCATTTTTAGTTATCATGTCGTTGCACGCCTCGCCCTGGATTTTTTGTATGATTATCTTCGTGCTGATGGCCTTGAGCTGCTTCCCTTATGGATCTCGATGCCAACATCCTTCTTGTTCTTTATTCTTGATCTTTATCTTTTTATTCTCTGGCTAATTATGTTCTTTGATTGTATGAAGAGGTCCTAGGGAAATTAGGATGCTGACAATTCATATTAGAGTTGATTGGAATATGTACCAGCACCAGTTTTCATAAAATTACCTGCCCCTACCAACTCTAATTCTTACAATGGGCAATTGGTATAAAAATTAAAAAAACAAAAACAAAAAAACATTAAAAAAAATTAAAAACACTAAAAAATTTGTGGGGTATTGGCTTTTTCACCATGGGTCTATCGCCTAAAATTCATTCATAATTTGTTATTATTAAATTATTTTATATTAATTTTGCGAAATTTATTTGATAATTATTTTTCTTTCTTCTTTCATCATTTTTTACTTTTATTTCCAAATGCCACAAAAAATGATTGTTTCTTCCTTTTTATATTCAATTTCCATTTTATTTATTATTTTTAAAGCAATGTTTCAATTTATGAGTAAATATATTTTCGGGGATTTTTGAAGGTTTGAATGGCTTAGATTTTTAATTAAGAATTATGACCAATAATAATTTGAAAAATATATTTTCAAAACCCAAAATTTCACGAAAACCTTGAGTTTTAAATGAAATTATGCGCTGAATGACCAATAAATTTTTTCAAATAAATTTTACATACGAAAATGTGAATACACTTTGATCAATGGATATATTAATAATTTAAAAATCAGTTAATTTCTTCGGTTGCTAACACTAAATGTCATCAAAATGGCAGAAACGCACAGCAGTGAAGCGTGTGGTGCCACCTAAGAATTTTTAAAATTCGCCTCCCACTTTTCACAAAAGTGAAATTTTTGTAGAATTGGTAAAATATGGAATTTTCTTTTTAATTATTTTTGTAAAGTGAAAACCAGACTTATAAATCGGGAATTCCTTTCCGTTCCATTTCAACTCCGTTTTTTTACAGTTCCGTCCGGCGTGTATTAAAAGTAGTGCTGTTCGAAAGAGTTTCGGTCTCCAATTTTCAGTCTAATTCTCGATTTTCGAGATTTGAGACCGGAGGTGAAGCTGTTTTTGGATTGCTTGTGAAGGGTGAAAAAAGGATAAATTCTTAAATTTTTTAATAAAAAATTAACAAAATTCATCGAAATCCCCGGCGGCCCCTATCGGCACTACGGTCTCTAAAATCCTTATTTCTATATAAATGAATTGACGATAAATCGCAAGATTTGGTCTTTTTTGACAAATCTATTAACAAAGAGCAGCACACATATTTTAAAAACTTGCTCGAGCCCGAAGGTTTCCCAAGAGTAGAACTCGAGACCACAGTTTGAGGTCCTAAACTCAAAATTGCATTTGGACGTCCAGCACCTAAATAGTATTTAATTTAAGAACATTTTTTGAAAATGATCTGACACTCGGCAGACTTATAAAAATTGTCCTAAATCCAATAGTGAAACATAAAAAAATTAAAATCTCAAAATCGAATCATTAAAAATCCAAAAACATCTTCCAACGGTACCTAAAATTTTCTCTAAATTTTAAACCAGATTTTTTTATTTTCTGAGTGCTCTCAAAATGTTGTCAAAAAGTCTTTCCACTCAACCATTTGACATTTGGTTCTATAGGCCGAGATTTGATGTGTGATGGTGCCGTTGACTGCAACAAACTTGGTGAACCAGTTCAGAGCCATTCTTTTCAGCAGAAACAAAAAAGAAATGAAATTAATTTTTAAAAATCAAAAATATTAATATTTTCTTTTTCATTTTTCCAACATTTTCTTTTCCCACCGCTTTTGCAATTTTGCATTTTTCGCGTCTTCGTTTTACCATAAATAGGAGTTACAAATGTTCGGCAATCATTCGAATTGTCTCGCAAAAGTGCGATGTGGCGGATTACCGAATAAAATTAAATGACGAATTTTTGACAATAAAAAGAACATCTGGGGATACACTTTAATTTTATTTGCTGTGAGTGACAATTAAACTTTCACTTCATTGACCCAATTATGACCAATTAAGGAACCGATGGACCCAAGAAAAGGCTTTTACGACCAAAGTGAGACAAAGTGACATTGGCCATTGATGTCACTGTGAAAGAAGCAAAAATGGAGGACAAATGATAATCAATTTGCAATTTTCGGATGAAACCATTCTTAATGTCTTATCATTTTGCGCTGTTTTCTTTTTCATTTTGGTTTAGCAAATTTTTCATAATTTTTCCTTTTTTTTTATTTTTCTTTTTTTTATTACTGTGCTTCAGGTGTTCCTCATTATCCTTTTGTTCAGTTTTTCTTTTTCTTCATTTGCAGCTACATCCTAATTAAAAAAAATAGTTTTTTGAGACCAAGGAAAAATAACAACATCGGCACGAGTGCCTGTTTAGTAGACATTTTTAGAGCCTGAATTTATAGCAAGTTTGGCGCCGACGTTTTGGCGCCAAGCAAGAATAAAAAAAAAAAACGAATAATACACACAAATCTTAAAAAAATTTTGTAAAAGAAAAAAAGAAAACATTTTTTCGCGAACTATGTATAAATAAAATTTAACAAGGCAAAGAAAATTGTCAGAATAACGGATTCATATGATAATTACACAAATACAGCGGTAAAATCCCAAATAGGTAATCTGCGCTTTTGCTTTACGATATTGTATTTTTTCATTTTTTTTAAATAGAGATAGGGAATTTAAGTCAGATGACTTTTTTTCTGTTGACTCGAAATGCCGTAAAATTACTTCAAAATGGAGCTTCAAATTATGCATTTTTGACTTTTTTCTTCTCTAAGGAAATTTTTGAGATTTCTTTCGTAAATTTTTAGTTGACATTTGAAGATTTTCGCGAAAATTAAAATTTTTTTTTTTTGAAAATTAAGAAAATACTTCTATAGAGCTATTTTAAGGCTGAGCACGAATCCGACCTTCTTTTTGTCCAAATCCGAACCCCAACCCCGGATTCGAACATTTTTTCAAAAACTCAAAATTTTTTATTCTGTGCAAATATTGTGTGAATCAGCTGCATTCGACAACATTGTTGATCAGATTGTCCATTATTACCCCGTTCATGTGTGAATCAAATCAGATTTCTTTATTTTTTCACTTTCTCACGCAATATTTGCACATAATAAAAAATTTTGGATTTTTGAAAAAAATGTTCGAGTCCGGGTTCGGGGTCCGGAATTGGGCAAAAAGAAGTCGTATTCGTGCTCAGCGCCTTAAAATTGATTGGTTCGATATAGGTCGGAACTAATGTCAGATTCGGATTCTGCGAGCCTTAAAACCCACAAACCAAAAAAAGAGAGACGAAATGAGAATGGATAAATTTAAAGAACCCCAACTCTTTTTTAATTTTTAATTTTGTGCTTATTTACATCCCTATTTTTTGTATTTTTTATTTTTGCCTGGCGCCAAAACGTCGGCGCGCCAAAACGATACGGACTAGGGAATGGTTTTTTTAGGCTCTAAAAACCGCCAAAATAGGTCTAAAAATTGAAAATAGGCACTAAAAAAACCTCATTTTTAGGGGGGTGTAAAATGACAAAATATATTCAAAAAGTAAAAAAAATTAAGAGAAACCAGTATTGAGATAAATAATTTTTAAAGCACAAATTCTTGTCAAATAAATAAATAAATTAAATTTTGGATATGAATTTTTGAAGTTTTTCATTTCTTAGGGGTGTATTTTTTGAAAATTTTTTTAATTCGATTCTTAGCGCTGACCCACAAAATGTCCAGGCCACGAAATGTCCACAAGAGTAAAAACCCACGAAATGTCCAGAAAAAACAAAATTAAATTTTATAAAAATCCGGAAAATAAGTTCACCAATTCCGAAAACCCTAAAATAGACAGACTTATTTTCCGGATTTTTATAAACTTTAATTTTTTGTTTTCTGGGCATTTAGTGGGATTTACTAGAGATCGGACCGGTCGGTTTTTTTTTTCGGTTTTTTTCGGTATTTTTCGGTTTTTTTCGGTTTCGGTTTTTTTCGGTTTTTGACCGAAATCGACCGACCGAAATAATCAGAAAACCGAAAAAACCGACCGACTTTTATCAAAAATCAGTTGGCCATTTTCTTAACAAAACTCATTAAAAATTCTTAAAAATTTCCCCCGGCGGCGCCTATCGGCACCGCCGACCCCCAAAAAGCTATCTTTTCTTAAAAAAATAAGCCCAAAATCTCAAAATTTGTTATTTCTAGACAAAATCAGTTAAAAAATAGCATTAAAATTATTTTAAAAAATTTGAACCCCTTTCTTCATTGCACATGCGCAGAAAAAATATGCAAAAGAATATATAATAGTAGTTACACACTCCATTTTGTCCGGATTACGGTAGCCCCCCATACCTATGGGATGGCTGCAGGCAAACTGAGCGCCAGCCATTTGAGCGCCGCCAAGTGAGCGCGGGCCATCTGAGCGCCAAAATTTTTCAGTACTGAAGCCAAAACCTATTGCGCGACTTTTTTCAAGTGCGCGACTTTATGCAAATTTTTTATTGATTTTTTCTTGCAACCCAAACCTATTGCAGGGGTGCGCGACTTTTTTTCTTACTGCGCGACTTTTTTTGCTGCGCGACTTTATGCAAATTATTTTATTGATTTTTTCTTGCTAACCCAAACCTATTGCAGGGGAGCGCGACTTTTCTTACTGCGCGACTTTTTTTACTGCGCGACTTTATGCAAATTTTTTAATTAATTTTAATTTAATTTTTAATTAATTTTTAAACATCTTAAAGGTCAAACATCTTAAGACACTGAATTTAAATTCATTTAAAATTCATCAAAAATTCCCCGCACCAAGCGGATCCGAACCCCAGAGGGGCGGTCAGACTGACGCACTAACCACTCGGCCACATTGGCAATGGATCATAAACATTAATTTGCTCTCATAAAGGAAAAAAATGACGTCACCAGCGGGGGGAGGGGGCAGTGAGAGCGTGCGGCGAGAAGGGGGGAGGGGGTCAAATAAACAAATCAATTATGAAGGGGCGGGGCTGTTGGAACGGTGCCAAATAAACAAACCAATTTTTTCGTGCCTTGTGGTGCCGCCCTCCCTCCCGCACACTCATTATGTAATTTGACACCTTCAGACAATAAACAATTTTTGTTAATTGATTTTTTGTCCATTTGGTCATTTTCACTTCATTTAATTCACTTTACGAATGGAAAAGCCAATCAATAATCCCTTACCATTTATTTGTGCCAATATTTTTCCTTCTTTGGCATTTGTTTACCCATTTACCTATTACTTTTTGCCATTTATTTATGTGCCAGATTGGCAATATTATGGCACCGTTTTTTTGTGCCATTTTGCCGCAATTTTTTTGCCATTGTTTTGCCCTCCCGCCTTTTCCCCCGTTTATTTCTTGCCAATTGTTGCACCTTTTTGTGCCAAAGTTCCTCAATAACTCATTGCCAATTTTGGCATTGTTTTGCCCCCTTTTTTCACATTTTCATTTGCCAATTGCTGCACATTTTGTTTCAAAATTCATTGCCAATTTTTGGCATTGTTTTGTCCCATTTTTTTCACCTTTTCCTGCCATTTTTAAATTTTATTTCATTCTTGGCATTCTGTTTTTTTCAAATTAAAAAAAATTAATTAAATACTTGGCGTTCTGTTTTTCCAAATTTAAAAAATAATTAAACTCTTGTTGTTCTGTTTATTCAAATAACTCTTGGCGTTCTGTTTTTTCAAATTTAAAAATTAATTAAACTCTTGGCGTTTTGTTTTTTCAAATTTAAAAATTAATTAAACTCTTGGCGTTCTGTTTTTCAAATTTAAAAATTAATTAAACTCTTGGCGCTTTGTTGTTTCAAATTTAAAAATTAATTAAACTCTTGGCGTTCTGTTTTTCAAATTTAAAAATTAATTAAACTCTTGGCGTTCTGTTTTTTCAAATTTAAAAATTAATTAAACTTTTGGCGTTCTGTTTTTTCAAATTTAAAATTTAAATATTATTATTTTTCAAAATTTGTTTAATTTTTATTCCTAAATTTATCTTTTTCTTCATTTTCTTCTTTTTTTCATTGATCGCAAGTACTCTGTACTGTCCTTTTCCCCATTGTTTTTGTTGGTTTACTCGGTACTAAACCCCTTTAGGATATTTGTTAAGCCTTTTCAAATATCCTGGGGGCCATCCTTAAACCGAGGAGTCCTGCCCCGGTACTGGGTTACTTCCCAGAGGGGTGGGCACGGGCGTTCACTGTCCACGGGGCTTATTCCGCTGGTATCCAGGGCTGCGGCAGTGACTGACCGAAACCATGTTTCCGTCATAGCCCGCCGGGTGTCACAGCGATGTTTAAGCCCAGCCAGATAGTCGGTCTGGTGTGGATGGGGGCCCTTCTCTCGCTGGCCTTGCGGGTTAAGGTGTGCCTGTTCCTAGCAGCGGGGGTGGCGGTTCTCAGCCCTAATGTGCCCTGCCTACGGGCTGCATTGGTACAGCGAGAGAATAACCGGGACTGGCTGGCCCGGAGGAACCGCGAGTCACTGAGCAGTGTCGAATGCGCAGCTGCTCAAACTCAACACCCCGGATTAAAATCCGCGTAGACGGAACACATATGTGCTGTGGGCGTTGGCGCAAATGCTCTGTGAAGGGAGTAATTACCCGACACAGAGATGCCTACACCATACCTCCGCACTTTGGTATGGTAGTGCCACACACTTTGTGTTCCATGAGCGGTTCCATAATCGCTCGCTATGATAGTCATAGTTGGTGGGCATGCCCTCCAATGTGATGGCTTGGGCCGGAAGGTTAAAAACACGTGTAGGGGGTGACCTATGCGCGTTTTTGGCCATCCAAAAAATGGCCCAAAGCATCACCCAGGAGAGGGGTCATGCCCGATTTTTTTCAGACAGCCATTTTCTTTGTCATTTTTCATGCAAATTCAATTCTTTTTTTTTTCTTAAATAAAATAAAATAATAATAATAATCAAATCAATTTTAGCATAAATGAGCCAATTTTCCGACGATTCCCTCCCCCCTACGCTCGATGGACCATATTCCCCTGTTGGGGATGATGACAATTTGATGGACGAAGCACCGCCATTGGACGAGGTCATGAAACGCCTGCCAATTTCGGTTAGTTTTTGCGAAAAAGTTTTTCTAAAATTCTTTTCTAATATTGCGAGACGTTTTCAGGTTGTGCCGTCGGAAGAGAATGAGCGCAAGGCCCGCAGAGAGCCATCAAACAGAAAGCGGGAATCTATAAAAATTATCCTTTAAAATAATTTTAAAAAGATTTTGGATTTATTTAATCAGTATAGAATAAAGGTAAATCGAATTGTATACTGTAAAATTTACAGAAAGAGGGAATCTATAAAATTGTCCTCTAAAATAATTTAAAAAAGATTATGGATTTTATTTAATCAGTATAGAATAAAATTTTACCAGGATTGTACTGTAAAATTTACAAAAGCGGGGAATCTATAAAAATTGTCCTCTAAAATAATTTAAAAAGATTTGGATTTATTTAATCAGTAAAAAGTAAATGTAAATAGAATTGTATACTGTAAAATTACAGAAAGCGGGAATCTATAAAAATTGTCTTCTAAAATAATTTTAAAGATTTGGATTTTATTTAATCAGTATAAAAGTAAATGTAAATAGAATTGTATACTGTAAAATTTACAGAAAGCGGGAATCTGTAAAAATTGTCCTCTAAAATAATTTTAAAAAGATTTTGGATTTTATTTAATCAGTATAAATAAAGGTAAATAGAATTTATACTGTAAAATTTACAGAAAGCGGGAATCTATAAAAATTTTCCTCTAAAATAATTTAAAAAATTTTGGATTTTCATTTAATCAGTAAAAGTAAAATGTAAATCGAATTGTATACTGTAAAATTTACAGAAAGAGGGAATCTATAAAAATTGTCCTCTAAAATAATTTAAAAAAGATTATGGATTTTATTTAATCAGTACAGAATAAAATTTTACCAGAATTGTATACTGTAAAATTTACAAAAAGCGGGAATCTATAAAAATTGTCCTCTAAAATAATTTAAAAAGATTTTGGATTTTATTTAATCAGTATAGAATAAAAGGTAAATCGAATTGTATACTGTAAAATTTACAGAAAGAGGGAATCTATAAAAATTGTCCTCTAAAATAATTTTAAAAAGATTTTGGATTTTATTTAATCAGTACTAGAATAAAATTTTACCAGAATTGTATACTGTAAAATTTACAAAAAGCGGGAATCTATAAAAATTGTCCTCTAAAATAATTTAAAAAGATTTTGGATTTTATTTAATCAGTACTAGAATAAAATTTTACCAGAATTGTATACTGTAAAATTTACAAAAAGCGGGAATCTATAAAAATTGTCCTCTAAAATAATTTGCAAGCGAATTTGGATTTCATTTAATCAGTAAAAAGTAAAATGTAAATAGAATTGTATACTGTAAAATTTACAGAAAGCGGGAATCTATAAAAATTGTCCTCTAAAATAATTTTAAAAAGATTTTGGATTTTATTTAATCAGTATAGAATAAAAGGTAAATCGAATTGTATACTGTAAAATTTACAGAAAGAGGGAATCTATAAAAATTGTCCTCTAAAATAATTTAAAAAGATTTTGGATTTATTTAATCAGTACTGAATAAAATTTACCAGAATTGTATACTGTAAAATTTACAAAAAGCGGGAATCTATAAAAATTGTCCTCTAAAATAATTTTAAAAAGATTTGGATTTATTTAATCAGTAAAAAGTAAAATGTAAATAGAATTGTATACTGTAAAATTTACAGAAAGCGGGAATCTATAAAAATTGTCCTCTAAAATAATTTAAAAAGATTTTGGATTTTATTTAATCAGTATAGAATAAAAGGTAAATAGAATTGTATACTGTAAAATTTACAGAAAGCGGGAATCTATAAAAATTGTCCTCTAAATAATTTTAAAAAGATTTTGGATTTATTTAATCAGTATTGAATAAAAGGTAATCGAATTGTATACTGTAAAATTTACAGAAAGCGGGAATCTATAAAAATTGTCCTCTAAAATAATTTAAAAAGATTTGGATTTTATTTAATCAGTAAGAATAAAATGTAATAGAATTATATACTGTAAATTTTACAAAAGCGGGAATCTATAAAAATTTTCCTCAAAATAATTTAAAAAGATTTTGGATTTCATTTAATCAGTAAAAGTAAATGTAAATAGAATTGTATACTGTAAATTTACAGAAAGCGGGAATCTATAAAAATTGTCCTCTAAAATAATTTTAAAAGATTTTGGATTTTCATTTAATCAGTATAAAATAAAAGGTAAATAGAATTATATACTGTAAATTTTACAGAAAGCGGGAATCTATAAAAATTTTCCTCAAAATAATTTTAAAAAATTTTGGATTTTATTTAATCAGTATAGAATAAATTTTACCAGAATTGTATACTGTAAAATTTACAGAAAGCGGGAATCTATAAAATTTTCCTCAAAATAATTTTAAAAAATTTTGGATTTTATTTAATCAGTATAGAATAAAAGGTAAATCGAATTGTATACTGTAAAATTTACAGAAAGCGGGAATCTATAAAAATTGTCCTCTAAAATAATTTTAAAAGATTTTGGATTTCATTTAATCAGTATAGAATAAAAGGTAAATCGAATTGTATACTGTAAAATTTACAGAAAGCGGGAATCTATAAAAATTGTCCTCTAAAATAATTTTAAAAGATTTTGGATTTCATTTAATCAGTATAGAATAAAAGGTAAATAGAATTGTATACTGTAAAATTTACAAAGCGGGAATCTATAAAAATTGTCCTCTAAAATAATTTAAAAAGATTTTGGATTTTATTTAATCAGTATAGAATAAAAGGTAAATAGAATTGTATACTGTAAAATTTACAGAAAGCGGGAATCTATAAAAATTGTCCTCTAAAATAATTTTAAAAGATTTTGGATTTCATTTAATCAGTATAGAATAAAAGGTAAATAGAATTGTATACTGTAAAATTTACAGAAAGCGGGAATCTATAAAAATTGTCCTCTAAAATAATTTTAAAAGATTTTGGATTTTATTTAATCAGTATAGAATAAAAGGTAAATCGAATTGTATACTGTAAAATTTACAGAAAGCGGGAATCTATAAAAATTGTCCTCTAAAATAATTTTAAAAAGATTTTGGATTTTATTTAATCAGTATAGAATAAAATGTAAATAGAATTGTACACAAGTTGTTTTTGTGATCTATAGAAAATTATTTTTTATAAAAACAACTTTTAAATTTTTACATTAGTATAGATATTATTAAGAAAAAATTCTCTTCATATTTAAATAGGTGTTTGATTTATTTTACTAATTGAACTGTTCTTTGAATTAATTTTTGTCCATTTGTTTAATTTATATAAAAATTTTATGTTCCATTATTATATTGCAGATAATTCCATAAGAAAATTCAATATATTTGATTGGTTCAAAGATACTGCGCTAGTAAATCGCAATCATTTGATTAGCGTTTTTTATAATTTATTTACATTTATCCATTTATTTTGTCCGTTTTTATTTTTCACCAATATCGAATCATTTCACTTTTTTCTAAAATTTATATTTTTTATATTTTCCCCAAAAGTTTGCCTATGTTTTTTCAACATCTCCTGAACTTCTTGTGATTGTATATACGTTGCCAACTTGTTTTTATAAAAATTATACAAAAAACAAAAACAAAGGATTTCTTAAATAATTGTAATAAATATTCAAATTCAGTATTTAATGAATAATTTTGCTGGCTTAAATTTTATAAAAATAAATTTATTCATGTTCAATATTTTTTGAAGATCCTAATACATACAAGCAAAATTCTTTACGGGATTTGTTGATACTTTTGGTTGATGTATTAAAATTACAATTTTATCAAATAAAAGTATTAATGAATTTTCTTTGTTTTTTGAAAAACCGGAAGCGATGCCAAATGAATAACAATTGAAATATTTTCAAAAAATAACAAACAGTTTTCTGTGCAAAAAATTAAAAATATGAATAATAGATAAATTAGATCATTTATTTTTTGTTTGAGAAAACTTTAATAAAAAAATTTTAAAATTTATTTAGTTATCTCTATTTATAAGGTACATACATAAATAAGAATATATAAATCATCTTTCAAATATTTAAAAATTTGCAAATAAAACCTATTAAAAAGGGAAATTTTTCCTGAGATGATCAAACAAAAAAAGCGAAGAAGTACGGTTTTAGAAATTTTAACAAAAATTTACAACAAACTGTAATGCTATATAGTAAAGCAAAATTTTCAGTTTAATACCGAAACATCTTTGCAACGAATTTTTTTAATGACTAAATTTGGTACTTGATTATTTCTGAAAACATGCTGAGTCGATCCAAAAAAAAGCTCAGTGTGGACGATCCAAAAAAAGCTCAGTGATTGATAAAATTCAATAAATAAACCTAATTATTTAATTCACAAAATTACGGTGCCGTCCGCTTAGCCTTTGTTCTTAACCGGGCCGGTCTGGGTTCTGGATCAGGCACTTTTTGTGCCCCGAAAGTGGTGCGATAGGCTTCCGGAAAATGAACAATCAACCATTGAATTTTTTTTGGATGCCCACACTGAGTTTTTTTGGATCGACCTAGCATCTTTCTGAAAACATTGCTGTTTCTTATGGTTTTTTTAAATAGACGCATTTTATTAGTCGATTCAGTCATATTATTTAGTATAAAAGTGTTGAACCTATTTTGTGTATTGTATTTTTTGTCGTTAAAAATGTATATTTTTGATTTTTCGATCAATTAATAATACCTTCAAAGATTACTAAAGCGTTTTAATTAAAATTTGACATAATAATCCAAAAAAGAATTAAACAGAAACAAATTAAAAATTTTTTATTAAAATCATCTCAAATAAGTGCTTTGGCACCGCCAAAATTCAATCAATAATTGACACGTTTCTTGAATACATTTATTTTTTATTTCGTTTGAAATTTAAGAAAATAATTTTTGAAACATTTACAACGATAAAGATCCTCACAATACTTTTTTAAATTTAATATCGCATTTGTAAATGTAAATTTTTGAATCGATTTAATTTCATCAGTTAGACTAGTTCATATTCCGCGCACACTTGCGGCTATAGTATTCCCGCAAATTACCAATTTTATGAAAAATAAATAATTGAGGTACATTTAATTTAATTTACAATTTTTCGCTTATAAATATATATTCAATGAACATTTATACAAATTTTATTCTGAATGTTTAGTTATTTCATGATAAATTTTTTCTATTCTATTGGTTATTTTAATAGCTCTTATAATTATTTGTATATATATTTTTCTTGGTATTTTTTTTAAATTTACTTTATATTCTTTTTTTGTATTTTAAAGGTTATAAATAATTTGTTTCCATCCGCTACCATTGTACTGATTTCTTGATCAAGTAACGGCAAAGGAATACGTCGGTACATAAATGCGAATGATTGTGAGTCATACCATCGGTGATGCGACATTTGCGGCGCTGACATTTGCGGCGCTGACACTTGCGGCGCAGACATTTGCGGCGCCCAGCCAAAGCGACACTTGCGGCGCTGACATTTGCGGCTTGACACTTGCGGCGCCGACAGATGCGGCGCCCACTCAAAGCGACACTTGCGGCGCAGACACTTGCGGCGCCCAGTCAAAATGACATTTGCGGCGCAGAATTAAATGGCCCCAAAAATTATTTAAACAATATTTTTGATTAAAAAAACATTTGTTTAATCACACTTTCAATCCATTTCTTCAAAGCCTTTCATCCCTAGGCGGTACTGCAATGTATGAATGTGATTAATTATATCAACATCGTTTTTGTTTTCCTTATTGTCAAAATCGATGACTAATCGACGGACCGCTTCATCATTTCCCAGATATTTTTTAAGCGAGGCCTTTCAACAATTCGATCAAAAATGTTTTAAAATATTTTATTTTACTTCTCTCATTATCGATTTTAACAATTTTGGGTAGAAAATATGTAAATCGTAGTTTCAGTACATTCGGGATCAAAAATCAGTTTTTATCATTTTTGAGTCATATTTTTTCAAAAACTTTTGGGAACGGGGGAGAAGGTACGGCGGTTCCGACAGGCGCCGCCGGGGGAAAATCTTAAGAATTTCTAATGAATTTTGTTAGAAATTAACCAAATTTTTCAGAAATTTCCCTCTTTTAGATGAAAATAAGGCACTACCCCCAAATCAGAACATTTCTTAGAAAGAAGAACATTTTCCTTTTCTAAGATTTGGACCTTCCAAATCAGAACATATCTTAGAAATAAGGACATATAGAAACCTTGGATTAGGTTAAAGAATTATTGTTAAATGTGTCATTGTTAAAGAAGCGCGCCGCAAAAAAAAGTGGCAGAAAAAAAGTCGTCGCAAATTAATGATCAGCGGAAACAAAAAAATATTGGAAAAAATTCTGGCAAAAAATAGAAGCCATTTGAATAAATGTTAACCATTTTCATTGCATATAAATGAAAAATCGAATTATTTTTATAATAAATTTATTAAAATAATTATTTTCTTTTTCTCAAATAAAATTTCTTTACCCCCCCCCCCCCCTCAGACCCCCTCAGACAGATTGTATTTGTTTTAAATGCACAGTGAGCCAAAACATTGGCGAAATTTGTCGATATTTGTTGGCTTAATCGCCTTGTCCAATCGATCGGAAACATCCCATCGGCCGGGTGAGTTATAAACATTTAAAGAATAAACTGAAATTTCATTAACAAAAGAAATTTTTATTTTATTTCGACACCAATTTCAAACATTTCTGCTATGTGAATTGGAAGTTTTTTTTCTAATTTATATATTTTTATATAATTTATTCATTAATAATTTCGCCCATTTTAAAGACTATGCGAACGAAGGTAACACGCAGAAGAAACTAATTAAGAATTGCCAATCGGCCGGTGACAAAGTGTTCTCTACCGGCGACGTGCTCCACTGGGATCACCTCGGATACCTTTACTTTAAAGCTGGAAATTTTCGGAATTATTAAATTTTTTAATAAACTTATTGCTCAGAAACTAAGAATTAAAATTTTTATTAGACTGAAGTACCAATTAAAATTATAAATGTTCTTTTATTATAATTTCTACTCGTTTTTGCTTTTCCATGTTCGCCTTCTTTAAGCTAATATTTTCTATATATTTTTTGATTTCTTAATTGTTTAATTTTACCTGATTTGCTTCAACTCCAAATAAGTTGTCCACAGTAGTTACACATCACTTTTTGTCCGGATTACGGTAGCCCCTCATACCTATGGGAGGGGTGCACGGCCAACTGAGCGCCAGCCATCTGAGCGCCAGCCAAGTGAGCGCGAGCCATTTGGGCGCCAAAATTTTCAGTACCGAAGCCAAAACCTATTGCGCGACTTTTTTCAAGTGCGCGACTTTATGCAAATTTTTTATTGATTTTTTCTTGCAAACCCAAACCTATTGCAGGGGTGCGCGACTTTTTTACTGCGCGACTTTTTTTACTGCGCGACTTTATGCAAATTTTTTAATTAATTTTAATTTAATTTTTAATTAATTTTTAAACATCTTAAAGGTCAAACATCTTAAGACACTGAATTTAAATTCATTTAAAATTCATCAAAAATTCCCCGCACCAAGCGGATCCGAACCCCAGAGGGGCGGCCAGGCTGACGCACTAACCACTTGGCCACATTGGCAATGAACAATAAACATTAATTTGCTCTGATAAAGGGAAAATTTGACGTCACCAGCGGTGAAAGGGGCGGGAGCGGCGGGCAGCGAGAAGGGGCGGGGTCAAATAAACAAATCAATTTTTCGTGCCTTGTGGTGCCGCCCTCCTTCCCGCACACTCATTATGTAATTTGACACCTTCAGACAATAAACAATTTTTGTTCTTTGTTTTCTTGTAGCTTTTTTTGCTCGTTAAATTCGTTTAATCATTTCTTTAATTTCTATTCTTTTAATTTTTCTTTGCTATTTGGGGGTGATCTCTGGTTCCTATGAGAGATTTTGTGTCCCATTAATTTTGATTTATATTATGTAATTAATATTCTTTAAACTCGTTTTATTCTTTGGTACATAGCTGAAAATCTGATAAATAAAATTTTTAATGACATAATTTTTTTATAGAAAATCCTGAGTGTGTAAAAAGCGTGGTTTAATCTTTCTTAAGGAATCTTAACCACAACTCGAGTTGTGGTTAACATAAATTTATTTAGTAATTTAAATTGTAAAATAAAAAAATAATTTTTTTTCTAAGGTAATTTACATGCACAAAAAGAATCTGACTTTTATTTTTTGGCTATGATATAAATTATTGACGGATTAGTGTTATTTCATCAAAAAAATATGAACACGCCCAAACTGATGAAATATCTTTTTAAAAAAGGAGACAAAATTGCTGTTATTTGTAGCATGTTGAATAACAACGCAATTGGTTGTAATGCACTATTACCAAGAAATTTTGGCTCCATTGCAGTTCACACGGCCATAAATAAAATAATTTGACAATTTTAATGCAGCAAACTTTTTCTTGAAGCATCCAAATTAAACATTCTTGGTATCATTCTATAGCCCCAAGAGTCCTCTATTTTTTGCAAAATTTTAAAAAGTTTTGCTTTGTTTAAAAAAGTTATGGCCAAAAATTTTTAGAAAACTAATTTATGATTTAATAGTTTTTCATGGTTTTTTAATTAATTCTATGCCAATATTTATACTATTAATAGAATTTAATTATTATAATAATTTATTTAAATTTTGAATATTAATTATTTTTCAAATTCAAGATAAATTTCTCTTAACCACGGTTGAGTTAACCATGGTTTACTTAACCATGGTTAAAGACGAGCATACCGGTTAAGGTCGGTCGTTAACCATGGTTAACGCGTTAACCGTGGTTTACTAAACCGCGAGACGAGCATAAGGTCCCTGGTCACCCCCCTATTGTCCCGAATCCCAAAATCACTTTTATTTTTAAAGAAATGACATTTAATAAAATTACAAAAGACAGGCTTACTCGGTTCTGAAAACACATTCTGGAAAAGTAAAATACTATAAAATCCGCAATTTTTTTCTCTACCAAATACATTTTATTTTGCATTTTTATCATTTTTTAGAAAAAGATACAAAAATAAAAGTGATTTTGGGATTCGGGACAATAGGGGGGTGACCAGACAGGTAAAAATGATTTTTATAAATTAGAATTTTTAATTATTGTTATTGTTATTACTATTATCATTTTTTTAATGGATATTTTAGTAGTGCTCAACATGAAAACAATACATATAATAACATATTGATTTTTTTAAATAATTTAAAATTTGTTAAAAATCGATCATTGTTTTTTATTTTATGAATATTAAAAAAACAATTAATAAAATTCGGGAAAAAATATTTGGCCTAAAATTATTGTTTTAGAATATAAAAAAAGTTAAAGGAAAAATATATTTGTAAACAAAAAAATTTCAAATTTTTATTAAATCAAAGAAAAAAATATAAATAATTATAAAAAATTAATAATAAAGCCATTCCATTTGTTGAATTTATCATTATTTTATAAATTTTTTTTAATGCATGATCATTGGAATGTAGCCTCTGGAACATGAGATATAGAAAATAGGAAAATGTAAAATAACAAACACACTTAAAATATAAAATTACTAAATGATTACATTCTAAGAATAACCGAAATAAAAACAAATGTACAAAATAATAAATAAAAAAGGTAATGAAAAAAACTTTAACAGAATATGCTTTTTTGGGATCATTATTCTTGTAATGTTTATTACCTATTTGAAAAATACTTATCAATGTAAAGAAAAAAGCCACCTTTAATACAATAAATTTTAAAAATTCATTTATAAGAAATTTTTCTAATAAAGGAACGGAATATACGGAAAATTCCCACTTTTGAACATGAGATATAGTAATTGTGAATTCTTAATTACACAAATAAAAATATATTATCAATTTTTTATTAAAATATGAAAATGTTTACTATATAATCGACATATTTTTTGCAGAAAAAATTGCAAAATTAAAAATAATTGTTGCCAATGAAATAAAAATAACATATGTATTTTATAAAATTTCAAAAAAAGTTATATTTATAAAGTTGAGTACAGATTAATAAATTAATTAGTTATTGTTTTATACTACTAATATAAAAAAATAAACATATATTTACTTGAATAAATTTGGTATTACAATACTCCACAGTTATATTCTTTCTGTAATTGCATTACTATAATTTGGTAAAAATTATACTAATCAACTTAAATACCTAATTTGTATTTATTAAAACAAAAATTGTTTTAGAAAAGAAAACAAATGTATTTATATTTCTATCAAAATTAAAATAAATTTAATACGATTTTATTTATTTGATTTCATACAAAAAGTTAACAATAATATTGAAACAATAATGATTAAAAATATTAGTTAAAAATAATTTATAATTTAGACAAACTAAACTGTTGACTAAGCATTCTGTCCACTTTCATACGAACTTCTCCAAGTGAAATTTTAAATTTGTAACACTAATATTTTATATAAAGCGGTGTCATCACAAAAATTTATACTTGTAGAACTTTATATTATTCAGTAAATATAAACATTTTATAATAAGCAAATTATTTTATTTTATTAATTTATTTTAAAACCTTAATTATTATCAATATACATTAAAAAACTGATTATAAATTATAATATGAAAATTAAAAATTATATGATCGAAGAAAAACGAGAAAAATTATTTTTTATTGAATATCATCAATTGAAGAAAAAAATTTTAATAAACTTAAATTAATTATGAAATAAACTTAAGAAAGTGGTCTTTAACCTAAAATGGATTAAAAAAAAGGGTAGTATTTACATAAAAAAGAAAATACTAACAAAGAATTCATAATTATTAATATAAAATTAACAATGAATTGAAAAAATTTTACAACAATTTAAAACAATAAAAGTAAACTCAAGCATAAAACGAAGGAATATAATTTAGTGTAAATTAAAATATTATATAAAAAAAATTAAAGTTTCCAATAAAAAATTATTTAAATTAATAAAATAATGAAAACATCAAACAGGTGATTGGACACCATCGTGGACACAACAAACAACCTAGCCATGATAATAAAATTAATTAATATTTAAAAATCATTGTTATATACGAAAAACAATAAAGTAAAAAAGAATCTTTATTCTTTTGAAAAAATAAGAATATAAAAATACTAAAAACAATTATAACATAATTTTTAGCAAAAATAATAAGTTAGGGGTTTAAAACAAAATAATATTATAGATAAATTTGTATCTTATGACTGCTGGAAAAAATGTAAAAATTAGTCTTAAAAATTCCAAAAATAACTTATTTAAATCTATTTGAAAAAAATTTCAGTCTGAATATAATTAATTTTTATTTTAAGTGCACCAATTGTATTGAAAAAATAAAAAAATTTCAACAAATTTTTGTGCTTTGAAAAGTTAATTTTGGAATTAAAATTAAAATTTTTGAAAAAATCTTTTTCTTATGATTTTTTGCTACAATTTTATTTTTTGTCTCATTTTCTTCAATTTAATTTTACTTTTTTTAATTCATAAACAAAAATATGTTGAATTTTAAATTTTTTTGAAAAATAAAAACAAATTGTTTTTCACATTTTCCAGATAAAATTTATATGATTCGTTTTGATAAACAATTGTAACTATTTTTTTGTAGAATTTTTTTGAGTTTTTAAAATTCAAAATTATTGTTAAATCTGTTTGATCTGCTGTTTATTATTGCGATTTAAATTTGCAATATTTAATATTTAATTTTCCTTATATTTTTCCTAAATATTTTAATAAATGCTAAGAATTCTATTCATTTTGGTTTTTTTCATAACTTTTTTGGTATTCAATTTTAAATAAAAAATAATAATTATTATTCTAATTTGAATTGGTTTATTTGGGCATATAATAATTATATTTTAACGTAATTTAATTTAAAAATCATTATAGCCAAAATTTATTCATTTCTTTCTTTTAGCAGATTATTCAACTATTAAATTAAAATGCTTCCTAAATTTATAAAACAAAGTTGAAAATTTTTTGCTTTATATCGTTTGAGTTTTTGTTCTTTTTATTTATATTTAAAAAATATTACCTCGTAATCATGAATAAAATTCAATTTATTTCCAGTCTTGTCCTGGTTTTAATTATTATTGTATATGAGATATTGAATTTATTTTCGTCAAAATCTCTTTTGAGTTGGTGTATCAGCCAAAGCTGGCAAAATTAGTATCCATTAATATAATTACTTAATAAGGTTGGTTGATTTAATAATAATAGTGCTAATTGATTAATAATTTTTCTCTTTATTTATGTGATTAATTCATATTCCTTTTTACTTTTTAATAAATTTTAAACCCAAATAATTAATTGTTAAATATTATGTCAATTTAATAATTTTGTTATCCATTACATTTTTTCATTCTTAAATATATAAGTTATTTATTCATGTTTATATGGTTATAAAATAATGATTTATTATTTATTTAATCAGAATAATCTCTAAAAAGATATTTTTTTACACAAAAGAAAAACTATCTTTTAAATTTTATAATAATTATTGATTATAATCTTTTTCCGACTTTTTCTATCAAGCCAGCCCCAAAAAAACATCTCTAATTTTGTAAATTTAAGAGAGTTAAACCCTATTGGCTAATCTCATTTCATATTTTTTTCTTATCCCTAAAGGTCTGTTTTTTTAATTTGCATCTTAAATTAAATAAATTTGTATTAATTGCATTAAATAATTAAATTAAAATTTTTTTCTGGTCCTTGTTGATAATTTTACGATTCATTTGACGGATTAAAAATCATTTTCATATTATTTATTTTTTATATTTTTTGTTACAAAATAAACAGCTTATATAAATGAAAACACATATAATAACATCTTATGTTACAAAAGTCTTTTGATTATTTTTTGAATTTTAATTTTTTTTTCTCTAACATTATTGTTTTTAAATAACATTTATTAAATAATAAAAAAATATATAATTAAAAAATGATTGTAAAAACAATTACACATTTCTTTTAAAATAAAGGTAAATTATAATGAGAAACAATAAAAATTCATTTATTAAGCAATGTAATACGAGTATGCTTCAAAATGAATTAAAGAAGAAACGTACATTAAGGCACTTATTCTTAATAGAATGTTTAATGATTCAGCAGGAGCAAATGCAAATGTAAAACTTTGATGAGAGATTTTGACAAGAAAAATAATAAAAATAAAACTAATAAAAAAATTGGGTATATTAAAATTAAATCCAAAATTTTTTTATCTAAAATAAATAGTGATTTAAAGAACCACTAGACAAGAAGTTTTTTTTAAATTTTTCTTGATTTATATTGAATAACGATAATTATTCTGTTTCTATTGTATTTAATTCTCACGATGAAAAACATCGGAAGGTGTAACACCATTGTACTCGACAGTTAAAATATACAGATTTCATTATTGAAAATTATTTTGAACTCATAACTTTTTTTCTTGTATTTGTTTGATTTTTTAATTCTTTTTTTTTGTTTCTATATTATAAAAATTAAAGTTTTTTTTCTCTTTTAGCTCAAAATTGCATAAACACTTTTTATTAATATTAAATTTTTATTTCATTAACTGCAAAAAAATAAAATTCTTTTATAACTATTATAGAACTAACAATTGTGTATTTATGAGTCATTAATTGTATTTATGGGTCATTTAATGTATTTGTTTAATATTTTTAAGAAAGATCGTATTTGTATAAAGCTTCTCGCGTCGTTTTGTTAGTATGTTCTTTTGATTAAGCTAAAATAATAAATAATTAATTTTAATAGCTCATTTTTTCTAAAGTATTTTTTTCAAAAATACTTTACTTATTCTCAAAAATTATTCATCTTTATTTAAATATTATTTTTTTCTTTGATTTCTAATATATATAATTTCATTTGAAAATAGTTTTAAAAATATTTTCTAGTTATATTTGGTTTTTATAGTAATTATTATTATATTTTAAATTATTATTAATAGAAAGTAAATAAAAAACGACTGATTCAAGAAAAAATATGTTATAAAATACCAATAATGTTGCTTTCATCACAATTCAGCTTAAAGGTTTTTTTAATATATTCATTATTTAAAAGAAATAGGTAATTAATTTAAAATATGAATTGATATGGAAGACTGAGAGATTAGCTTTTCAATACATAATTTTTAGCATAAAGTTTGAAAATAAATTAACTTTAATTAAAATAAAATTAGTGCTTCAAATAAAATTAAAAAATCAAAATGATATTATTAATAAATGTTAAATTATTTCATTTTTATCACTTCCTTTTGTAAATGAATTTTTTCGATGAAAAAATAAACCCCATCTTTTTGGGTTAATAAACTGATTTTTTTTAATTTTTTCAATTAATAAGTAAAATAAAATTATTTAATAAAAAGAATATTTTTTTCTAAATATGTATAATTCACTTTCAACAAACAGAATGAATTTGGATATATATTTTTGGACTTTCAAATTTAATATAAATATTTATTTATTTATTTATTTTTAAAGTTATTTAAAATGAACCTTAGTGAATAATTATATTAAAATATAATTTTAGAAAATAAAGCAATATAAAATATTGATAAAATAGGCAATCCAATTATCAAATCCATTATTTCTCTGAATTAAATAATTGTACAGGTTTTCACAAGATAACACAAAGAAAAATTTAGAGAAATTAAAAACCGATAATTAAAAGCAAAATTTTCACTAATAAAAATGATAAAAGAAATTTTTGACACTTTTTACCAAAAATTTAGGGAGTCGGAATTTCCAACCCAAAATGTCGGAATTCCGGCGCCGCCCTGATACAAGCATTGAAATACTAAAAATCTTTCCAGGCCCTTTAAAAATTCATAATCAATTAGATGAAGTTTTGATTCCATATTATTTTTTAGTCTTTATCCAAGATGTTTGAATCGGAAAACAGATGAAGTCATTATTAAGAAACATAAAAATTTAGAATAATTTTCCAAGTTGAGCTTATAGAAACTTTTTTCAAGCAAATATTCTTTGAAATTTATAATCTATTAATAAATTTATTTCTGTTTTTAAATCGATAATCAAAGCAAATTCCTTTTAAATCTAAAAATCATAAAATTTTTCATCGTTTGACTTAAAAATTTGTTGTATTAAATGATTTTTATAAACAATATTTATTATATATCATTGTAATGAGCCCATTGCTCGCTAATTTGTTATACAATTCAATTTATATGTTTTAAATTTTATTTTAGTTGTTATATTCATTTAGAATAACATTATGAAAATGAGAAACATTTTTGCAATAAAGATATAATAAATATTGATTTAAAATATACATCTGAATAAGAAAAATATTCTCTCGTTTAAGAGCCGAATTCAGGTTCGTATTGAAAAAGTTAATAAATTTTAAAATATTATTGGCGAATTTATAGGGAAATTAATTTAAACAGATTTTTGAGATAATCAAAATTTTGTATAATGATAAAATAAATAAAAACATTTTCGAAAAATTATTTATCAATTTTAATAATTTTTGCACTAAATATATTTTATTTTCATTTTTTACATTTGAAGTAACAATTAGTACACACCAACAATGTCAAATTATGTAGTAAATTATAAATAAAATACCTCCTTTATATTTAAACTAAAATTTAAATAATTTTAAGACATAAAAATTAAATTCAAAGTTTATATAAAATTCATTATTTTAATACTTATGATTTCTTTGGTGTGTCGTTTTATGCTTCGATGAATATAACCTGAATATAAGTTAAATAATAATAATAATAATTTAATATTAACGCAATTGTTCGTTGGGGGAGTGTCGGCGCCCAAGACCGACGAAGCCGAGATGCCATAGAATGCCGAAAGAATTAAATGCCAAAAACGGAAGAGACGGAGGAAATAATTTTTGAACAAATTTGCATTTAATTATTTATTAATTTAAATTTCATTTCATTTCTCCATTTTATTATTCATCCATATCTTTCATCCTTTGCCTTTGCGATCACTTTATAAGTCGTTGGAGACAAGAAGAAAAAGAGCGATAGGGAATTTCACAGAGTTTAACAAAAAGCGGAAAATGTCCGTGAGCGAAAAAAAGGGGGAAAGATGGAAAATTAAAATCTATTATTCATTCGCTTAACTTTTTAAAAATCTGTTCAACTTTTTTGCTCTCCGATTTAAAAAATATTATTTGTCAATTTCGTATTTACACCGTAATAAATATTTGTCACCGGGACATTATTTGAAGGTTACGGTAGGGGAAAATTTGGTGCTAAAATTTGTTTCACCTAGAAACGGGAGATTGGTCCACCGGGGACTTTTGAAAACAAAATCTGTAAAATCAAGGGATTGGCCCACCGGGAATTATAAAGTGTGATTGACAAGCTTAAATTTGTTCCACCAAACAAAGGCTGATTGATTGATTGTTTGATTCTTCTACTGTCATTGGACGAACTGACAAAAGTGAACAGCGGACAAGCACCGGACTCCGACACGTGGCGACCTTTTGGCCATTGCGAACCGAATTGTTTAAAAGTGGACAAATTAATTTTTGTTAAATTTCGAAAAAGCTAGTTGGCTAGCAAAAGATTAAAATGAGTTCGCCAATATTGGATATAATTCACGGGCTAGTCAATCGGTTAGAGGTTGAATTAAACAGAGAAATTCCGATAAATCCCGGTCAAAATGCAACCCCAAATACAGTCCAAAGACATATGTATGTACAGAGCAAAAAATGCAGTTGCAGCGCGCGAAAATAAGGAAAGAGTTTATGTAGACTTTTGTACACAGCTTGACATTGAGGCAAAAATTAATCGAGCAAAATGGATACCATACGAGGATGATTCGGTTACAAAATTGAAAAGCATAATTTATTGGAGTCAAATTTAGAAGGAGAAGCTAAGGAGCTAAAAGTGACACTGTGGAAGAAGATGAAAAATTGTACATTAAATTTGAAAAAATTTGCAGACAATTGTCAGGTTTAAACCAAGACATGGATTTATCCCCTCATTACAAAACCTTTGTTTAATCTTTTCTACATTCTAATGAAAACTTTAAATTGCAAGTCAAGTAAGAATCCGTCACAGAACATCCCCCATTAAAACATTATTTCAAGTAAAATAAGGAAAATTATTGAAATTTTTATACAGCTAATATAAAATTAATTAAATTTAAATATAATAACATAAAATTTAAAAAATAGGTTATCAGACAATTAATAAAATTTTATATCACTTGAAACACAATGCAATGGTCGAAAAATTTACAAATTCCGGCTCAGAATGACATGTTTTTACTATGATAATATAGATCTAAATAATTCAATTATAAATTAATAGATAATATTAAATGAAATAAAAATTTTACTTCTTATTAATTCAATCTCAAAAATTTATTACGCTAAAATTTTTTAAAGCGGTTTAAATTCAACTTTAATTCTTTCTTTTCATTATTCGTAAAATTGAATTAATATATTCAATATAAGAAATTCATATTTTAAAACAAACCTATGAAATTCAAAAAGATTAATTGAAACTTTGTCCGTTATTATATATCTTGGTTATTGATAATAATAATAATAATAATAATTAAAGAGAGAATGATGAGAGGCTAAACAAAAAACAGCGATAATATAAATTGAAATTTAAAAGAACATAAAAACAGGCACTTTAAAATAAATAATGATAAAACAAAAAAATAAAATAATATTAATACTTCGTTTGTTTAAGGGGGGCGGTGGGATTGGACATAAAATTTATTGTATCATTTAATTTAAAATATGAACATTTACATTAATTCATTATCTAACTGTAATTATTTTGAAATATGTTTTCTGTTTTTTTGCATGGAAAAAATTTGTCTTTGTATAGTATTATATAAAAATAAACAAGTAGAAAATATTAATATTTCAAAGAAATTTTTATTCTATATTTTATTTTTTTAACTATAAAAAAACAAAAATATAAAAATAATATTATTTATCTTTTGTTATGCAAAATTTATGAAAATTTATTTATTTGCTTGTATCCATTTTTTCGGGAGCCATTTGTTGGGATTTCCCCTCCCCCAATTTTGCATCATCTAATTCAAAATATGAATAACAACATTTATTTACATTTTCATTTTGATTAATTTGAATTAATTTAATTTAATTATAATTGATTTTGAATCTTTTATGTTTTCAATTTTTTATGGCCTCAAAAATTTATTCGATCCATAAAAAATAAATAATTATAATTTAGAATAATAAACACTAATTAACAAATGTTACAGCCTAAGTATAAATTACACTTGAACCCAACTAAATGGTCGAAAATTTTCCAAAAAAATTTGAAAATAAAACTCCTCAGGTAAACATGAGATTAAAATAATTATTGAGTTTTAACACTATCAAACAATCCATAAATAAGAACTAATTTTAATATTAATATATAAACGAATATAAATTATTAATTAAAAATAATAAGCAAAATATAATCATGTAAATAAATCAAAAATCGAAAAAGCATAGAATGAATCGCTTAGTTTAATGAAACTTCCTCATTAGTGCAGATTTAATTAATATTCTTTAACAAACATAATAAACGATTATGACAATAAAAATATAAAAGAAATATTATTTGTGTATTTAAATAAAAACATTTGAAATGAGATATTTAATAATTGATGAGCAAAAATATTTTTAAAAAATACAAATTTTTTAATCCAATAACATAATTTATTTATATATAAATATATTTTTTTTTATATTACCGACGGGTAAACAGCTAAACAGCAGTGCAACCTTGACTAACTTTAAGATAATTTACGAGTTATTATTGTGCAAATAAACTTATATTAAATTTAAATATTACTATTAAAAGTTTTTAATTTTAAAATAGAACTACCACAAAAAGGTATAAACAAAATTAATTCTTTAAATAAAAAAAAAACTCAAAAACGCAATAATTATTAAATTATTAATAAATTAAAAGGATTACTTCCGGTCGCACGGACCTGGATACGATTTTTGTAAATTTTGTTAATTATAAATAAAAATGAAATAATTGATATACACATTGTTCTAAAATTTAGTTGGATTTCGTATAAATGAATAAGCAAACTTACCTAATATTCAATAAAATCATTTGAAAGATTACTTTGAATTTTTTAAAATTTTGAAGTTTAAATGGCACCTATAAATTTTATTTAATTGTTTTTTATAATGCCTCAAGACACGCAATCGAGAAAGGTTTCGGATGATATGATAAAAAGAATAAAGAAAAAACAACAAACAATATCCATTTAAATTTTATTGGGAGAATTAATTACTTTTAAAGGCAAATAATTTTGACCTGTTCCCTTAAGAGGAAGAATATTTATTTAAATAATATATAGGTAAAGTTAATTGAATTTTGTAATTTTAACATAAAATAATTAAATTACTTCTTATCAAAAAATTTAAATAATTAAATTTCAACTTTATTTTTTTTGAGCGAATTAATAATACTCAAAATATTAAACACAAATTAAACCGAAAAAGATTAATGAAACAATCTAACGAAAAATTTAATATTTGAATGTTAGTCAAAAAATCAATAAAATCAAATATTTTTTAAAACTAATAATAAATAGGGACTGGATTTTGAGGCATATTCGCATTTAAAATATGCTTGTGATTTTTTAATTTATTGAATAGAACACATCGAAAAAAATATATTTGAAAACTTTTAACCATGACTGTATTAAAATACTAGTTAAATTAATTTTAAGAAATTTTTTTATTAATAATAAAGAAAGAAATTATTACTTTTTTTAGATATTTATTTTTCAAAAATTAGAAACGATTAATTAGACAAAGAAAAATTCATTATGCTATCAAGGTTTTGATTTAAAAAATTGGTTTAAATAAAGAGAAAGAATAGCATACATTTTTTAAATAAAATGGCAAAAAATGGATGCGAACTCAAAAAATTGCAATGTCATAAAAAAATTATTGTTTAACTCGTAAAAATAAAAAAGAAAAGAATAAAGATATTAATAGAAATAATTAAATGAAAAAATAATATGATTTGAAGCAAAATTTATGAAAAATTATCCAAAATAATTTATGAAATTAATCATACAATATTGCTGCATATATAATTTCAAGGTTACCGAATAAAAGATGAAAAATCAACTTAAATTTTATTATAAATTTAAAATGAAGATTAAAAAAAAGTTCAAAGACTATAATACATAGGACGAAAGGGCATGAGTTAAAGAAAAAAACAAATAAAAAAATAAATTTTAATTAATTAGTTTATACAGAGGAATAAAAATATAAATATATCTAAAAAAAATTAAACAAAATCAATTGTAAAGAAAATTAAATTATTGATTTAAATGCTAGTGAAATATATATAAAAAAAATTATTATATAACAATGTCATAAGATAAATAAATGGCAAGCATAGAAACAACCCAAGCCAACTCCAAAAATTATTACTATGTGATAATTAATGTTTTATCATTTAAATTTTGACTTTATTCTGGCATTCTGTCTATTTTTTTTTGTCTTTTTCCCAAATTTTGTTTCCCATTTTCTCAGACTATAATTTTGGAATCTCTTCTCCTCCGATATTTTAAATTGTAATTGTGCTTTTATTAAAATTGGTCTTCTCATAAATTGTTGGAATTTGATCAAAAGTGTGAATTGGACAGTTCCCCAAATTCGAAGCGGTTTTGAAACCAAGCAATTTCCCAAATTGTCTTTCACTCCAATCCCACACCGCAAATTTATTTTGACATGGCGCTTTCTGAAGCTGGTGAGTGCTAGCGGTTTCTTTGGTTTTACTTCGGGTAAAAGCAAATTTGCGTGCAATTGAGCTGCTTACATTTGGGTTTGGAAAAATTTTTAAAACAGGTACAGTTCAATATCTATGCGATATTGTTCTGATTTGGAATAAAATTTATTTAATCAGAAAATCTCTAAAAAGATTTTTTTTACACAAAAGAAAAAACTACTTTTAAAATTTTATAATAATTATGATTATAATCTTTTTCCGACTTTTTCTATCAAGCCAGCCCCAAAAAAACATCTCTAATTTTGTAAATTTAAGAGAGTTAAACCCTATTGGCTAATCTCATTTCATATTTTTTTCTTATCCCTAAAGGTCTGTTTTTTTAATTTGCATCTTAAATTAAATAAATTTGTATTAATTGCATTAAATAATTAAATTAAAATTTTTTTCTGGTCCTTGTTGATAATTTTACGATTCATTTGACGGATTTAAAATCATTTTCATATTATTTATTTTTTATATTTTTTGTTACAAAATAAACCGCTTATATAAATGAAAACACATATAATAACATCTTATGTTACAAAAGTCTTTTGATTATTTTTTGAATTTTAATTTTTTTTTCTCTAACATTATTGTTTTTAAATAACATTTATTAAATAATAAAAAATATATAATTAAAAAATGATTGTAAAAACAATTACACATTTCTTTTAAAATAAAGGTAAATTATAATGAGAAACAATAAAAATTCATTTATTAAGCAATGTAATACGAGTATGCTTCAAATGAATTAAAGAAGAAACGTACATTAAGGCACTTATTCTTAATAGAATGTTTAATGATTCAGCAGGAGCAAATGCAAATGTAAAACTTTGATGAGAGATTTTGACAAGAAAAATAATAAAAATAAAACTAATAAAAAAATTGGGTATATAAAATTAAATCCAAAATTTTTTTATCTAAAATAAATAGTGATTTAAAGAACCACTAGACAAGAAGTTTTTTTTAAATTTTTCTTGATTTATATTGAATAACGATAATTATTCTGTTTCTATTGTATTTAATTCTCACGATGAAAAACATCGGAAGGTGTAACACCATTGTACTCGACAGTTAAAATATACAGATTTCATTATTGAAAATTATTTTGAACTCATAACTTTTTTTCTTGTATTTGTTTGATTTTTTAATTCTTTTTTTTTGTTTCTATATTATAAAAATTAAAGTTTTTTTTCTCTTTTAGCTCAAAATTGCATAAACACTTTTTATTAATATTAAATTTTTATTTCATTAACTGCAAAAAAATAAAATTCTTTTATAACTATTATAGAACTAACAATTGTGTATTTATGAGTCATTAATTGTATTTATGGGTCATTTAATGTATTTGTTTAATATTTTTAAGAAAGATCGTATTTGTATAAAGCTTCTCGCGTCGTTTTGTTAGTATGTTCTTTTGATTAAGCTAAAATAATAAATAATTAATTTTAATAGCTCATTTTTTCTAAAGTATTTTTTTCAAAAATACTTTACTTATTCTCAAAATTATTCATCTTTATTTAAATATTATTTTTTTCTTTGATTTCTAATATATATAATTTCATTTGAAAATAGTTTTAAAAATATTTTCTAGTATATTTGGTTTTTATAGTAATTATTATTATATTTTAAATTATTATTAATAGAAAGTAAATAAAAAACGACTGATTCAAGAAAAAATATGTTATAAAATACCAATAATGTTGCTTTCATCACAATTCAGCTTAAGGTTTTTTTTTAATATATTCATTATTTAAAAGAAATAGGTAATTAATTTAAAATATGAATTGATATGGAAGACTGAGAGATTAGCTTTTCAATACATAATTTTTAGCATAAAGTTTGAAAATAAATTAACTTTAATTAAAATAAAATTAGTGCTTCAAATAAAATTAAAAATCAAAATGATATTATTAATAAATGTTAAATTATTTCATTTTTATCACTTCCTTTTGTAAATGAATTTTTTCGATGAAAAAATAAACCCCATCTGTTTGGGTTAATAAACTGATTTTTTTTTAATTTTTGCAATTAATAAGTAAAATAAAATTATTTAATAAAAAGAATTTTTTTTTTCTAAATATGTATAATTCATTTTCAACAAACAGAATGAATTTGGATATATATTTTTGGACTTTCAAATTTAATATAAATATTTATTTATTTATTTATTTTTAAATTTATTTAAAATGAACCTTAGTGAATAATTATATTAAAATATAATTTTAGAAAATAAAGCAATATAAAATATTGATAAAATAGGCAATCCAATTATCAAATCCATTATTTCTCTGAATTAAATAATTGTACAGGTTTTCACAAGATAACACAAAGAAAAATTTAGAGAAATTAAAAACCGATAATTAAAAGCAAAATTTTCACTAATAAAAATGATAAAAGAAATTTTTGACACTTTTTACCAAAAATTTAGGGAGTCGGAATTTCCAACCCAAAATGTCGGAATTCCGGCGCCCGCCCTGATACAAGCATTGAAATACTAAAAATCTTTCCAGGCCCTTTAAAAATTCATAATCAATTAGATGAAGTTTTGATTCCATATTATTTTTTAGTCTTTATCCAAGATGTTTGAATCGGAAAACAGATGAAGTCATTATTAAGAAACATAAAAATTTAGAATAATTTTCCAAGTTGAGCTTATAGAAACTTTTTTCAAGCAAATATTCTTTGAAATTTATAATCTATTAATAAATTTATTTCTGTTTTTAAATCGATAATCAAAGCAAATTCCTTTTAAATCTAAAAATCATAAAATTTTTCATCGTTTGACTTAAAAATTTGTTGTATTAAATGATTTTTATAAACAATATTTATTATATATCATTGTAATGAGCCCATTGCTCGCTAATTTGTTATACAATTCAATTTATATGTTTTAAATTTTATTTTAGTTGTTATATTCATTTAGAATAACATTATGAAAATGAGAAACATTTTTGCAATAAAGATATAATAAATATTGATTTAAAATATACATCTGAATAAGAAAAATATTCTCTCGTTTAAGAGCCGAATTCAGGTTCGTATTGAAAAAGTTAATAAATTTTTAAAATATTATTGGCGAATTTATAGGGAAATTAATTTAAACAGATTTTTGAGATAATCAAAATTTTGTATAATGATAAAATAAATAAAAACATTTTCGAAAAATTATTTATCAATTTTAATAATTTTTGCACTAAATATATTTTATTTTCATTTTTTACATTTGAAGTAACAATTAGTACACACCAACAATGTCAAATTATGTAGTAAATTATAAATAAAATACCTCCTTTATATTTAAACTAAAATTTAAATAATTTTAAGACATAAAAATTAAATTCAAAGTTTATATAAAATTCATTATTTTAATACTTATGATTTCTTTGGTGTGTCGTTTTATGCTTCGATGAATATAACCTGAATATAAGTTAAATAATAATAATAATAATTTAATATTAACGCAATTGTTCGTTGGGGGAGTGTCGGCGCCCAAGACCGACGAAGCCGAGATGCCATAGAATGCCGAAAGAATTAAATGCCAAAAACGGAAGAGACGGAGGAAATAATTTTGAACAAATTTGCATTTAATTATTTATTAATTTAAATTTCATTTCATTTCTCCATTTTATTATTCATCCATATCTTTCATCCTTTGCCTTTGCGATCACTTTATAAGTCGTTGGAGACAAGAAGAAAAAGAGCGATAGGGAATTTCACAGAGTTTAACAAAAAGCGGAAAATGTCCGTGAGCGAAAAAAAGGGGGAAAGATGGAAAATTAAAATCTATTATTCATTCGCTTAACTTTTTAAAAATCTGTTCAACTTTTTTGCTCTCCGATTTAAAAAATATTATTTGTCAATTTCGTATTTACACCGTAATAAATATTTGTCACCGGGACATTATTTGAAGGTTACGGTAGGGGAAAATTTGGTGCTAAAATTTGTTTCACCTAGAAACGGGAGATTGGTCCACCGGGGACTTTTGAAAACAAAATCTGTAAAATCAAGGGATTGGCCCACCGGGAATTATAAAGTGTGATTGACAAGCTTAAATTTGTTCCACCAAACAAAGGCTGATTGATTGATTGTTTGATTCTTCTACTGTCATTGGACGAACTGACAAAAGTGAACAGCGGACAAGCACCGGACTCCGACACGTGGCGACCTTTTGGCCATTGCGAACCGAATTGTTTAAAAGTGGACAAATTAATTTTTGTTAAATTTCGAAAAAGCTAGTTGGCTAGCAAAAGATTAAAATGAGTTCGCCAATATTGGATATAATTCACGGGCTAGTCAATCGGTTAGAGGTTGAATTAAACAGAGAAATTCCGATAAATCCCGGTCAAAATGCAACCCCAAATACAGTCCAAAGACATATGTATGTACAGAGCAAAAAATGCAGTTGCAGCGCGCGAAAATAAGGAAAGAGTTTATGTAGACTTTTGTACACAGCTTGACATTGAGGCAAAAATTAATCGAGCAAAATGGATACCATACGAGGATGATTCGGTTACAAAATTGAAAAGCATAATTTATTGGAGTCAAATTTAGAAGGAGAAGCTAAGGAGCTAAAAGTGACACTGTGGAAGAAGATGAAAAATTGTACATTAAATTTGAAAAAATTTGCAGACAATTGTCAGGTTTAAACCAAGACATGGATTTATCCCCTCATTACAAAACCTTTGTTTAATCTTTTCTACATTCTAATGAAAACTTTAAATTGCAAGTCAAGTAAGAATCCGTCACAGAACATCCCCCATTAAAACATTATTTCAAGTAAAATAAGGAAAATTATTGAAATTTTTATACAGCTAATATAAAATTAATTAAATTTAAATATAATAACATAAAATTTAAAAAATAGGTTATCAGACAATTAATAAAATTTTATATCACTTGAAACACAATGCAATGGTCGAAAAATTTACAAATTCCGGCTCAGAATGACATGTTTTTACTATGATAATATAGATCTAAATAATTCAATTATAAATTAATAGATAATATTAAATGAAATAAAAATTTTACTTCTTATTAATTCAATCTCAAAAATTTATTACGCTAAAATTTTTTAAAGCGGTTTAAATTCAACTTTAATTCTTTCTTTTCATTATTCGTAAAATTGAATTAATATATTCAATATAAGAAATTCATATTTTAAAACAAACCTATGAAATTCAAAAAGATTAATTGAAACTTTGTCCGTTATTATATATCTTGGTTATTGATAATAATAATAATAATAATAATTAAAGAGAGAATGATGAGAGGCTAAACAAAAAACAGCGATAATATAAATTGAAATTTAAAAGAACATAAAAACAGGCACTTTAAAATAAATAATGATAAAACAAAAAAATAAAATAATATTAATACTTCGTTTGTTTAAGGGGGGCGGTGGGATTGGACATAAAATTTATTGTATCATTTAATTTAAAATATGAACATTTACATTAATTCATTATCTAACTGTAATTATTTTGAAATATGTTTTCTGTTTTTTTGCATGGAAAAAATTTGTCTTTGTATAGTATTATATAAAAATAAACAAGTAGAAAATATTAATATTTCAAAGAAATTTTTATTCTATATTTTATTTTTTTAACTATAAAAAAACAAAAATATAAAAATAATATTATTTATCTTTTGTTATGCAAAATTTATGAAAATTTATTTATTTGCTTGTATCCATTTTTTCGGGAGCCATTTGTTGGGATTTCCCCTCCCCCAATTTTGCATCATCTAATTCAAAATATGAATAACAACATTTATTTACATTTTCATTTTGATTAATTTGAATTAATTTAATTTAATTATAATTGATTTTGAATCTTTTATGTTTTCAATTTTTTATGGCCTCAAAAATTTATTCGATCCATAAAAATAAATAATTATAATTTAGAATAATAAACACTAATTAACAAATGTTACAGCCTAAGTATAAATTACACTTGAACCCAACTAAATGGTCGAAAATTTTCCAAAAAAATTTGAAAATAAAACTCCTCAGGTAAACATGAGATTAAAATAATTATTGAGTTTTAACACTATCAAACAATCCATAAATAAGAACTAATTTTAATATTAATATATAAACGAATATAAATTATTAATTAAAATAATAAGCAAAATATAATCATGTAAATAAATCAAAAATCGAAAAAGCATAGAATGAATCGCTTAGTTTAATGAAACTTCCTCATTAGTGCAGATTTAATTAATATTCTTTAACAAACATAATAAACGATTATGACAATAAAAATATAAAAGAAATATTATTTGTGTATTTAAATAAAAACATTTGAAATGAGATATTTAATAATTGATGAGCAAAAATATTTTTAAAAAATACAAATTTTTTAATCCAATAACATAATTTATTTATATATAAATATATTTTTTTTTTATATTACCGACGGGTAAACAGCTAAACAGCAGTGCAACCTTGACTAACTTTAAGATAATTTACGAGTTATTATTGTGCAAATAAACTTATATTAAATTTAAATATTACTATTAAAAGTTTTTAATTTTAAAATAGAACTACCACAAAAAGGTATAAACAAAATTAATTCTTTAAATAAAAAAAAACTCAAAAACGCAAATAATTATTAAATTATTAATAAATTAAAAGGATTACTTCCGGTCGCACGGACCTGGATACGATTTTTTGTAAATTTTGTTAATTATAAATAAAAATGAAATAATTGATATACACATTGTTCTAAAATTTAGTTGGATTTCGTATAAATGAATAAGCAAACTTACCTAATATTCAATAAAATCATTTGAAAGATTACTTTGAATTTTTTAAAATTTTGAAGTTTAAATGGCACCTATAAATTTTATTTAATTGTTTTTTATAATGCCTCAAGACACGCAATCGAGAAAGGTTTCGGATGATATGATAAAAAGAATAAAGAAAAAACAACAAACAATATCCATTTTAAATTTTATTGGGAGAATTAATTACTTTTAAAGGCAAATAATTTTGACCTGTTCCCTTAAGAGGAAGAATATTTATTTAAATAATATATAGGTAAAGTTAATTGAATTTTGTAATTTTAACATAAAATAATTAAATTACTTCTTATCAAAAAATTTAAATAATTAAATTTCAACTTTATTTTTTTTGAGCGAATTAATAATACTCAAAATATTAAACACAAATTAAACCGAAAAAGATTAATGAAACAATCTAACGAAAAATTTAATATTTGAATGTTAGTCAAAAAATCAATAAAATCAAATATTTTTTAAAACTAATAATAAATAGGGACTGGATTTTGAGGCATATTCGCATTTAAAATATGCTTGTGATTTTTTAATTTATTGAATAGAACACATCGAAAAAATATATTTGAAAACTTTTAACCATGACTGTATTAAAATACTAGTTAAATTAATTTTAAGAAATTTTTTTATTAATAATAAAGAAAGAAATTATTACTTTTTTTTAGATATTTATTTTTCAAAAAATTAGAAACGATTAATTAGACAAAGAAAAATTCATTATGCTATCAAGGTTTTGATTTAAAAAATTGGTTTAAATAAAGAGAAAGAATAGCATACATTTTTTTAAATAAAATGGCAAAAAATGGATGCGAACTCAAAAATTGCAATGTCATAAAAAAATTATTGTTTAACTCGTAAAAATAAAAAAGAAAGAATAAAGATATTAATAGAAATAATTAAATGAAAAAATAATATGATTTGAAGCAAAATTTATGAAAAATTATCCAAAAATAATTTATGAAATTAATCATACAATATTGCTGCATATATAATTTCAAGGTTACCGAATAAAAGATGAAAAATCAACTTAAATTTTATTATAAATTTAAAATGAAGATTAAAAAAAAGTTCAAAGACTATAATACATAGGACGAAAGGGCATGAGTTAAAGAAAAAAACAAATAAAAAAATAAATTTTAATTAATTAGTTTATACAGAGGAATAAAAATATAAATATATCTAAAAAAAATTAAACAAAATCAATTGTAAAGAAAATTAAATTATTGATTTAAATGCTAGTGAAATATATATAAAAAAAATTATTATATAACAATGTCATAAGATAAATAAATGGCAAGCATAGAAACAACCCAAGCCAACTCCAAAAATTATTACTATGTGATAATTAATGTTTTATCATTTAAATTTTGACTTTATTCTGGCATTCTGTTTATTTTTTTTGTCTTTTTCCCAAATTTGTTTCCCATCTTCTCAGACTTATAATTTTGGAATCTCTTCTCCTCTGATATTTTTAATTGTAATTGTGCTTTTATTTAAATTGGTCTTCTCATAAATTGTTGGAATTTGGTCGGAAGTGTGAGCTGGACGTAGTTTCCCAAATTTGAAGCGGTTTTGAGTTCAATCATTTTCCCTAATTGTCTTTCCCTCCAATTACACACCGCAAATTTATTTTGACATGGCGCTTTCTGAAGCTGGTGAGTGCTAGCGGTTTCTTTGGTTTTACTTCGGGTAAAAGCAAATTTGCGTGCAATTGAGCTGCTTATATTTGGGTTTGGAAAAATTTTTAAAACAGGTACAGTTCAATATCTAGGCGATATTGTTCTGATTTGGTGGCAAATAAATATCTAGGCGATATTATTTTGCATTTTGAACTCACCTCGACGCACATGCAACAAAATCTGCTGCCACATCGGAATTAAAGTGACCGACAACAGCCCAATTTTACAGAAAGAATGGACTACGACGAAAGCATTGTCGACGACGGAGCGGTGTCACTGGTCGGCGAAGCCGACGAAAACGAATTGTTGGGCGTCAGCGACGCACACCATGAGCAGAATGAGCGGGAGTCGACAGGTTTTCACCATTTTCCACGGGGCACAAATATGCAACAAAGCCTAGTCAGGCCGAAAAGAACTGTTGGGAACGAAAATTGTGGGCGGCATGTTAACCGCATGCCAATTTTGGAAAATTTGGAAGCATTTGGTGGCCATGATTTTGAGTACTCTTTTCAACGTCACCATATGGAACAAGAGTTCAGACAGAGACCGAATTTTGAAGGGAACTCAAGGGCTTACCCCCCACCTCGTCCTCCTCCTTGGTATGGGTGCTACCCATGGGTGCCACCGCCATGGTTCAACACTGAAAAAGCACCACCCAACCAATGCAAAAACCAAAGGGAAGCCACCGAAATTCAACAAAGCGCTTCCCATTCGACTTATGATCGCCTCGAAGCAATTCTTATCTTGGATAAGCTGCCTGACATCAACGGAAGAGAGGGATCGGACCGAATTCGAGCATTCTTTCGAAAATTCGAAATAGGCACCGAGGGCTGGACCAACGCAGAAAAATTAAAAGCGTTACAACTAAAAGTCACGGGAAAGGCGGAAAGGTCTTTGAATGCCGCAGTCGATTTTGAGCGCACTGCGTCCAAAATAGGGATGCGCGAAATGAAATTCGACCTGATTAAAAAGGAAATGCTACAAACGCTGGACGAGTTGGACGCGCGCGAGACCTCAGCTTTTGATGAGCTATTCACTGGACTGCAAAGAGGGTCGAACGAATCCATTGACCAATTGGCCGACCGAGTTGGGCGAACAGTTCAAAGAGCCTATCCAACTTTGAGCTCAAGAGACATCGACGAATTGTCGATTAAACACTTTTTACGGGCTTTAGACAGCCATGAGTTGGCATTAACTTTGGAAGTGTCTCGCAGCCCGTCGATGAGCTATGACCAATTTGTGACTTTGGCATCGCGAGCCGAGTCAACAAAACGAGCAGTGCAAAAATCGATGTCAAGGCAGCGCCAGTATGACAGTCAGAATGTGAACCGTAGTTCGGTTAGCGCCCATTTTCCGCAAAGTCGAGCATCTGTTACGTGTTTCAATTGTGGGAAAGCCGGTCACATTTCAACATTCTGTACTGAACCGAGGCAGAATAATCCTTTTTCACGCGATGCGCGTAATCGGGACCATTTTAATGCAGGAATGCAGACAAATTCAAGGACAGCAAATGAAAACCGTGACAGTTGGCAAAACCGTCAGAATTTTCCACCGAGAACGGGTGGCAACCAACAGCCATTAATGCAACAAACTTTTAAACGTTCACCGAATCAATTTGGTGGCACCAATGCAGCAAATTGTATTCAAATTGAGGAAATTCCGTCGGAAAATAAATTTACTGTTGGAACGATTGGAACCAAAGAGGATGTTCAAAACTGGTTGGAAGAGCTGATTTTGCTGAACGAGGAAGAGAAAGGGGCGCAAAAAATTGGGAAGCTCGTCGTGTTGGAGCTGTTCATTAATACTGCAAAGACTTCGGCAATGTTAGATGGTGGCGCCCAACTTTGCCTCATTTCTGCCAATTCGCTTTATAAGCTCGTCCGTGAGGGGACTATTCACCTACATAAAGGGAACTACAACCGAACCCTTAAAACGGCATATGACTTTAATGGAAAAAAGATCAACACCTTCGGCGTTGTCACTCTTTCAGTAAACCGAGACAAATTAGAACCGGTTGAAATCGAATTCTTCATCACATCTGCGTCTTTTGGTTTTGATTTGTTAATCGGAACGAATGCGCTCGGACTTTTGGGTTTAAAATTGTACGACGAGAAGACCGATTCAATAATTGAATTTGAATGCATACCCGAGAAAGAAAGGAATGAGAAGAATGAAATCCGGGTTGCATGTACAACTGTACTCGCCCCGAGATCAATCACATTTGTGCCGCTCGAAATCAACAAAGACATTAAAAATGACTTTGTGGTGACACCAACGGATTTAGAGACTCTTTTTCGAATTGAACCAAGCGTCGTTTGTACGGACAACAGAAAATTTTCGGCACCAATTTCGAATTATGGTTCATGTGCCATTGAACTTTTGAAGGATGAAGTCATGGGAGTTGCGGAAGAAGCTGAAGAAATAATTGAGGCGGAAAATGGTCTTAACTTTAGAATGCATGAAAGCATTCAAAAAATTTGCACTGTTCAAGCCACCATGAGCGGTGTGGAACGGACTGAAAAATTGCAAAATTTTCTGCCTAATTTTCTCGGTAAAACGGCAAAAGAAGAACAACAGCCAATTTGTCAACTGACTTGTGATTTTGAGGAAATCTTTGCATTTGAGGACCAGGAATTGACACAAACTGACCTCGTAATGCATCACGTCGAAACTGGGACAGCTCCTCCTGTGAAAATGCGTGTAAGGCCCGTCCCTTATGCATTCCGAGAAAAAGTGGCAACGATGCTACAAGACTATTTGGACAGAGGCCTCATACGGCCTTCCTGGTCACCTTACGCAAGCCCTATCGTTTTAGTCCCGAAAAAAGACGGAACAATCCGTTTCTGCGTCGATTACCGAGGCCTAAACGCAATTACAGTAAAAGACGCATTTCCTTTGCCAAATATTGACAACACTTTGATGATGTTGGGCAATAAAAAAGTATTCAGTACGATGGATTTCATGAGTGGGTATTGGCAAATAAAAATGCACCCCGACTCAGTCAGCAAATCCGCGTTCACCACAGAGTTTGGGCTTTACGAATATTTGGTCATGCCATTTGGTATGTCGAATGCAGTAGCCACGTTTCAGCGATTCATGACTCGGCTGTTTGATGGAATTCTCAACGATTTTGTTTTCATTTACATCGACGATATTTTGGTGGCTAGCGAGTCGTTTGAAAAGCATTTGGAACATCTTCAGGCTGTTTTTGAAAGAATAAAAATGGCATCCCTCAAACTGAAAATTTCAAAATGTTGCTTTGTCGCTGAGGAATTGCCATTTTTGGGACACATTCTAACCCGAGAAGGAATCAAGAAAGATTCGGAAAAAATTCAGCCAATTTTGGACCTGCCTGTTCCAAAAACGAAAAAAGAACTTCAGTCGTTCCTCGGATTAATGACCTATTATCGGAAATTTATCTACAATTTCGGTAAAATTGCGGCACCGTTGTTTAGAAAATTAAAGAAAGAAGTTCCTTTTGCATTGGACGACGATGAGCTGACAGCGATAGAAATTTTAAAAAGTAAAATTTCTGAAAATGTTGTTTTACATTTTCCGGACTTCAATGCTGCACAGAATAATCCGGATCGGATGTTTTTAATGATGACAGATGCCAGCAAAATCGGAGTGGCAGCAGTTTTGTGCCAACCTGATGAAGCGCATAATCTTCGGCCAATTTATTTTGCATCGAGACAATGCAACCAAGCCGAAAGTCGTTATGCGCCAACTGAACTCGAAGCGCTCGCAATTTGTTTTGGCGTGAAAAAATTCGCCCAATTTATTTCAATGATACCGACACGTGTGTTGACCGACCATAAAGCGCTAATCCCGATGTTCAAGACGAATGGAGAAACTGGAAATTGGCGAGTGGATAAATGGATAATGCAGATGCGTTCGCGTTTCATTTTGAAGGTCGAATATCGACCAGGGAAAAGTAATATTGTTGCGGACGTTTTGTCGAGAAATTTTCCAAATGCCGAAAATTTTGGCCTCGAGAAATTCGGAAAAACGGAGACTGCAAACATAAATGTCGTGGAAACAATCCAAGAAACTTCAAATGTTTCACGAGAGAACCTGCGGAAATGGCAGCAAAAAACGGCGGAAAGTGAATTGAAATCTTTAGTGGAATTCCTTAGAGATCGTATTTTGCCAAATGATCCGCGAGAAATCCAAAGGGTTATGTCTTTAACTCCTTTTCATACTCTGCTTAATGGATTATTGTACATTTGCGACAAAGAAACGGGCAAACTTCGTCTTTTCGTCCCTGAAGAGTTTCGAAATTCGATTGTGAATGAACGTCATTCCGGCTTGTGTGGTGGCCACTTCAGTGCGAGAAAATTGTTTCTTCAACTGTCAGAAAAGTATTTCTGGCCAAATATGCGTGGAGACTGTAACCGAGCAGCGGTGAATTGCAGAATTTGTGCCCACACCCGTCAGCCAAGGGCAAATCAGCCAGGTGTTCAGATGGTGGAGACTTCTGAGCCACTTGAACTCGTCTGCTTAGACATTCTCGATATTGGCCGCAGTCGGGCAAAAAACCGTTATATTTTGGTCTGTGTCGACCATTTCACAAAATGGACGGTTGCCGAATCGATTCCCGATAAATCGGCGGAAACTGTGGCTCGAATCTTTGTTGAAAATTTTGTCTTAATTTTTGGGGCTCCACGTCGAATTCACTCGGACAGAGGAAAAGAATTCGTAAATTCGACACTTGAAGCCATTTCGAAAATATTAAAAATGGAAGTTTCCACTTTGGGACTTGAAATTGCCTTATGTAATTTTTGCCTTAAATGTGACGCCGTCCGCAGCAACAGGGTTTTCTCCGTATGCCCTAATGTTTGGTAGAGTTGTCAATTTTCCCACTGACCAAAACGTCGAATTCGATGTTGATCCATGGCACTCAATGGACGAGGACACGTATTTGCAGGCTTTTCGCGAAAATCTGAGTGAAATCCTAGGAGAAGCTCGAAAAAATGCGGAAATAAGTCGAGAGAAGGACAGAATTGAGTTCAATTCACGGAAAAATGTGAAAATTGGCAAATTCGTAGTTGGTGATAGAGTTATGGTTGCGTTTCCGTCCGAGAAACAAAAGGCGCGCATCAGAAAATTAGCCTGGAATCATTTTGGCCCGTACAAAATCACCGAAATTTCAAATTCCTCAGCATTTGTCGTACCAATCGATAAATTAGAGGACGAGCCAATCAAAGTACCGCTAGAGAGGCTCATACGCGTACCGCCTGGAGTCCCCGATATTTCAATCCTTCCGGGCAAGAAAAACCCATTCAAAAATTTAATGAAAATCATGGGAATCTTTGAAGGGGTGCGCCAAAACCAATGGGCAAAAGTGCAGTCGAGAAATGATGAAAATTTGAAGATGGAGAAAAAATTGATAATTTATTCGTTAGGGACAACGAATTTTTCAGGTGGCGGTGATGGCGAACAAAACAAAAACGAAGGTGTGCCAAAAACGACGGAAAATGTGCCGGAAAAGGTGTTACGTCTAGGCGACGGCACTTTTCACTGGCTTTCCGACTGTAAGGGCATTGGACACGAACTGTGTGCCCAAATGCGAGTGGCCGATTTTGACCGAGCACTCGACCGATCGTCTGAGTTGGGGGCCATGACCGTGTCAAATCCGCTTAAGGCACTGTTGGCTGTGTTCATTTTGCGTCAGCTCAATTCCAACACTGCCGCCCGTCAAATGGTCAACACCATCATAAAAGCCGATTCGGGACAGGAGTGGGTCGTTTTCATTGGAAACCGTGGCAATTTGCTCCCAGCAACGGCTTTGCCAACGACCTGTGAAATTCGCACCGCACTGGAATGCCAAATTGTGAATTGTAAAGTTGCTAATCAGGCACTGGCACTTAGCAATTTCACTAATTTGATGTTGGAACCGCCGGTGATGCCATTCGAAGGGGCAGAGAGTGAAAAATGGCTGCAAATATTTGGTCAGGCTCCCTGGATTCTAGAGACCATCCGGGCCAAGTTCGTGCACCGTTTGCCGATGTTGGAGACGCCGCGGGTCATAATCGGTGACTTTACGGCCCAACAACTCAACTCCGAAATGACGGACACAGCGCTGGTGACTTCCGTGGAGGATGGCCTGGCAGGAATTGTGCGCCAATTTGCAAGCGTCATTTTGTCCTCAAAAGTGCGCGCCGTTCTCGTTGTGCTTGGCCGTGACGCACTGCTCTCAGGGGAGACGATGGACACAATCACCGAATATGTCAAACGCATCAAAGGACTGTGCCTTCGTTACCAGGACATTCAAATTGTATGGGCCATCCCGCCATATGTCCACACCCAAAAAGTGGCATATGATCAGTTTTTGGAGGCACTTTTGACATTGACTGAAATTGTCCCATTCAAATGGCCTTTGTGACGCGAAACGGACGTTCATTGGCCGAAATTTTCCGTTACGGCGGTACTCACAATGGACAATACGTAAATCAAACCGGGATTTTGACTGACGCGGGAATCAAGGCCGTCCTTATCTGGTTGTATAATGTGGCAAATTTCCCGGGAGAGCGAGAGATGGGACGAAGGCGTTCAGTGATTGGGAATGTGCCTTCGGGGTCTCATAACCGTCTAGGCGACGGTAGTGGGCGAGAAAATGCCGAAAATGAGGTGCCTGGGCGTTCTGAGTCGCGCCCTGGGAGTTCAACCGGCCGCCGTTCTTTCATGGCCAATCACCACCGCCGTAATGATGCTGGGTGCAACCGCCACGACCGGATTCCGATCCGCGATCGAGTTTCGGCGTCTAGGCGACGCCCGGAATTCGGAAATTCGCGTTCGAATATCGCCGTTAGCACTCACCGCCACCGATACCTGACGGGTCAGCCGAATCGCAGCTTTATGTGACTTTTAAGCGTCGGGGCGCCGCTTTCTTTGAGGGGCGGGATGTGATAATTAATGTTTTATCATTTAAATTTTGACTTTATTATGGCATTCTGTTTATTTTTTTTGTCTTTTTCCCAAATTTTGTTTCCCATTTTCTCAGACTATAATTTTGGAATCTCTTCTCCTCCGATATTTTAAATTGTAATTGTGCTTTTATTAAAATTGGTCTTCTCATAAATTGTTGGAATTTAATCAAAAGTGTGAATTGGACAGTTCCCCAAATTCGAAGCGGTTTTGAAACCAAGCAATTTCCCAAATTGTCTTTCACTCCAATCCCACACCGCAAATTTATTTTGACAACTATATCTTCCGGAGACATGAGAATGAAAAAAATATTAATAAATTTTATGCATCAACTCAAATGCATTAACGAGAAAAAAAGTACTAATTATTATCTTAGCAAAAAACAACAAATAATTAAATGGTTCAAAAAAGCATAATTAAAATTGAAAATTATATAGCACATTCGTGTCATAAAATAAAATGGCATATTTAAAATTCAATGAAAATATGCTTTAATCTGATCAGCCACACAAATTCATGATAACTAGGGCTGGGAATTTAAGTCACGAAAAATCTCCAAAAGGTCGACTAAAAAAGTCATAAAAAATCGCCAAAAAGTCACAAAAAAAAAATTCATAAAAGCACGAAAAAATGCAAAAAAGTCCTGAAAAATTAGGCGAAAGTTAAAAAAAAATCCAATTTTAATAATTTATAGAATAAACATTTTGATTATATTTTTAGACACTTAATTTTATAAATAGGTACATAAAATAGGCATAAAAAAGAGATTCTTCCAACAATTAAGAAAAATTCAATTAGGTTTCATTGTCTTTTTTCTATTTTTCGGCATTTTCTTTGATGATAACACTAAGCAAAAACATCATATAAAAACTTTTGTTTATGTGAATAAGAATAAGATTTATAAAATTCAATTCTTATTAATTTTTAATGAGAATTGTATTAAATTTCATTTTATTTATTTATTTTTGTTTTTTGTCTTTTAAATGGGGGAGAAGCCTTGAGAAGAAATATTACATATAAATAACAAAATTAATAAGGGACAAAGAGTAATGAAAAAGGAAAAAGCCATTCATTTTTAAGAATTACATTTATACATATAAATCTTTATTTAACAATTATTTATGGATCAATCAATGTCTGAACCGCCACGGGATAGACCGTTGCGGTTGTTAGTGCAGTAGCATTCTGTTGGCTGTTCGCAGGGTGCTAGGTCGATCCAAAAAAAAAACTCAGTGTGGGCGTTCCAAAAAAAACTCAGTGATTGATTGGTCATTTTCAGGAAGCCGATCGCACCATTTTCGGGGCACCAAAAGTGCCTGATCCGGAACCCGGACCGGCCCGGTTAAGAATAATTTTTTGTTCACTTTTTCAAGGGCTATCTCCCAGGCCGGGCCCGGTCCTTGATCCATTCACTTGGAGCCCGTCATGGGTCGGGCACATCTGCCGGATGACCCTCAGCCTCGCCCCCGACCCTTTCGATGGCCAACCCAAACTAAGCGTGCCGGTATCAGCGGCTTTTTTGTACAGCTCGATGAGCTCTACAAAACGATCTCAATGGCGTCCGGTTGTGTCTACTATAAATGGAGAAAAATAAGTTCAACAAATCCATATATAATTAAATATTTTAACATTTGTAAGATGCATAAACTAAATAAATAAAATTAACTAAATATAAAATCTTTTATATTCTTATTTTTTGTTGCTTATATTATTTATGCATTTTTAAAAGTGAATAAATATTATTTTTATTTTATAAAATTATTTTATGCAATTAATAGTATTCTTATTCTATGGGTCATATGACTTGAACACTTAAACCTTGCTATGGTCCATACTTTTGAAATTTTTTTCGTAATTTGAATAATTTTTTGAGTTTTAATAAACTTTATTGGAATTTAATTGACAAGCATTAAGCACTTCGGACATTTCTTTTGATATTCTTCTTTTTATTATATTAAATTAGGATATTTTCTTTGGGTTTAATTAACTTAATTTTATTAAGCATTTCTTGTGGTTATTATTTTATATTTAAAATCCCGATCAGCTTTTTGCCTTTTATATAAAAAATATTTATTATATGTTTTTAGATGCTTTTTCTTCTTTCTCTCAAAAAGAAAAAGTATAAGAGTTTTGGTACCTTTCATGTTTTATGATAAGATAACTACAAAATGAGTTCATTTTTTAGTTAATAGATTTATAAATTTCTACAAATTGCAATTATTCACGGCTCGATGATGGAAACAATTTTCATCTCGCCTTGAATTATTTTAATTATGATCGAATTGATTTTTTGAAATATAGATTAAAAATTTTCATTTAATAGATAATAATTTTTATTTATTTAATTTTATTTATCAATTTTGTCAAACCCTCAATATGAAAGGCCATGAAATAAATTTACAATAAAAAATATATGCATAAATGTGATCATTAATAATCGATATTCAATCAATTAAAAATTTATTTCTAAAGATAAATAAAATGTTTTTTTTACATGTTTTTTATGAGATAAATTGTAATAATTGGAATTTTTTTCGGTTTTTTAATTAATTTAAAGAAAAATATGTAAATAATATTTTGATTAACTTCTTTTAGATTTAAAGAATGGCATCTCAATCAGGGAATTAATTAATTTAAACCGGATTATTTTACTTTTTTACTTTTTTAATTTTAAATTTATATTTTGAATACTGAAAAAAGGTTTTAATTTAATTTTTATTCTTTGTAATAATCTTATTTTTTTGTTAATTTTATAATAAAAAAAATGGCCAAAACCAAAATTATTTCTTATATTTCTTATAATTATTTTCATTGTCTATTAAATATTCTTTTGATTAAATTTATTTTATTTTGAAATTAATTATAATCTCCTGTGAAATTTTAAATTATAATTTTGATTTGTCAAATCTATTTATATTTTTATTTAAATAGGTCAATCACATTATTTTTTTTTAATAGATTTTCATTATCTTCTGTGACATATCCCAAAACAAATTCATGATTTTATTCAAAATTGAATGTATAATATTTGTATTCCATATTTTATTATTAATTAAGCAAAATTTACTTAGTTTGTTACTAGTTATTTGCAAAAGTAATTAATTGTTCATTTTTGAATGGATAAATGATTTTGCTTGATTTGTTTTTAATTACTTATTTTGTTACATATTAAATTCACTTTTAAAAGAAATATAAAAATTCATTAAATTTATGAAGCGTCCCAGGCAATAATCGAGATATCGCAAATAAAAATCGCAACAAAAATAATTTTATTATTTCGTGAAAAGATACATTATTAAATGTTTTCATCAAAAACATAAAAAATAGCGTAATAAATTCAATCAATTAAAAATAATTAATAAAATAAAATTATTTTTCTTTTTAAAAATCTTTTTGAATAATTTATTGAAATTTAAATTATCCTAAAATTTTATCTTTGCTTTTTTCAGAAAAACATTTAGTTTAACAATAAAAAATTTAAGTTGAGTAATACCTCCTGACTGGATAAATTTTAAATTTTTTATTGTTGTATTATTTTGTTTAAATATTTATTTTCTTTTTTTACTTATTGCCAATTTTAATACGTTTCTTCCTTTTTTAATAAATATTTAGTAATTTAATATTTTAATGGTATTTTTGATTCGATATTTTTATTTTTAATATCTCATGTTCAAGACGTTCTATCCAATGATCATATCAAGTGGTATTGCTGAAATTATTGATTAATTTTAAATATACAGCAATTTTTTTAATATTGATTAGTACATTTTGGCTTTAATCTTTTTGTTTATTTTATTAATATTAAATGGATTTATAAATTTGTTTTCATGGGCAATATATTTAAACATAGCTCTTTTTTATTCAAGTTATGAATATTTATAAAAGAGAAATTTGTAAAATCATAATTGAAATTGATACCCCACAAACATATTTAAAAATAAATTATTAAATTTTAATAACCCACAATTTTTTTTAATTTTAAGGTTTTAAAATAATTTTTTTTTATGAAACTTTAGGCAACTTTATTATTTAATTCATAATTTAAAATATTTTTTAAATTTAAATTATGAAAATTTAACTGGTCCCGAATAATGCAAAAGCTTTTTAAAAGGTCCCGGTCACCGGGAAAAACAACCACTGGTAAGAATGGGGGTCTGAATGAGTGAAAAATTAGTGATGAAAATTAGAGTTAACAGGAAAAAATTAAAAAAAAAATTAATATATTTTAAAAGTAACTCTGTCAATTGTTCAAATGGCCTAGTGGCTAGTTTTCTTGACTATCCCTTCTTCTTTCCCATGGTTCAATCCCTCTACAAGCGATTAGAAAATTTGAGAACAGAAACCGATCTTAATGTCTGTTTATTTAATGTCTCTAATAAATTTATTACTTTGTGATATTTAAACAATGGAAAGCATAAAAAGCTAAAATGAAAAAATATAATTATTAATAAAAGTAAAAGTATTTTTTGACATAAAGCAATTAATGCTGCCGATTAAAAATAAAACATGTAAAAAATATAGAGGTTTTTATATAAATATTAAAAGATAAAAATTAAAATGATTTAGTAACTTATATTTAATCTATTAACATGTGTAATTCTAAAAAATAAAAAATAAATTTTCGAATATATCTCGCCATGAAAAAGGCTAATAGACATAAATAAGTTAATACAGCCAATTTACCTAGAAAAAATTAATAAAAACATTTAGGATTTTCAAAATAACATAGAAAAATAAATAAAATCAATTTATAAAATAAAAAAGAATGAAACCATAAAATGAAACAATTTTTCATGAATAAACAAAAGAATGAAATTACAAATATTTATAATAAATAATCTATTGATAATTATACGAAAAATTAACATATTACTTGAGCATAAAATTATTTTATACAATAAAATGGCAAAAGTAAATGTAAAAGAATTATGAGAATATGCCAGTCTTACACAAATCACAAATCAAATATTGTGCTATGATAAGAAAAAATAAAATATAAAAATGGAAACAATCAACAGCTAATTGATATTTTTTAAATTATGATTATTTTCTGAGCAAAACTTTGGTTGTTCTGTGATCCCTCGGGGAAGGATTTTCGGGAAGTGGAGAGGCCAGGTCGGGGATTGGGGTCGTGGAATTTTTTTTTTGAAAATACTGCGACGCAAAAAAAGCGTTTTTTTAAAAACAAAAAAAGGGATCAGTTCGATGTTGAGACTCCTGCGCAAAAATTCCGGTTGGCCTAACTTTTATTATGTATTTTTGATTTTAAAAAATATTTTAAATTAATTCCATTACGTTCTCGGTTCTCTCTATTCACGAGTCAAGAAATTTCTCATGTTTTTTAGGGTCTCAGTTCTTTTCTCGGGATCATTTCTCTGTCTCGTGCTCGGTTTTCGATTCTCGGTAGAAATCATTTCTCGCAAATCCCAAACAGTTAATAATAAAAGAAACTTTAAAAAATTAATATAACATTATAAATTTTTTTATTTTATTAAATAAATGTTTATTACAATAATTAACAAAAAATTTAATGCAACTCCTTTTCTTGTAAAAACATTCAAATTGTAAAGATTATTTTTAATTGTTTAAAAAAAAATAAAGGGCATATGTTTTATTAAATAAATCACTATTGAATAAAGAAATTTAAATTTTCAATTCATATTTTTAATTAAAATTGATTCAAAAAAAATTGTAACGAAATATAATGAAAGAACAATTTTAATTGTGTAAAAAATGAGTAAATTTGCCGACTACTTTAGGCAGCAATTATATCACAATAATAACAGTATTAAAAAACAAGAAGAATGCTAAAAATTATAAATACTTAAATATTCATATTTGGAAATAAGATGAGTTTTATGGTATCGAAAGATCATAATTTGGAAAATATTGCAGAAATAGAGCAAAAAATTGTTGACTATATGAAATTATTTAATAGATTTTTAATAAATTATAAAAAAATTATTAATAAATAATAAAATAGACAAATTAAGATTAACAATCATTATCAAATAAATATTTCATAAAATAAGTAATCTATGTAAATAATTATTACAATTTGAAAATTTATTAATTTACATAAAAAATGAACATTGTTTTAAATAAATTCCATTATTTATCATCAATTAACATTTGAGACAACTAATAATAAAATACATTTACAAATTTAAATTAATGAAGCACGACAGGTCAATATGAAACATGTCCTCTCACGAACGAGAAATAAAAACAAAATTAAATTCAAAAAATAAGCAAAAAAATAATGAAACATTAAAATATTTCTGTAAAATTTGTCCTAATATAACGAGCATTTATTTGTTTTAATTTACTTTTTTTCATTTTATTTTTGTGTTATTTGCGTTGGATTCGAATGATTAAAAGTCAAAACAAAAAATATTTTTTGTTGTTAATTTATCATTAAATCACAATCTATTAAAAATATTGAAGCAACTAAATTTTTAATTAAATTTTATTCTTACTATTTAAATACTTCACATCCTTTGCAAAAAATATATTGGCCTTCAATTTCTAGATAAAAATATATATAATCTAAAACAAAATAGATACATGAAAACGCAATTTTTTGTATAAAACAAATATTTAAATTGTATTTGTGAGTTCTAATTTATTAAATAATACAAATAAAATAATTAATAAAGAATTCAATGTCGTAGAAACGAAACATAACAATTAAATAGAATGGAGATTGTTAAATTAATAAATTAAAAAATAATCTTTTTTAAATTTATTTTATTCTTATAAATAATTATAATTAAAAACAAAGAATCAATTAATAAATAAAAATATCAAAAAGAACAATTAATCTATGTTAAAATTCTTTTTTTGAGGTCCGCTTTTTCAAAATTTTGAAAACTGGGGAGGGTGTCTGGTGGTGCCAAAGATTTTTCCTGTCCTATCCATGATTTTTTGGGGAAAAAATAACATTTAAAAATTTATTTATTTACACACAAGTTTTTGATTACTTTTGTTTTTCCCTATAATAAATTTATCAATGATATAGTTGGTAAATTTTAATAAAATAAATTGTGCAAATTTTGATCTTAATCAGAAAATAATTTAAAAAATATACTCAATATATTATAAAGAATTTTATTTTATAAAAAATAGTAAGCTTATTTAAATTTATTAATTGGTTATTAATGCACTTAAGTAATCAATGTTTAATAATCTTTAATAAAAACATAAATTAATATTTTTGATTTTTATATTATATATATTTTTTATTAGTTTTATAATTAAGATTATATAGATCTAAATAAACCCAATAGAAATATAAACGAAATTTATAAAAAAAAGAAAAGAAAAATATTCAGCAAGAAAAAGCAAATAATTGCAATAAATATTTTAAAAATGTATTAAAAACTAAAGCAAGACGTTGAATCATTTAATCCTATTCGGGATAAAAAGGTATAAAAAATCAAAAATAATCTAAAACGCAAAATTTAGTAATTTCTTAAAATTTTTGCATGGTAAAAAGAGGCATAATGGATGATAAGTTGAATAAAAAAAATACATAAAAATTTAAAGCTTTTAATGAATTGAAGTAATTTTTATTTATTTAAAAAATTTTAATGGAAAAAAATAACTAATAATAATCTATCTGCATTTTTTATCATTTAATAATTAAATTAATAATTTAAAATCATAAAGTTATTATATTTTTCATACAAAATTTTAACAAATAATACTGAAATTATAACGTTTAAAAATTGTTAATTAAAAATTACAAGTAGTTACTAACAACATTTTGTCCGGATTACGGTAGCCCCCCATACCTATGGGAGGGGTGCATGGCCATTTGAGCGCCAGCCATCTGAGCGCTGCCAAGTGAGCGCGGGCCATTTGAGCGCCAAAATTTTTCAGTACCGAAGCCAAAACCTATTGCGCGACCTTTTTTTTTTGCTGCGCGACTTTATGCAAATTATTTTATTGATTTTTTCTTGCAAACCCAAACCTATTGCTGGGGTGCGCGACTTTCTTTTACTGCGCGACTTTATGCAAATTATTTTATTGATTTTTTCTTGCAAACCCAAACCTATTGCTGGGGTGCGCGACTTTCTTTTACTGCGCGACTTTATGCAAATTATTTTATTGATTTTTTCTTGCAAACCCAAACCTATTGCTGGGGTGCGCGACTTTTTTACTGCGCGACTTTTTTTTTGCTGCGCAACTTTATGCAAATTTTAATTAAATTTAAATTAATTTTTAATTAATTTTAATCATCTTAAAGATCAAACATCTTAAGACGTTGAATTTAAATTCATCAAAAATTCCCCGCACCAAGCGGATCCGAACCCCAGAGGGGGTGACCAGACTGACGCACTAACCACTCGGCCACATTGGCAATGGATTATAAACATTAATTTGCTCCCATAAAGGGAAAATTTGACGTCACCAGCGGGGGCAAGGGTAAAATTTTCTTCAAAAAAAAATAAAAGATAATTATTTGAGTTTATTTAACAATTTCATGATTGGATTAATTAAAAAATGTAAACAGGATATTTAATTAGATGGTTAAAAATTAATATTTTGATAAAACAAACAAAATATTTAATTAAATTTTTAATTACAAACAAATTACGTTAACTGTTTAATAAAAAACAAATTCAGGAAAAATAAAAAATAAATAAAATATTATAATCATTTAAATAAAAAATTTATTTGCTTTAATTTAATTTTATTAATAATAATATTTATTTAAATTGAAGACAATCATAGCTTAAAAAAGTTTAAAATAAATGGCTTCCAATAAGTATTGTAATTATCATATTCGATTTTAATATATGCTAAAATATATCATGAATCCTCAAGAAAAAATATTTTATCCAACTATACTGCTCGAGTTTAAGAGAATTAAATAAATAATAAGATCAATTTGAATAAGCTATAATTATTATGATATTACCTAAACATGTTTAAATATAATACTTTTTAATTATATTCATTATCGAAAAACCAAAAATTTAATTTAAAAATGAAATTATTAAAATAAGAAAGTATAAAAAATTGAACACGAGTGTTACATAAGGTTTTAGTATTCAGCCATAAGTATTCATTTATATCGCGAATAAATTCGCAAATAATTTTTAAAATTATTTATGAATCAAAAGGAATATTACCTGCATACAATTACACTTTAATTATGGGTATTATAAATTTTCAATAAAAAAAAAATTTCTACAAGAATTTATAATGAATATTTAAAAATAATAAAAAAAATTAAAATTATTTCTAGTTTTATTTTTAAATAGTAATTTTTTTAATTAATTGTAAACTTTCAGATAGCTTTACTTAGGGTTGCGCCCCGACCCCGAGCCCCCCGACCCGACCCGAGACGTTTTTTGGACCTATTCCCCGACCCGATCCCCGACATGTCGTCCCCCGAGGTCCCCGACCCCCGACTTTTTGCCCCCCGACCCCCCGGCACTATTTCGGGGGATTAGGGACTCCGGCATTTTAAAAATTTAAAAGTTAATTCATCCACGAAGGCGGGAAATATTGAAAATTTTTGAGATTTTGAACAATTTTCTTAATAAAATTCATTAAAAAACATTGTGCCATAAAATTTCAAAATATAAATATATTTAAGAAATCAGAACGCTTCTTGTCGCTACCCCAAAATTAGAAATTCTTATAAATAAGAACAAATGTAAGCCCCTCGTTTAAAGGCCAGCTTGGACTCACTCTTCTTGCTGGCGCTAACGAAATCAGATGATTAAAGTGAAAAAAAGGAAAATTTACGATAATTTAAAAATAAAAATTGAGTTTTTCGTTAAAAAAGTTCATTGATCACTACCCGATCGGGGTCCCCGACCCCCGACAATTGAGCTCCCCCCCGACCCGACCCCCGACATGTCGCCCCCCCGAGGTCCCCGGCCCCCGACTTTTTGCCCCCCGAGGGCTCGGGGCGCTACCCTAGCTTTACTGCCCAGAAAAAAATGAAAGTAAAAAATAGTTACCGAAAAATTTTTTGTATTTAAAAAAAATTCCAAAAAGAATTTCCTAAGAAAGGTAGTTTCTGCTTACAAATTAATGCCTCAAAATTAACCATACGTAAATTAGCGAGTTTTTTTAATTAAATTCATGAAATTCAAATTAAACATATCTTATAGATTGATATTGAAAAATATTTAGCAATTTAATTAATTAATCAATTAATTTAATTTATTATGATTCTCAAGATAAAATTATTATTATAGAAAATTCAAAATAAAAAAATAATTATAAATTATATAACAGATGAAACAACATGAATTACTTAATGATAAATAGCGTCGCTACTAAGGTTCCGATCAATTAGTCAGTCCATAATTCAAGAAAATTATTGATAGCATAAAATAATTTTATAAGATTCAATTATAGATCTTCGAACAAAAAAAAATTATATTAATGCTTTTTTTTCATTTAAACAATTTTTTTAATACTAAATTTTCGAAAATTTTGCAAAATATAAAATTTTTTTTATAGATTTCAATGTTTTAGTTTTTAATATTCATTATTTCATTAAAGTGGAAATATTAAATAAATTATCATTATGAATATTTTTTTCAACAATTTTAATTTAATTAATTTCTGGAAAAAATAAATATTTTTAAAGCTCCTTTTCGAAGATATTATAAATTCATTAAATTTTTAAATTTATAATTAAAAAAATAATAAATGTTAATTATTTTATTAAGAAAAATTATAAAGGTTAAAAGAAATTCAAAATTAAAATTGTATTGTATTGTAACTGAAAATGTGATTTCGGCATATACAATTTCATTTTATTTATTCTAATTCAAAAATATGTACATAAAAGTGAAAAATATACACATAATTTTTCCAAATTGAGGCGAATTTTCAAACATTTCTTCAAATTCGTTAATGTTGTCTAGCCCCATAAATTTGCAGGACTTTATTTATTATTAATACATACCCATCTAAATATTTCTTTAAAATAAAACTTCAAATTCAAACTTAATATAAATAATTTTATATATTTTTTAGCGATTTAAAAAGTCAAAGCTTAACAAAAAGCACCCATATTGCAGCATATGCTATCATGATCTATATGTAATCAGGAATTTTTACAAACATCCAAAATTAAGCATATTTTAGTTACAAAATAGAAAAAAAATTTTCAAAAAAATCTGATTAAAGTTATAATCTAATAAATTAATGAATTTAAAAAATCAAATTAATCAATTCTTCATTTCAGATATTTTAGATTTTTGAAACTGAAATGAATTAGAGAAACCTTAAAAATATTTTTAATTTTTAATAAATAAAAACTTCCTATCAAATAAACGATCATACAGCATGTAAGACAAAAAGATTCGCTAATTTTGAACATATACATATATATATATAAGCATCAGATAAATCCAACTATTTTAAACTTAATGCTGTAAAAATTAAACATTTTAATCTTAAGTAATGTTTAACCTTATATCATAGAGGATGCAAAAAATAACACCCAAATCCACTAACCATAACAATTCAATCAACAAATGAAGATTGAGCAAAACTAATAGCATATTCTTAAAGAGCACACCAAGATTATCCATAAATTCAAAATAAATTACAACATAACAAACAACAATGAAGTATAAGTATATCAGAAGGAGAACACACCAAAAATTTTTAGCCGACTAAAAACAAAATTTCGGAATCCCAGGCAAAAAAAAATTTTTCCCTCAATAAAAAATTCTCGAGAGTCTCGAATTTTGACTGGCTATAACTTTGGCGAGCGCAACCCCCAACCTTCAAATAAAATTTATGATTATCCCACGGAGCAGGCCTTATATAATCTGCAGTTATCTGCAGTTCGAATGGGTGAGCCTTGAAACAGAGTTATAATTTGAAAAATCGAAAGAACGAAACATTTTTTGCACTTATTTACAGTTTTGCATCATTTTTATGATATTTAAAAATTTATGTTTTGGCGAACCGATTAGGACATTATTTACTGCTTTTACTAAACTTAGCATTGAATCACTTATATTTCTACTCTTAAAATAATTTGAATTCATTAAATCAAATTCGCAAAGTCTGAGAGCATTGAATGAGCAAAAATATGTAATGGAAGAAATCTTCTAAAGAAGGTGAATAATAATAAAAAGATAAAAAATTCAATAATAAAGTTAGCATGAAAAACCAAATATTTAATTTTTATAACCAGAAATTTTTTTTATTTATAATAGAAATTGTGATTATTTAAATAGTGAATTTTATATAGATTTGAAATTTTATAAATAAGCTTTAATACTTTATAGTTACAAACAAAATATAAAAATTAATTTCAGAAAAATCTTTTTTAAACCTATGATCTAAAAAATTAATCAATTTATAAAATCAAAATAATCAATTATTTTCATTTCAGATATTTTAGCTTTTTAAAAAGGAAACGAATGAGAGAAATTTTAAAAATATTAAAATTATAAGCAAAACCTAAAAATAATATTTTAATAAAAACAACTTTGTAATGAATTGAATTTTAAATAAAAAGGATTATTTTTAAATTATTCACTTAAAAAATTGATTGGTTGGAAGCAGGATATAAATGAATTTGACAGACAATATGGAATAAAAATACTATGTCAAAATAAGTAGTGTAAATTCATAATATATATATTATACTAAAACATATTATTAATCCTAATCCAAATAACAAAAGACAAGACATTAATAAAATTTTAAAAGAAATCAAATTAGGCAAAAGGCATGAAACCAAATGTATATACAAATAAAGTCAGAAATTAAAAACACGAATAAATTTTTAAATTTAAATTATTCATTATTAATCATCTTTTACAGATTTAACAAACTTAATATCATTTTAATCATAGAAAATTTTATTTTTTTTAAACTAATTAATTTAAAAATAAATTTATCAATTTAATGAGACTAAAATAAATTTTATATCATCACTAATATTTTATAACAGTAAATAATGGCAAAAATAATTTTTAAATATTTATTATTTTTAATTTATTATTTCAAATAATTTTAAACTAAAAAATTATTTTTACTTTCAATGGACATTATTTTTAGTAGAATTTAGGTTATTTTGAATTCTTACCTTAGTTCATTCTCTTTCCAAATTTGTTCAACTCAAATGTTTTTTATAAAAAAATTTTATCTTTGCTCTTTTTACATATAAAAATTAAAATTCGTTAAAAATAATACATAATATTTTGATAAAATTATTAAATTCTTTTACTTTTTTAATAGATATTCGTTTAGTAAAATTGATAAAGATTTCATTTTATTTTGAATTAAAATTTCTTTTATAAGTTATTTACAACAGAGATTTATATATTTCATTTTATGAACTCGAAAAATATTGATTTTTGTTAAAAATTTTAAAATAAGACTTAATTAGGACATGTAAATTATTATTTTTTCCTTAACTAAATTTTCAAAAAATTATAAAAATTTTGTTTGTGTTAATATTATTTTTTACTATTTTTCTGGTAAAAGTCACCCATTTATAATCCATTTATTTTATTTTGGAATAATTTAAATAAAGCTTGTGGTTTTTTATTTTTATTTAAGAATATATTCAGGAAGAAAATAATAAAAACAAAAAAAAAAATTTTTTTTTGCGTTTTGAAATTTATACTATATTTATTGTTTTTATATGCATCAATAATTAAACATTATTTGAATCATATAATTGAATTGAGAAAAAGATTAATAAATAAATTTTGAATACCAAATTTCGAATATTTTAAATGATTTTTGCTTTTCGGAATTAAATTTGTTTATTTTCTTATAGAAATATGCTTTTTCCTTGTCTTATGTTCTTGTTAAATTATTTATTAGTTATTTCATATTTATTTAAAAAAATAATTGAAAAATAATAAATTATAACGAAATGAATTACCAAACAAAATAATTTAAAAAATACTTATTTATTGAAAAGGTTAGTTTTATTTTTATTAAACATTTTAAGAATAACATAATATATAAATAAAAAATTAATTAATGGAAAAACAACAATAAACGTTTCTTTTATAAATAAAGTGTAAAAAAGGAATAAATATTTTTTTAAATAGCTTATTAATTATTTTAATTTCTTCTGGAATTAATGTTTTTCTCATTAATTGTAAATTAAGATTTATTTACATTTAAATAACTGTATTTTAGAAGCCCAGTTGTAATATTTTTTTAATATCAAATCCATTAATTCATTAAAATAATTAATATAGAATATTTGACAAAGGTTTCTAAATGCTAACAACTGATCAAATCAAATGAATTTAAAAAATAAATTAAATGCCAAATTCTCATTAAATAAAAAAGATTTACGGACCAATCATTGTACTAATAAAAAATGAGCGATCCGAGCTAATTCTGTCTAACCAGTAATTTAATTAAATTAATTTAACCAATAAATACGCAAATATCTGCATAGTATAAAATATAAAATATCCATAGATTAAAATAAAAACAATAAAACAAATTCAACCATAATTATCAATAGAATTTGATAACAGATTTTGTTCTAATGATCATCTGTTGTTGCTCACTGTACATTTTTTTTTCAATTTTTTAATATTTGATAAAGTTTATTTATTTTTAAATACAAGTATATTGATTTGGAAATTTCATTATTAAGCATTAAATTGCTATATAAAATATTTGAACTAAATATAAGATACATTTATATCCATCATTCAATCATGAAGACAATTTCACAATATAATATTGTTTGATATCTACTTATATGCCATTCTTTTTTATTATAAATTGTATAAATATTAATGATTATGATCTTTTTATAAAAATAGATTTTTAAAATAATTTCTAATTATTGTATTTGAATAATTTATAATTTAAATAATTTTTTTAGAATAATTTTTGATTTAAATTATTGTTTATTTAATAAACTTTGCTTATGTTAAATAATTAATTAATGATTTGTTAATGTTCTAGGAATTCGGTTGTCACGTCAATTAGTTTAATCTCGCGTTTTCACTATTTATTGTGACCGTTTATCATAAAATTAAAATGGGGCATTAATATTGTCTTATTGCAATAAGCCGCTGTATAATGCGAGTATTTAATTAGTGATAAAAATTAGCTATTATTAATTAAAATAAATTATTTTTTTCCAGAATTTTTCATTATTAATACATTTTATTATATATTATTTTTTTCAGTATTAAAAATTTTAAAGTTCATAATTATATAAGGGTTTTATTTTATCTAATATTAAAATTCAATTAATTCTACTGTTCATATACTACCTTCTTTTGGAAAAAAATAATAAGATGTTTCCATTTTTTGAACATTAATATTAAACTAATTTAAAATTATAAGGGTTTTGCTTTTGATGTAAGCAAAATAATGATATGTAAATTTAATAATGAATGATTTTTAAACTGATAAAGAGTAAATCAATTCTAAAAATAAGTTATAAATCTTTCATCATTTACATATATGTTTAGAGTTTAAATTAGATAAAAAAGAAGATAAATATTATATTATAATTTATTAAAATAAGGACATAAAATTTTTGGCCAACAAAATTAATTTTTTGAATATTATAATTTAATGAATGAAAATATTATTTTTAGTAATAATAATAAAACAATGGCAATATGTATTTTGAATAACTAAAAAAGTAAAAGAATTTAATACTTTATAAGAAATATCATATATACAAGAGAATTTAACATAATTCTGTCTATTAAAAAAATAAAATAATTTGAAATAATTTTTTAAAATTAAAGTCAAATTATTCAATTTTTTAATAATATTTTTGGCAATAATTAAATAATATATTCACAATATAAAATAAAAAAAGAACAGCACTTTCTTGCATCTTTTGCACAACAACGGCCAGCTTGAAGAACATACAAGATTAAAAATATTCTATGAAAAAGTAAATTTTGTGGTATAAATAAATCAAATAAAAATATATTTTAAAAGCTCTAAATATAAAACAGATTGTTAATTAGTAACTTTAAATTTTTAAACAAAATTAGAAGAAGAACATAACTAATTAAACATTCCAAGGGATATTAGTAAAAATTTATCAAAATCAATTATGATATTTACTCGTCATATATAAGTAAGATATTTCTGTAATTATTTAGTTAAAAATACAAAATGAAATAAATATTAGAACAAAATCAATAGAATTAATAAATTATATATTAACAGAAATTCTCTAATTGAAGGCTTAATTAAAAATTAAAAATTTTAACAATTAATTCATCATGTAATATTGTACCAAAAGCCGAATAAATCGACTCTGCTCAAACACAACAAATGGTGTTACCCATAATTGAAAAAGACCTTATTGTAATTTGATCTTAATCATAAATCAACCCCTGTGCCAGGTTGTTGTGAATCGAAAAATAAAATGCGATAAAAAAACGAAATACGATATCAATCAAAAAATTAACGGTAAGTAGCAAACGATTATGTAAAGAAGATAAACAAGTAAATTTTAATTTAATATAATTCTAAATTTAACAAAACAAGAATAAAAAAGAACTACCCGCCGACTGAGCCGTACCACCATTCTGCCTGCCTCGACATGTTGATTTAATAAAAATGTGTTTTTTAAAATTGTGAAGAAACTTTAATCATATTTATTCGATTTTTCAAAATTCTATTTAAATCATAAAAATTGCCAAATAATATTTTTAAATTCATCAGATATATTCATCATATAAACATAAATGATAATAAATAATGTGAAAATTAAAAATTAACTATTTAATAAACTACCTTTTTATAATGGCTTTCATAATGAGCAAAAAAAAAAAAATTTATTTAGAGCAATTACTACAAAAACAGTCGTAAAGGTTTTATAATAATTCTTTTTTAATATAATTTTATTTGTATATTTTATGCTAAAAAATTCTTACAAGGGAACATTTCGAACTGAAATATACATAAGATTAATAAAGTTTTAATTAAATTTCTAATTTTGTACAATTTTTTGCCGATGCGTAATTAATTCTTTGATCGAATAAGTTAAATAATAGGGCTTAAAATGTTTTATAATTTTTTAAAAAGAATACTAATAAAAAATTCATCAGATATATTCATCATATAAACATAAATGATAATAAATAATGTGAAAATTAAAATTAACTATTTAATAAACTACTTTTTTATAATGGCTTTCATAATGAGCAAAAAAAAAAAAATTTATTTAGAGCAATTACTACAAAAACAGTCGTAAAGGTTTTATAATAATTCTTTTTTTAATATAATTTTATTTGTATATTTTATGCTAAAATACTTAACTTCAAAATATTTGGGGATTGGGTGATGGTTTTAAATAAATTAATTTGATAACATATAATTCTTTGCAAAAATAATATAAATTAAAAATCTAATTATGTTTTTGTAGGCGAATGGAAAAGTTGAGAGCCACAATCATGGACAAGTGACATGGACATGCAATAAAAAAATATTTTGTTATTATTAATATCTACAAAGAGATTATTAATAAAAATTACATACAATTAAAATACAAAACAATAAACATAAAAATAGTATCGCCAAATTGAAACTGCGCATGGACATCCATAAAAAATTCAAGAATGCGCTTTTTCGTTTCGTTTTCGTATACGAAAATTTTTTTGTGTTTTCGCACAGCGCTGGGCCGAAGGCAGCCCAATAATTAATAAATCATTTAAATGTTCTTATTTGTAAGATTTGTCCTTATTTAAGCTCTTTGTCATTATTTTAGTTTTATTTTTTGGATTCAGAGAGAAATTTAGAATTTAAATGATAATTTTTGAAAGAAATGTTTTTGAAGCGAATTAATATGCAAAATCTTAACAAGATTCAGTTAAATATTCAAATTTTCTCCCGGCGTACACTTCCATCGGCCTGGGCCTCGATCCAGGCCTGGATTTTCACCTCCCCCTAAAAATTCTTGTCCTCTTAAAAAACAGGCTCAAAATCGAAAATGTTGTCTTTTTTTTGAATAAAATCGTTAAGAAATCGCATTAAAAAAAATTTTCTGGTGGCGCCTATTAGAGGTGCGCCGTGACTCACGGTCACGGTCACGGTTACCGTGATCGCAAGGGTTTTTTCGATCACGGCCACGATTCACGGGGTCAATTCATGATTTTTCCGTGAATATTTACACTGGATAAAATTGAAAATTTCAGACTTACATATTATTTTATATAGAAATTTTGTCATATTTTTGGCACACTTTGCTAAGAAACAGAGAAAAAGTTTCAAAAAATTTCCCCGGCGGCGCCTATCGGCATCGCCAGACTCTTAAATAAAAGATAGCAAATTGTCTGCTCGAAAAATGTAAATTATTTATTATCAACAATTAATTAATTAATTAAATTAAGATTTTTCTTTCAATTAATTAATTATTTGTCTTTTCACTGTTTGTTAAAATTTAAATTTTCTGCGAACTTTTTAATTAAAATTTTCAAAAACATTAAAGAAGTGACATAGAAAACAAAAACTAATAAAAATAATTAAAAATGTGAATCAAAAAAATAAATAAAATTTTTGCGCATAAAAAATTAATTCCCAAAAATTTTGTGAAACAAATTTATTTGTTTATGTAATTAAAATAGTTATTCACTGGAAGACAATTACATGATTATGACAGGAAAATTAACATATAATTAACGAAAAGCTAAAAATAATTTACGAACAAATTCTAATTAATAGAAAATCAAAATTTTAATTTCAATTAAATACATGTTTTAAAAAAGCTCAATGAACTTCGATTTTGAAAAATAAAAATTCAATTAAATAAAAAAACAAATGACATTTTAAATTAAAAAACTTATTTAAAAATAAGAAAAATAAAAGACATAATGTTGGACTTAATGTATCTTTATTTAATTATAAAATTATAATTCATTATGACTATAAATAAGTCTGTAAGTAATTATCGTAGAGACAAAAAACAATTTAGTCAACTTCATACCAAAATAACAATATAAATAATATTAACTGAAATTGTTAAATGTATTTTTAACTCAGAAATAAATAAAATGAAAATTTATTAATAATTGTCACCATAAATTAAAATAAAAATCATATTAAACAAAAATAATTAAGAACGTTCAAAAAAAATTATATAGAAAATTGAATAATTTTATTTAAATTAACTTAACTATTAAATATGCGATTTAAATTCACTGAATATAAAATGGTTTAAATTTAGAAAATAAAAAAAACTTTGTAATTAATTTAATAAGTTTGTTTATTTAGAAATTATACAGGAATTTGTAAAAGAACAGAAAAATTATCGGTTGTAAAACTTGCCGCTGTTAGCAAAGGATGAAAGTAATTTAAAAAAGTTAGTTACATTAAATATAATTATGTTAATTTAATTTGTTCTTTTAAAATTATTAAGTAGATAAAAAAATTTGTTAATCCTTAAATTCACTATATTTATTAAAAAATAATTTTAATAATTTAATTTTTTAGAAAATCAAACTAGCAAGTCAGAAAGAATTAAATAATAAAAGGATGTTACAAAACCAACATAATTAAAAGGGTCGCTACTTTTAGTGATGAAAAATCCAGAAAAGTTAACTAAAGAGTTAGGAAAAAGTGTCAAAAAAGTAAAAAATATTGAAAAAGTCCGAAATAGTGACGAATAGTGACATAATTTTCAGTCAAAAATTGAGCAACAATAATTTTTATTCACTGAATGCAGTTGCAAATGAGTTACATTTTTAAAAAAATATTTTCTTTGCAAATATTTAACTTTTAAATCAAAAATTTTCAAGAAAAAAATTTGGTCCATGAATTTTGATTGAGAGAATTTTTTCCAAAAAGTGAACTTTCAGCATTTTAAGTGACGAAACGCTAAAATAGTGATTTCTAGTGGCGAAAAATGACGTTCAAATAAAAATTTTTTAATGCAGAAATGCGTTTTTTGAGCACTAATAATTTTTATTTTATTAAAATAGTTAATAGCAACATTTTCTGTATGTAAAAAAATATGAATAAAATAATTTCACAATAAATTAGCCAATAATAAAATCATAATTCAAAAAAAAAAAATTAATTTCGACATATTTAAAAATAAGTGATACATCATGTTGTTAAAAAGGGGATTGAAGATTTCGTCAATTTTATTATCAATTCAGACGGAAATTTTTCAGGAATAAAGTAAAAAAAATAAATAAATTGTTACGCCGCTAAGTCCAAGGAATAAACCAAATATTTATTCAAACAAAATAAAGGACAGGCGAACAAGGGGAAATATTGATTGAGATTGGGTCACAAGCGGAGAGGAGCAAAAGATGGTGAAAAGACAAATGAACAGAAGAAGTGAACGAAGGGAGGAAGAGGAGGGGGTATTTATGCAAAAATAAATGAGTGGTCAACAGTGTATGTGTGGAGGGGGAAAAAGATAAAACATAATGCCACACATATTTAAATGGTCTCTCCCGAACACCTCCCCTTTTAAAAGAATCTTCCTTCCTTCTGATCGGCATGCACAGGTCCTCAGATCACTTCGGTGAGTAGCGATCGGGCGGACGACGGTTCCGTTGAGGGTACTGTCGTCGAGGACGAATCGGTGAAATTGGCAGTGGTTCGATGGGCGGTGGATCATTTGCTGGCTCAGCATTGACCACAATATTTGGTTCAACCACGGCCACGTTTGGGCGTTGGTTTGGTTGCTGTGCCACGTTTGGCAAACCAAATTCTTCATTAAACACGTCCAGTGGATCAGTGTCCATTTGATCGGTGTCCCTTTTGATCAGCTGGTTGGCGTGGAAACGGGATGTTGATCCGTTCTGGAATTCCACGCCGTACATCACTCCTTTGCAAGTCGTGACGTGTTCAGCTCTCCATTGTTGGGACAGCCGGTGACGAGCATAAACCTTATCTCCAATTTCGGCCGGTTTTGCCATTTAGCGACTCGCTTGGCGTATTCCTGTACGTGACCAAAAACGTTTCCAAAACCTTGGTAATTCCCTCCCCTTTTAATTTTCGGGACGTTTGTTTGAACGTGTCCACAAAACGTTCAGCCTGCCCATTTGACATGGGATTGTACGGTGCCGAAAATAGGTGGGTAATGCCATTTTCTGTGACGAACTGCTTGAATTCGTTGGACTTAAATTGGGTGCCGTTGTCGGTGACCAATGTCTCCGGCAAGCCAAAAGTTGTGCAAAGGCCGCGCAATTTTTCAATTGCGGCTGTTCCAGACGAGCGCATCTCGAAAACTTCGGGCCACTTCGAGAAAGAGTCCACGATGATGAGGAACATCTTTCCCAAGAACGGTCCGGCATAGTCCATGTGAATTCGTTTCCATGGACCATCCGTTTTTGGCCAAGAGTGAAGTTCGGTCTTCATTGGTGCTTTTGCTTCTGCTGCACACGGTTGGCAAGACTTTACCATGTTTTCGATGTGCTCGTCCATTCCAGGCCAATAAACGTATTGGCGGGCGAGGCTTTTCATCCGTTTTATTCCGGGATGCCCTTTGTGCAGAAGTTGCAGCACCTCATTTTGCAGAGAGGCAGGGACCACGACTCGTTCGGAATAAAGCAAACAATCATTCTCGATTGTCAATGCGTCTCGCCTGCGGTGGAACGGCTGAAGTTCGTCAGAAATTGCCTTTTTGTTGGGCCATTGAGTTTTGACGAAATTTTTGACCTCCTGGATTGTCTGATCCTGATCAGCGGCTCTGATCAGATCTTCATTGACAATCGGAAGCCTTTTTCGATGGCGTTAAGCACAAAACTTCCAGCAGTGCTAATACTTGCCACAATTTGTTCATCGTCCGGCATTGGCGTTTTTGCGATCAGTCGCGACAAAACATCGGCATGTCCAAATTCTGACGTGCTTTTGTATTCGATGTTGAAGTCGTAGCCTAAAAGTATGATGGCCCAGCGCTGCAATCGATTTGCTGTGCAAGCTTTTATCCCCTTTTTGTTGCCAAAAATGGCCAACAAAGGTTTGTGATCTGTTTGCAGTGTAAAATGACTTCGGAAATAGGTATTTGTGAAACTTCTTCACTGCGTAGATCAGAGCTAATCCCTCCTTTTCAATTTGAGAATAGTTCTTTTCAGCGGGCGTAAGCGAGCATGAAGCATGCGCGATGGCCTTCAAATTGCCTTCCGGAAAGCGATGAGCAATGACGGCTCCAATGCCATGCTCAGAAGCATCGGCAGAAACGACGATTTCGCGAGCCGGGTCGTAATGCGTCAGCAGTTTGTCAGACTGCAGGATTTCAATGACGCCCATTATGGGCAAAAATAAAAGGCTTCCCATTTTTTGGGTAAAAATAAATGATTTTTAACTTCGTCAAAATTGGCCATATAATTTTTTGGTCCGAACTTGACGGATCTTCCGAAGGACCGGAGAAAAATAATAATAAATAAACATATCTTCATTTGTAACATTTAATTAAAAAACATAAAATAAGATTTTATTTATTTTAAATTATACCAATTTAATGATTATATTTAAACAATAACAGTTAAAAAACTTATTTAAAAAACATTTGCGGTTTTTTTATACTTAGCAAATTAATACTTTTTCCTATTATATTAAATTGGTATAATACGCTTTTATAAAAAACGGAGTATAAACTATAATTATATTAAAAATAGGTTAAATATAGTAAAATAATATTATAAAGATTATGCGGAATTTGAAAAAATTCAACATAGAGAAGACAAAAAAATGAGGAGAAATTGCCCGAAAAACCCATGGTTTTGAGCATAAAAACAAATATCAAGAAGCATTTTAAAATTAAAAGGTATGAATCCGCGCGGACTTCTTCCGTAGCCCGTAGTCAAGCCCCACCAACTGCTGGCCGCCGTATATGAGTTCAGCGAAGACATCAACGTATTTACACCCGGCTTCATCAAAAGAAAAATTAATTAATAAGCAACTAAATTTTAAAAATCAAATAGAAATTTAATTATATAATTTTTTTTAAATTTTTATTTATTAAAGAGAAGAAATATAATTTTATTTAAGATTTTCCAATATTTTCATTTAATTATTTAGCTTTTACTATGTTTGTTTTAAATAATTTTCACAATTTAATTTTTATAAATTCCATAAGTATATTAATTTTTGTTTTGCAAACATAATTGTTTCTTTTTTAAATAAAAAGTTAATATTGTATTGTTATACATTTTTTAATTTATATCAAATTTTAGAAATAGACAACAAATCCTTTTTCCATAAAATGGCCAAAAATTAAAAAAAAATTATGTTGTAATATCCCTAGTCTTTTGTAATATGCATTTATGATTTAAATATTAAAAGTTATTATTATATTAAATTAAATGTGCGCTTGATTTTATTTTTATTTTAATATAATTTTTCTTATTTTTAAAATTATAGTAAATAATTAACTTTATAAAAATAATATATATATAAATATATTATTTTTATTTAATAATCTCATTGGATGTTCCCAATGTGCATTGTTGTCAAGCAAGGTTTTCTTCGTTTGCCAGAAAATTTTCTGTTAAATTCATTTTAATAATTAGTTTGCTCTTAATTATTTAGTTTATACTATTATAATAAGAAAACTAGCATATTATAAAATTAATTATTTATTAATTTTTTTGCACAAATTATTTAATATAATTTTAATGACCTTTGTTGTTGTAATGATATTTTTTTATAATGCAAACTTTAATTAAAATACTGTTAATTAAATTCAGCATCTTATAAAAGAAAGCTGTTTCTCAAACACAACGGCAAGATAAATATAAAATTAAGATAATTATGACAAAATAAAATAAGTTTATTTTATTTATTAAAAAATTAAATAAAGATTTTGTATGTTTTATGTAGGGTTGCTCCCCGACTCCTCGGGGGCCAAAATGTCTGATCTCATGCTACTACTTTGTGACCACACAAAAATTTGGGGTCGCCTCTGCGCTGAGATATGCTGTTGTTTTTCTAAGTGCCCCAGAGGCGGCGCTTTTGGTCCGCTAGCGCCGAGGTCGACCTTTTTAGGCCTATTTTGGCCGGGGAAGTCAGGCGAAGCAAAAATTTTGTGCAAATTTTCAAATCCGGACAAAGTGTCGACATCCCAAAAAACGGACAAACTGTCGACACCCGGACAAAGTGTCGACACATGCTTTTATCGCATAATGGGCCGTGTTAATGATGGAACATCTATTTTGAGACTCCGACTATTGCACTGGTGCCACGCATGTTCCGGCAGCTGCTACTGCACAGCCAACAGAGCCTTATTATCTAGAACCCACGCATGCGCCTTAGCGAAGCCATCGTTCGTTAAGCCCTCGGGTTCCAATAAGTCACTGGATGTCACGCAGGGTTTAAAAATTTAAAGGTCTAACACGAGTCTATTTCCATGCGTCAACGTTTCGCTCCAAGACATCTCCTACGGCCAATGAACGATTGCCGTGTCTACATCCCAGTGACAGTGCACTTCCCCGACAGAGCGATAGCAGCATTCCTGGATCCCGAATTGCGCATCATTTCTTTGACGGCGCAATTGGCAAGCTGCAACAATCATCGTTTCCATCATCTTCAACTGCGAAGCAACCCGAACATTTGGCTACTGATCGACTCACGAACCGGGATTGCACGCCAAATGCCAAAGGACTACACGCATGAGCTGTACGAAACGACACTCAACCAGTCCAACAGCAACATCGAGCTTCACCCTCTGATCTTCCACGCTTGGCAGCTGGACAATGAATCAGACGCGACACGTTTCCCACACATCAACGAGTTCGTCAACTTGGAGCAGTTCAAGGAAAAGTTGGAACAACACATCACGGCGAGAACCGAGGCGTTAGGTGCCCTAAAAGGTGGCATCGAAGGACTGACCATGCGCTGGCTGAAAAGCATGATCGACGAAGTCATCACGTGGTGGATCCGAATCGCCTGTGTCTACTCAACCTTCTTGTTCCTGCGCGACATCTTTCTCCCATGCGCACTCGCCTACTTGTTCAACCCTGTTCGGGTCACACTTCTCAGCTTAATGGGAGTTCGACGTCAGCCGCTTCAACCAATGCTCGGCAAAACGCTACAACAGGAGGAAATGCCGCTTCGAGAAGTTCTCCGATCACCGCGGCCACGCACTTCACCGCACCGTTCTCTGTCACCCGTCCACCTGGACGTGATCGCTCGCAGTGCCCGTTACCAACAAACTCGAGCGCAAAGCGATGCAAATCTGGCAGAAGACGACACCCCGTTCGGACGACGGACGCGACGAAGAGAGGAGCACTGAGGACCACGAGGATCAAGGAACAGACGAGCCCACCACGAAGGAACAGATGAGCCCACCGAGAAGGAACAGATGAGCCCCCACGAGAACGAATGATGGATGAGCCCATGCCTCGGGAATGACGAAATTCTCGTAAAAATCAAAATTTGATTTTAGCATTAAAATGATGTAAAAGGGGTGATAAGGGGATGGTGTGACTGATCAATTTCCCTCCCGTGTTTGTTTGTTTTTTAATCCCTTCCCCGCCCGTTCCACATCCTGTTCCTCCCCAAATTTCCCTCCGCCGCAAATTGCCCCACTTTTTTCCTCCGCAATCGCAACTGTGCGAAATTGTCCGCCCATTTTCTCCCCAATAAAAAATCATTTGTTCGCCAATTTTGCCCACTCCAAAGTACTTTGCTCCCCCAATTTGAAGTGATCGGCCCATTTTAATTGTAAATTTAACAATTTCACTTTTGGCCCCATTTTTTATCTCTTTCCCTATTCCATATTTAAATGGCCCCAAATTGCCCCCAATTCACATTCACTTGGCTATCACGGGCAATCAATGCCTATCCCTTTGCCCACTCTCACACTCTCTCTCTCCCTTTGCCCATGCCTTGGACCACTTCTGCCCATTTCTCCTGGCCCTTTCTCTGTCCACTTGTGATACAGTACCCATCCTGGTCCCTCATTGGCATTCCCCGGTTTCTCACTTTGGCATTGTCCCGGTGAATCCCGCATTTCTGTGATTGTCCCCCCCGGTGACGGCCCCTCTTTCTGTGATCAATCCCAATTTCTGTGATGACCATTTGTCCATTAATTGTGATCATTTGTCCCCCGGTGATGGCACATTTCATTTTTTTGTATTGTTCACATTTAAATATGTGTTTAATTACCCAAGTTTGAGAGGGAGAATAAAGCATTATTTAATTGTGTGAATTGTGTGTTCGACCAATCGCCCCGACCCACCGACCGAGCCCGACCACCCCTGACCGGACCAAGTGGCACTACCTTGTGCAAATTTTGTGGATCCTCTTCCACAGAAACTATTGTTAATAAACAGAGTGCTTGAATTCTATAAATATTTTATTATTTTCTTCTTCTATATTTTAAAATATTGGGTATTTCGAGTAGACATATTTCATTCATTATCTATTTTTAATAATTAATATTGAATAAAATAATTAAACTTTCAAAAATGCATTTAATTTAAATTAATATTTTAGTTAATTATTTATGTATTGTATAGATTATGCTATTGATGAGGCAAGTCCATAACTTTTATTCTGTTTTCAACAAATTAAATGTAAAAATTTATAAAATTCATTTAATTTTTTCTATTTTTAATTTTTCTTTGTTTTGATAAGTTACATATTTTTTTTAATTAATTTAATATAATATGCATATTTTTTATTTTTATTATTTCATTCTAAACGTTTTTTAAAATAAATGGTTAAAATTTATTAATCATGTCGCCCGTCCACTCCGGTTTCTTTTTTTTCGGAGGTTGGTTTTGTGTGTCCGACCATTCTGCTCATATTTAAATTTACTTGAATTAAATATTAAAAAATAAAATTAATCATATTTGTCGTTTAATTTAGCTTATATTGTTCGATCTGCTATTTTATTAAATAAAATTTAGATATTTTGTCGAAAAAAGAATATTATAATTTATTTTTTTTGTTTACTTATGGAATTTTTGGTCTAAACTTTATTTTTGCATGGATTTCAAAAAGTTTTATCACTAAACTTTATTATTTTTCTCCGTTTTTTGTATTCAATAATTATGCATTATATTTTTTTTTTTTTTTATTCTTGCGCGGATAAACGGCTCGTTTGAAAACCAAAAACGTAAATCCAAAACTCTTTTAATTATACCTAGTTTGGTAAATTAATTTATAAAAATATTTAAAATTATATTTAATTATTTATTACAATTCATATTAGCCTAATGATTAACCGAGTGGGTTTTTTTTAGTTTAAATTTTATAATTTAGTATTTAATTCATAGCCAAAATCTTAAAACTTAGTCATTAATTTTATTCAGGTTCCAACGGTAGCTTATCACAATGTTTATAAGCTCTGATTTAACTTAAATTTTTTGCCGAACATTGAACCCATTGAATTAGATTTTAAGCAGCTTTTACTGATATCAATTTTTTTAATTTTTTGAAATTATATATTTTATTATTATTTCTTTATATTTGCATTTTTATAAATCATTAACGATATGATAGATTCCTTCCATTGTGTGGTAGTGTTTTATCAATTTAAAGGATTCGATTTCCTTAAATTTATTATTATATATTCTTGTCTTTTTGTTATTTGATGTAATGAGGTTATTGAATGATACCTTAATTTTATTTAGATTAATTTATTGTTTGAATGACTTTTTTTGTTCAAATGAATTAAATTATAAATAAATATTTTGAGAATATATTTTTATGGTTGAAAAAATTATGTTCTAATTAATTTATATTTTGCTTTAATTCGAAATAGTTAAATAGAATATATTAAATATCATAAGTTATAGAATCTCTCTAAATCTCTCAATAATGTAATGGGTCGCGCCGATATTGGAACGAAAAGAAAATATCATTAACTAAATTGCAGTGCAATTAAAATTAGACTAATAAACTTTAATTAATTTAAGTCTAAAGAAATTAATTTTTGGGAATATGAAAATCAAAACAAAAAATCATAAAAGGATTTCAAAAGTGTGGAAACTGTGCAGAAAATCAACAAGTTAATTAAAATAATTTTCAAGCTAAATTGTCCTTTTCGTGTTTCAAATTTTAAACAAAAATATTATATATTTCATTAATAAGAAACTTTCTTGTAACTTTTAATTATTATTTTTTATTAGAGAATTTGTTTTCCTTTTTAAATTTTTTGTTTTTATTTCTTTTTTTTTGTTTTTAATATTGCTTATCCTGTTGTAAAAATTTACTAATTAAAATTAAATTAATTTAATCATTTTGAATTTTATAAATTTTTTACTTTTATTAACGTTATTAATACTCTTTTTTGGTTTTGCCTTAAATTTCGAATTTTCAGGTTTAAAGCTGATAATAATTGCCACTTTTATGACTACTTGGATTTCTTAAATTTCCTCCGTTATGTACTGGAAAGTGACTTGGAACGACGGAGCTCTGCCATACACATCAGCAATAAAATTTATTTAAATGAAATAATCAAAGTTTAAAAAACTTAACTTTTACACAAATCCACGAGAATTAACAAATAAATATTAAAATTAATATACTTTGTTATGAAATTTGAATAAAACATTAAAATTTAAATAAATCAGAAAAATTACTTCTATTTTCTATTTTGTTAATTTATTTATATCTTCCTATTTTATTCCTTACATTTATTTTAAATAATAAATATTAGCAATGATTTATTAGTATAGCTCCATTTTACATCATCTATATCATGATTTACTTATTTTAACAAGATTAATTAAATTTTTTCCAATTCATTATGTCCATTTATAATTGTATATTATATTTAAAATTCTCTCTTGTTCAGCAGATCAGTATTACATTTGGCGCATTTTCGGTAGGATATTTTAAATTATAATTTTCCATTACTTCAATTAAATTACCTGCTGTATTTTTTTGCAAAAAATAACCATTTAAAATTTTATTACATATTTTAGTAAGTACTCGGCTTTTATAAAAGAACCAAAAATTTAAATCAACCTTAATCAATATATAATTATTTATAGACAAATATAAAACACAGTTATTTTTCAATGTTAAAATAAGATGAAGAGACAACAAAGCGTGTTTTTAAAAATAAAAAAATTAGTTCTTCAATTTAATTTTAAATTATATGCATTTTACACCAAAAATAATCCTATATACTAACCGAAAACAAAAACAATAAAATACAATTTTAACATCATACAATAAATTAATTATTAAGCGTTAATTAAAAATTAAAGTAAAAAACAATTTGCATTCAAAAATTGTCTTAATTATAATTTCAAGATATTATATAGCACCAGAAGATTTGGAACAAACATCACCTTCGATAAGAGATTAAGACAAAAAAATTTATTAGAAAACTATAAAAAACTTATTTTATTATTCATATAGAAATTTACAAAAGCCATAAAAATTTAAAAATCAAGAATCTTTATAAATTTAATTTTTCATAAATAAAACAAAATAAATAAAATCCTACATAATAATCAAAAATAATTTCTGTAATTTTGAAAAAGAACTAAAGAAAATAAAAATTTAAATTTAAATGACAAGAAAAAATAGAAGAATAAATAGAAATAATTTAAAATAATGAAGTAAAAATTTAATCATTTAATTTAATATTAATAATAAATAATAAAATGACATTCTTATTGATATTTTGAATATTTTTCTATTTATTTAAAAATATGTATAGCATTTTTTGGTCTAAACTTACAAAGAAACAAAATATCATTTTTTTAAATACTAATAAAAATCAAATTTCTAATTTTTTATATTATTAGAAAATAAATGTTAACATAAAATATTTTTGTCTTGAATTAAAATCCTATATTGTTTAAGAATTTATATTTCTATAACTCTATACAAATAAGTTATAAAATATTAATAAAATTTCAAAATAATAAATGATTTGTTTGCTGACCTTTACCTTTTTAAAGTTTTTTTAACCATATTCTTTATTTAGATTAATAGAAAGTAAATAAAAGTGAGAACCAAAAGATGTAGCCAAAAATAACAAAATGAATTTTTCAAGTATATTTAATACAAAAAAAAACAAATTCCAATTTATAAAGCAATTATTATTTTTATTTACAAATATTGCATTTTTCATTTGTTGAATTTAAAATGATGCCCATTTTTTGAATTTTAATTGAAATTATTAATTTTTTATAAATTTTCAAAATGTTATTTGCATTTGTTTTTTCTTCAAAAAATTGTTCATTTTAAAGAATGAATTAATAACATAAAAAATAATAAAATAAAATAATTTAAACTAACTTAATATATAATAATTAAATCCATTCAAATATTAATTGTAAGGAAATTAATTTTTAAAAACGATTAATTATTTTATTCTAATATTTAATTTATTTTAATTTAAATTTTTTTCATCCATTTCGTTCTTAAATTATATATTTATCGTTTTGTTAAATGCACATATAAGAAAAGTAACTACATTGCATTAAAAAAAGAATAATCGATGATTAAAATAAAAATAAATAAAAATATAATAAGAACTCTATTAATAACATTATGATTTTACTCGATTTTCTATTTTTTTGTTTTTTTTTTGTTAACATTAGTATTTAAAATGATTTTTTTTTAACTTTAATTTTATCAATCATGTTGAGTAATCAGGTAAATCAAAAGTGTGTGGTACCAAAATTTTTTTTCCAATTAGTGGTCATTAAAGGTATATCAGCAAAGTCGACACTTGCGCCGCGCCATTTGCGCCGCGGACATTTGCGCCGCCAAGCAAAAAAGACTTTTGCGCTCTCATTAAAATAAATTTAGGTGGTTGAACAAATCGATTTATATTCTTCGTTTAAATTAAATTAACTTTAATATTGAAAATTCGACTTTGCATAATAATTTCAAATTTACACGAAAAATAAAAATTTGGTTAATTGGTTTGAGAATAAAATAACAATCCATTAAAAGAATAATAGTCAAACCAAGAATTAAACGAAGAGACATGTGAAAATTATTAAAAAATAATAATTTAATCTAAAAATTCAAAAAATGAGCATCATTTTACAAGTGGCCATCAAAATAATTGGCAGATGAACAAGATGACATGAGAATTTTAATTACTTTTGGATTTACAATTAATATTAGAAAATTTATAATTGTGAATTATCCAATGGTTTTTTTTAATTATAATTGGATTTATCGAATATTTTATAATTTTTTATTTTAAAAGCCCAACCGCACAATATTTGGAATCCCATATTGTTAAAAAAGTGATGGACCTTAAGCTGCTACTTAGAAATATAAGGTCGAATGCAATTATGAAATTAAATAAGTAGGATTCAAGTAAACTTTTCATTATTCATATTTATTTTAACTATTTTTGTATAAATAAGTCCCTTAGATTAAAAATGTCCATCTTAGAAAAATAAATAAATAAATATATTTTTAAAAATAGTTTTTATTAAATTTATTCTAAAAAATTATTTATTAACCGATGGAATTAAGAAAAAAAAAATTAGAAGTATACAATACCACAATTTTGGTGTATTAAAAGCAGCGATGAAATGAGAGAATTTTAATTTATTATTAAGATTTGCACATATAAGCAACATACATATCTAATATCAAAATATTCAAAATTATTTCTTGCTCTAATTTAATTATTACGATTTGTTTTTGTGAGAATTTTATAAGAAATTAGAAATTATTTTCTAAATTTTTCATTATTTATAATTTTTAAAATTATTTCAATGTTTTTTAATATAATTGTAGAAACAAAAATTATTTACTGATTAATTGTCTTTTTATAGAAAATTAAATAAATTTTATGAAATAAAATATTCTCTTGTATGATTTTTGAATTTTAAAAACAGTTTCGATTAATTTGATCAGCATAACTCTCCAATGAAAAAAGTCGAAGTTAAAATAGAAATAAAAAATGAACTTTAATTAGGATTTTGTTTATATTTAGATTTAAAGAATATTATTCTGAGTTGTTGAACAACCAAAATTGTAATGATAATAAAGAGATTCTCCCAATCAAATAATTCAGAAAACAAAATTTATGTAGTTTTTGCTTTAAGAGAAATTTTTATTTATTCACATAAAAATAATATTTTCAAAATGATAGATAAATGTAGAAGAATTTTAAATCATAATTTAATTAATTATATGATTTAATTAATTTTTTAAATTTTTTTTTTGAGGGTTTCATGCTAAAATCATTTTAATTTCTTCGATATTTCAAACCAAAATTATTTTTTGGTTCGATATGACAAAATTAAATATCGATGAATTAAAACTAATCTTTTTTGAAAATATTTTTAAGATTTTATATAAGTGGTATTAGCTGTTGGTTCACTAGGAGGATTATTTTCTGAAGTTAGCATTCTTAAGAGTAGATTAATTTAAAATAGAAAAGAAATGTTTATTTAAATGATTAAATAAGTAATATTTAAAAATCATTTTTCATTGACTTTAATTTTCTTATTTGCGCTATTTTTCATATAATTTTTCTATTTTTCGATTTCTTTATTTGTATAGATGAGATATTTTATTAATTTTCTTCTTTATTACATTGCAAAATTTGTTGTTTCTTTGCTTTATTTATGGATATTTATTATTTTTTAAAGATATTTTCTAAATAAAGTCATCTCAGTTTTGTTATTTTACTACTATATTTATGGAGTTTTTAAAAGATTATTTTTTGGAACATAAAATATTTTAACTTTAGAAAATTATTTTTGTCCATATAAAAATATTTTTTTCATTAGTGCATTTAAAAATTAGAATTGAGGTTTTATGCTTAATTTGAACAAATTTAATTATTTATACATGAAAAAGTTTCATAATTTTCATCTCTTTTAAAGTAGATTTATCTCTGTCTTTATTATCTTTCACTTGCTTTATTAATTGAACTAATTTGTAAGTGAAATTATAATTATTTTTTTTATGAATTAATTAACTTTTACCTTTCTAAGTCTTTGTTTTTGTTAATGAAAGATAAATTTTTTTCATTTAATCGCAATTGGCAAGAAACTATATGTATACCATGCAAAAAATAAAACAATATAAGAAAATATGGAGTTACTATAGTCTACCACCCATAAAAAAAATGAATAAAATTGATGCCATTCGTTCTCTCATGGCCTGTAATGCTAAGGATAAACACTCCTTAGGTGCGGAAATGGCAAAAAAATGGTTTTTGAACCGGTTGAAAATTCGGAAAATTGAACAAAATGGGGCACTTCTAACCTTTTAAAATGGTCAAAACTGGGCAAAATGGTATCATTCGACAGCTATTGATGAATAACGTTTAAAAATCAAAGAATAAAGTCAAACCGACGCCATTTTCAACACACTAAAAATAAAATAAGGTTTTTTGAAAATATTCTTTATATTGAATGCTCATTTAAAATTCGCTTATTTCTGAAAAATATTAAAAAAAATAAAAGCAAATTAATAATTTATTTCCATTTCAAAAACAAATTTATTTAAAAAGTCAATTGTTATAAATTTTTAATTTCATAAAATTTATTGTTTAATTGCAACCGGCCTGAATTAACCGATAACGAAAAAAACTTTGGGAATGATATCAAAAATTATAAATGCTTGCTTTTTACATGTTATGCTAAAAATTTCATATTTCTTTATTTAATCATAATTCATTAAAAATGGTTCCGTAACGGAGAAAGAAAAAAAAAATTTGAAAATCTGAAAAAGAATGATTAATAAGAATATTTTCCAATATACAGTGGGTTAAAATTCAAATTAATTTGTAATTTTGAATGTTAATTTCACCCTTTTTATTCATTTATATCTTCTTATTTTGTTAATTGCCTTTATCTTTATTGGAAAAAAACATTTAGTCTTTTTATTAATAATATTTTTTAAATATTCATTAAAAATGATAATGCCTTCAGCTAGTTAGTTTTCAATATGAATTTATTGTAACTATATTTTTTTAAATTTTTTTATTACATATTTCATAAAAGTTTCATATTAAAATTCTTGTAAGAATAATTTATCTGATGCGTAATCATTTAGTTTTTTTCTACATTTAAATATTAGTTTTGAGATAAGAAATTATTTATTATGATTAAAGATTATTAGTAAATTAAAATAATATTTTATTTATCGATATATTTTTATAAAGCTTCTTTGTTTCCCTCGATAATTAAGCATGAACCCCAACGCCGGGATTGGTATTTTTTCGTAAAAATTTTGTTTAAATAATTATTGCAAATTTTAACCTTTAAACTTTATCATGAAATTATTCATTTTTATTATTTTGTTATTTGAAATTCTTCAATATTGAAAATGATTATCAAAATTGATAAATCATCAGCTATTAAAATAAACTATATGTTTGAGAATATTTAATGTTTAATGAATTTTTTTTATTTTTAAAATAAGTATTATTTATGAAGCTTCTCCAATTTAGAAGAAAAAATAAAAAAATTAAATGCATATTTATACATTTGCTTATGAGTCATATTTTTGATGATAATTATTGAAAATAAATTCCACATTATTTTTTGTGAATTAATTTGTATGTAATTTTCAATTTATATTTAATAAATCAGATTTTTTTTAGTTTATAATTTGGCATATTTTTGGTTGATTGCAGTTATTTTCTGGTTAATATTAGTATGTTCAATTTTTAAATGCTCATTTGTTACAGTAATTTTATTTATCCCTCGCATAGGTCTCTTTATGCGCATTTTCGTTGCTTTCTGTGCCAATATTCAAATTCGTTTGTTAAAATATTTTTTTCATTTCAATATTTTATATAATTAAAGTAAACTAACATTTTACTGAGTAAACATAATTAATAAAATTGTAAAATTCATGCTCTTGCTTCGAGTTTTTAAATAAATATATTCATAAAAAATTGGTTTAAATTAGTTTATTTCTCTCCGAATTGTTAATTAGTAGCAAAATTTTAATGCTTTAAAAAAAAATTATTTTGTATGTAATGAAAATTTTATAAAATTTCTTAATAATAATATCATAATTATTTAAATATAGTTATTTTAATTTTGAGACATGGTAATAACTTATTAATATTTCATCTCAAAAAATCCATCATAAATCTTGATGAAAAATTTGATTGATATATTATTATTCTTTTCTTAATTATAATAAAGCAAAATTTTATACATAACCAATGTTACATTTAGAAAAAATATTAATAATTTTAATAAAATTTAATAACATTTTAACTAATTTTGTATAATTACTTATATTGGTCACTTTTAATGACAGGTGTAGTAAAAAGAAAACAGCTGTCAATCTTGGTAAATTGGCATTTTGGCTTTTTCTTCATTAAATTAATTATTTATCTTATTTGTGAAAAGATTTGGAATTTTTTTTAAATTCTCTGAGAATTTTTAGGCCGCTTCGCGGCCTCGAACGGGCGCTTCGCGCCCGTTTTTTTTAAATTTGGTTGAGCTCATACTGGCGCTTAGCTCCCGTTTTTAAATTTAGTTGAGCTCAGACGGGGCGCTTCGCGCCCCTTTTTTAAATTTGGTGATTTTCTTCTGAAAATTCTAATTTTTCCAGAAATTCAGGAATATCTTTTTTCTTTTTATCCAAAAAATTGAAAAATATTTTCGAATTTTTAAAAAACTTTAAAATATCTGAAGCGGAAAACAAAAGTCATATTCGTGCTCAGCACCTTAATTTACCCCAGAAAAATATTTTTCACCCCCATTTTCGTCCGAAAAAAATTTCCGAAAATTTCTAGGGGGGCCTAGCTCGAAAATTTCTGAAATTTTCCGAATATGAAGTACACCCTTCGATAGAGCTTAAAAAGTTCTACAATTTTGCTCTAAGGTAATTTGTGGCTAAATCGGACCCCTGACCAGTTATGGGCCCGGGACTCAAATGTCCCGCTTAAGCCAAATCTATTTCCGGGAAAAACCGAATTTTTTCCGAAAAAATACCAGTCGATAGAGCTCAAAAAACTGCTTCCCAAAAGTGGTCTTAGTTTTCCCCGGAAAAATCGGCAAAAATCCTAAAATTCAAAAACCACAAAACATACTTTTAGGCCTAACTCGAAAAATTTTGAAAATTTTCGAAATTTTAAAATCTGGAAAAATCGAGCTCATTGAGCTCTTTAATAAGTCTGCTGGCCACCCCCCCCCAGATCAAAGACTAATGAGTTATTCAACGGGGACTGAATCGGACAAAGTTGGTACTGAAAAAGTTCAGGAACCTACAGCCTTCCCTATTAGAGATAGAGGCCTGGAATCTTTTTTGATTTTTAGAAAACACTTCAACTTAGGTCCCCCTACCAGCGGAAACTTTTTGATAAGAGTTTCAGAAAAAAAGTTACGGGCCCTGAAATGCAAGAAAAAACGGGAAATCGGTCCCTGGTACTCAGTTGGCCATCGGGCCGGAAAATCGGTATTTTTCCCGGATGCCCCGTCCCAGGATGCATACTTATGCAAAATTTCTGCCCTCTACCTATTCCCGATCCCGAGAAATGACGCAAAATAAATCATTTTAAAAACTTGAAGAAGGAGCAGTTTTTTAAAATGTAAAAAAAAATGTAAAAAAATAACTATTAATATAATGAATATTTAAACGGTAAATATGCGACGTAAAATTTAAATAAGAATATGAAGTTTTTGTCTACATTACAAAGTTAAAATTAAAAATTATTCTCCATTAATTTTTCTTTGCCAAATTAAAATGCGTGGTTTTCGATCCAAAAAAAAACTCAGTGTGGGCGTTCCAAAAAAAAACTCAGTGTGGGCGTTTCAAAAAAAACTCAGAACCAAAGCTAAGCGTGCCGGTACCAGCGGCATTTTTGTACAGCTCGATGAGCTCTACAAACTAGGGTTACACGAGTCCGGGTATTTGTGCGAAAACCGAGTCCGGGTATTGCCGGGTATTGAAAAGCCGGGTACCGAGTCGGGTATTATTTTTCAAACCGAGTCCGAGTCCGGGTACCGAGTCCAACCGGGTATTAAAAATTTTTAATAATTTTTCAAAAAAATTATGATTTTACAAAAAAAATTTACTGCAATAAGTGCTAAAAAAATATTTCAATCAACAATCTTCATAAATAAGCAGTTGATTATTCACCAAAATCATTAAAAAACTTTTCATCAATTTTTACTTTCAACTTTGGTCAACATTTTGACCCTGATCCCCATTTTTACCAGTGTATTTTTGTTATCCGGGTACCCGGACCTGCCGAGTCGGGTACCGGGTATTGGATTTTGAAAAAACCGGGTCCGAGTCCGGGTATTGAAAAAACCGGGTATCCGAGTCTGAGACTCGGTCGGGTACCCGGACTCGTGTAACCCTACTACAAACCGGTATCAATAGCGTCCGGCTGTGTCTACTACAAATGGAGAAAATTGGCGAGAAATCTTTTTTTATTTTTTCAATTTTTCGCATCACTTCTCGCCAATTTTCTCCATTTGTAGTAGACACAGCCGGACGCCATTAATATCATTTTGTAGAGCTCATCGAGCTGTACAAAAAAGCCGCTGGTACCGGCACGCTTAGTTTGGTTTTGCCATCGACAGTCTCGGGGGCGAGACTGAGGGTCCTCCGGCAGAGGTGTCCGACCCATGACGGGCTCCAAGTGAATGGATCAAGAACCGGACCCGGCCTGGGAGATAGCACTTGAAAAACTGAACAAAAATTGTTCTTAACCGGGCCGGTCCGGGTTCCGGATCCGGCACTTTTGGTGCCTCGAAAATGGTGCGATCGGCTTCCGGAAAATGACCAATCAATCACTGAGTTTTTTTGGAACGCCCACACTGAGTTTTTTTTTGGATCGACCTAGCACCATTAAAATGCATGATATTTTTAGAATAATTTTTTTTTCTTCATATTTTAAATATCTTCCATTTTTTGGGGGAAATAATTATCAATTTTAAATTAATTGAAAAAATGGCTGGTAAAAGCTAATTTTTCCATAATATTTTCTTCAAATTTTATATGTTTCTTTGCATTAATGGAAATGTGAAAGTTAAAATTTAATGTTGTAGTAATTGATGAAAATTAAATAGATTGACTAAAAATATTTACCGATGATATTAACTTTTTGTTTAGCATCTCCTTTGGTTGAAATTAATATTTGTTTTGTTTCTTGTTCATTCTCCTAAATATTAGCTTCGAATTGGGCGTTAATTATTTCAACGTAACAAGAAAATGTTAATTTTATGAATTTCTTCATTTTTAGTATTTGCTTCTTCGATATGCATATAAATGATAATAAAGATGTGACAAAGAAATAAAAAACCTTTGGAAAAACGCTAAATGAACATTCATCAAAAAATTGTTCAAAAGTATTCATTGTTCATCCCTCTTTTGTCTTCCTCCGTTCCAAACATTTCCTTTTTGATGCTTTCTTCGTAAAACTTGTCGAGACAAGCTTTCTCCAACTGCAGCGTCCTCTGATGGGACCGCAATCGACTGATCAAGCTCAGCAGTGCCCTCTCCTCGTGCTGTAAAGCAGTCAATTTGCGCTGCAGCGCTTCTTCCGAGTCATCTTAAAAAACACAGTGCCGATTTGTCGCATTCGCCCAACTGACCATTCAAACTGTCCGCTTTTCGTGCTTTCAAAATTTTGCTAAATATTTGCTGGGTTTTCTCGTTAAATGCTTTTCCAATCGTTGCGGTGGACGTGCTCGGCAGAAAACCACCGGAATTCATTACAAAACAAAAGCAATAAAAAAGACAATGAGAGCATTACAAGTATTTGCCTGTGTGAAATATAGGCTTTTGATTCTATAACTCCCCGAAAGAATTGCATGGACATACGAAAGACGGGACGAACTGTTCAGATCGTTGTTTATTTAGAGCTATTTTTTAATTCATACCATCGACAATATTTATGTTAAATTTTGAATCTATAAAAAGATACGAAAGTTGAAAAAGCAATACAATAAGTGATCCCGTGTGTAAGTTGAGTATCGAAGTACCAAATGGAACAAATCAATTGTCACTTTCCGCTTAATGACTCATTCTTTCATTTCCAAAACTTTTTAATAAAATTCCACGGCGTCTTTCAATGGTTAGAAGAAGTACAACTGTGATTAGAAGAGGTACAACTGTGATTAGAAGAGCTACAATGGTGATTAGAAGAGGTACAATGGTAATTAGAAGGGGTACAATGGTGATTAGAAGAGGTACAACTGTGATTAGAAGAGTTACAATGGTGATTAGAAGAGGTACAACAGTGATTAGAAGAGGTACAACAAATGATAGAAGAGGTACACAAATGGATTAATAACTTTTAAAAATTGTAAAATAATTCCTCTTTTTATTAATTAAAAAGAAACTTTGAAGCTTATAATAATTGAATATTTATTTAAATTGAGCTTCGCTACCTAGGCCTGATCATGACTTATAGGGAGAGAAGGTTCCAAAGAGATACAACAAATGTTAGAAGAGGTACAACTGTGATTAAAAGAGGTACAAAAGTCATTAGAAGAGGTACAAAAGTGATTAAAATAGGTACAACAGTGATTAGAAGAGGTACAACAGTGATTAAAAGAGGTGCAAGAGTGATTATTCAATTTAAAACATTTATTCAAAAAAATATTAATTTAAATTTAAAAAGAATCATTTATTTTTAGTAAACAAAAATTATTCTAAGTCAATAACCTGGTTATGAGAGTTATAACATGTTTTAAAAATAAATAAATAAGGAAAATTTTTATTAAAAATTAAAAATGGAATGCTTTTTATTAAAAATTTTTTAGTAATAAAATATTAAAAACAAATTTTGAAAGTTAATAATTAAATATTTATTTAAATTGAAAAGAAAACTTTTTTACAAATTCAAAAAAATGAATTTCTTTAATTTAAAAAAATAAATGAGTTTAAATAATTTACAACAAATCTTCATATTGATTAAAAACATTGAAAAATAACGAAAAAATGCATAGAAAAAGAATTACACCGTAGGGATTCGAACTTTGCCCCCTCCCTCAAAAAATGATGCCTCAGAATCCCCAATCACACGGGGATTCTGAGGCTTTAACGATGTCTAAACTGAAATCTGATTTCATATTCGTGATCAGCGCCCTAAATTGGCCATATAGACATGTTTTTTGAAGATTTTGATGAAAAAATTTTTCACTCAAAAATCCTGGTCACCCCCCCCCCTTTGGTCGAAAGTTTCCAGAATTTCTGGAATATCTTTTACTCTTTTAAAGTTAGAAATTCCAAATAAATCCCATAAAATTCTCCTGATTTTTTGCTATTTTTAAAGCTTTAATTTAATTAAATTGACCAAACCTGAAGTTTGTTATGATTTTTCAAATATTCACCCAAAATCTCAAGGGCCAAAAAATTAAAAATATTTTTGAATTTTAAAAAATTCTAAAATTTCCAAAACGGAAAATAAACATCATATTCGTGCTCAGCACCTTATTTTACCCCAGAAAAATATTTTTTACCCTCCTTTTGGCCCTAAAAAAAATTTTGAAAAAAAAAACCGAAATTTTTCCAAAAAAATTACCAATCGATAGAGCTCGTAAAACTATGTTTTGAAAGTGGTCTCCGTTTTCCAGGAAAAATTTGTCTGGGATTTTTGAAGTATTAAAATATTTTGGGCTGCTTTGCGGTTGGGCGCTTCGCGCCCATTTCTAAATTTGTGGGGCTCATAAGGACACTTCGTGGCCTCGGTGCTTCGCGCCCGCTTCTAAATTTGTTACATGTTACATGTTACATGAAAACGGAGGGAGTTCATGAATTTCCTCTCTTAACATGTAACATGTAACATCAAGCGAAATATGTTTCATCATAGTGAAAAGTTAAAGGAATTTTTTTTTATTTTCATAAAATGACCAATTGGATTCAACTTCGTTAAAAGACCAAGGATCAGATGCCATCAATAAATTTGTTATAAGGGGTGCTTAAAGTTTTCAGCGATGGTAACATTTCATTGCTGATTATGAAAATGCGACAGTAAATGGCATTAAAGGAAAGGTCTTAAGCAATCCCTCTATGTTGATCAAGACAACAATTTGCGGCAAATTTTTTGCTGAATTATGTAGAAATCAGCAGCAGAAAATCCCCATCGATTATCATTTAGGACAACACTCAAATTCGTGATCAGCGACACCGAAACCCTTATAAACGCATTTTTCGACTTTTTTAAAATCTCAAAAAAAATTTCGAAAAAGGGGCTACCACCGGTGGTAGTCTTACTCAGGAATAATTTTTACGAATTTCAAACCAATTAATACTTTCATAAGATAATTTTATTGAAATTAGCCAACATTTTTAAAAATTATGTCTCAGTGACGAACTGAACTGTGACGAAAGGATCAGTGACGAAAACCACCAAAAACAGTGAACATCGAAGTGAGATACAGTAAGAATGAAAACAATATTACATTGTCACAACAAACATAATATGATTATGTCAACAAGAAAAAATGCTTGCAAATTCGATTCTCTCACAACTTCAAGTCCTTTTGTATGCCGAGAAGTTTCGCGGCAGAAATGTGCAACTGTTCCAATTCGTTTTCCTTTAGGTTCTGTTTGATGATGAAATTGATGCCATCCCAGAGAGTTTCCAAGTGACGTAAGTGAGCACATCAACTAAAGGGGGGGGGGGAAACCGCATTATTGAATAGTTTTGGGAGTAAATCGGGAATGACTGACTGACCTGGATTAGAAACGACCAAAATGATAGTGTCGGGAGAGTAACGGACGAGTTCCGGCACAATGCCTGAAATTGATTTGCAATGACCCAGCACTTTGGCACCTGCCGCAGCAGTACCCTTGAAGATCTCCACGTTGCGTTTGATCAGATTGAGCCGCGATTCGCCCTCACGCTGACGACACCCGGCGGTGATCACACACATTTTGGAGCCGACAGTGCCCGAATAACCATCTGAAAATGGCAAAAATCAACTGATTTCGGCACCGTTAAAGGGACAGTCCAGACGAACAACGTACCAATGCTGGCATTCACTACGACCCCTTGGCGAGTGAACGCAACGCCGTGCTGCAAGTCCATCACTTCGCCCAGCAATTTGTCCTTTTGTACATCGCAGAGAGTGATTTCGGACGCAATGTTCTGAAGAGGGTCAAATTTGAAGGGAAAAACGAACATTCAATTCAACACTCTGGAGATTTCAGTGCATGTACGAAATTTTTAGCTCAGAATTCCGATTTTTTTTAGCCATCGAAATAATTGGCACACATCCCAAATATACACTATTGTATTAGGTGTCGTAGTTTACACTCCCCATACTCCTCCAATCAATCACCCGTCCGCTCTCTCCACCACTCCCAACTCCTTTCCGCCCATCCCTCTCTTCTCTCATGCTTTTCCCTTCACTCTTTCTTCGTTCCCTCTCTCTTTGCGCATCGCTTTTTTCTTCATCAATTCCTTTCTCAAAAAACGCTGTCCAATTGTGCCGTTTTTGTCTTTTGTTCTTCTGCTGAACACCAAATCATCTGTGGGCTTTTCTCGTGCGAATATGTAATCCTTCTCCGCCCCAATATCCTCCCTCTCCCTCTCTCCTCCATTTTTTAAATCCTCTTTTGGTAACGGAAGCATATGAATCTGATGGACATCGAAGTGATCATCCGCCCTTTTCTCAGTGGAATCCGCTTGGAAGTGACGCAATTTTACGTTGTTTTTCTGAAGACAATTTCGAATCGGATGCATCTCAATTCTTTCCATCGTTATAAATTGCTTTTTATTGTTAATTTGACTTTCGCAAAAAAAACGAAAAGCTGCTGCAATAAATGTTAGGCTTTATTGTTTTATTTTGCAATAAAAGTACCGGTAACAGGGTTATTGGAATTTTCTCGTTGATGGAAGTATTTTGTTCAATGGGCACTTTCTGATCAATTGCAGACCGATTCATTTGCTGTTAAATTGTAGGTAATGATAAAAAATGAATAGTTACATAAGTTTTTTCTACAATTTTACTAAAAACCAAAAATGAAAGTAAAAATTAGAACCGAGATACGCATTTTTCGTGTAAGTTTTTTATTTGCAATAAACAAATTATCTATCCAAATGTGATCATCTCAGATTCGTAATCAGCACCTTTTTTCACCCCAGGAAAAACAAAAATATAATTTTTAAGTTTATTTTCCATCGGGACCGCAATTCTACACCTTTGCCAAAATGTGTGCTCAAAATCTGGGCGGTCAAAAATATATGCCCAAAAAGTTCAAAATTTTTTTTTCTAAGCTATTCAAAAATGGTTAAATTTCTTGTCTATAGGGGTCAAGAGGACAATTTAGCTTCGACTTTTATGCGCCCAATAGTCTCAAGAATTTATAAAAACAGCCAAATTATTCACAGGGGTACAAATGCATACAATATAGATATCATATAATACAGAGGGGGGGGGGGTGATCTATCGATTGGCCGCTTCTCACATCTGTTGTCGTTGCCTGCAGTTCATTTCAATTTGATCTTGCACAGACGGTCCACCAGCGGGTGCACGTGCTTCACGTAGAGATGTGCGCAATGAATGGCTAACATCCTGGTAATTAGCATTTATTTTTAAATTAAAGAGGGTTTGATAAGAACCCTCAAATAGTATAGTGAATAACCATTTAATTTAACATACAAAATACGCGTCCATATCACCGGTTTTGGTTGTCATATTAAGGTCGTTAAACAGTTTTTCAAATTTCGGTTCAACCAAATCCCAACATTCGGCGGCTAAATTTGGGGAAATGCATAAATGCTTTTTTTAGCGAAAAACTGCTAAAATATGTTATTTCGGTTCTAAGATTTTGTATGAATCCGATCAAATATTTACGAGTAAAATTGTAACATTTGTGAGTAAAATCTCGGCCATATGCACAGAGACAATTGGAAGGAGAAGTTCAACGAGTTCTTTGATACAAATGTTCGCGAAATATTGAAGAATCTAAAAAGTAATTCGATTGGGTGCGAAACCCTTCAAATGGTTGTCTGTACTTGCTCAACTTCTCGCGTCTCGTTGAAGAGGCGTTGCTGCTGCGTCGCGGGAATGGCACGGGCCGAGTCCCAAGTCTCTTGCCAAAAATTCCCAGCAATTTTCATCCGATCAGAGAGTTCGCCTTCTTAAACGGTCTGATCCGTCATTGTCAATATCCCCTCATCCCCTCCCACTCACCTTATGTCAGATCCCTTGGCGAATGCCATCTCAAAAAATCCACCAATTCACAGCACGGATTTGGGGCCTTAAACAGAACCAAAAACTTAGACAAAACATGGCTTACTTTGAATGCTTGCATGTCGGACAACAACAGCTCGGACTGCGCCTTCGTCCTCAAATTGGCGTCCTCCAAATTGTACAGAAAGGACTCTCTCTGCTAAATTTGGTCTTCCGTCATTGGGCCCTCCTCCTAAAGGGCTTTTGCGGTAATATTCAGCGAATTTACTTACAATTAATGGCCACCTGAGTAAAAGGAACAAAAATTCGTTGGTTTGGATTGCTCTTTAAAAATTCATTCGAATCGAGTGGAAGGCTTCTCCCCGGAGGGCACTCCGACGAAGTGGCAACGTCAAATTGATCGAATGATTCAATTATATCGAAAAACTCGTCGTCTTAAGAGAGTAATTTCAACGAACCAAAATGATAATGTAAATTCACTCCCAATTTAACAAGATGCAATTAAAAATCGGTCTGTCTTCGGTCGGTTTTCCCACTAATCTCACCGAATTTACCCGCAGTGTTTCGATTTGCTGCAAGTCTTTGGCAGTTCCGCCCAAATTCTCCGTTTCGTTTGCTTCCATTTCTTTGTGCTTTCGTTTCTTCACCGAAATGCAAAAGTTAATCATTTGGAGTTTTTGGTGCAGGAGACAGCACGACAATTGGGGCCTTTCATCAGTGTCAAAACTGACAACTCAAAAGCAAAGTAAATAAAGGAGGAATCGGCGAGACTGACTTTGGCAAGTTCAAATTGTACTCCCAATGATGACGCAAAATTTGTAGAAATTTGGTCCATAAACGACAAAAATCGACAAAATTTCCGTCTATTTTCTCGATTAAACAAACGGCGAGTCGTCGGATGAAGGAATTGGAAGGGACCGAATTCAAATTGGAAAACTTTTGCAGAATTAAATGAATTTTTGAACGGCACAAGCAGAAAAACGACGAAAAACGCACAAACATTCGTTGTTGTGCTTCAGTGAATTGTTCCTCGGCCTTTGGTCCCTCGTTGTCATTGAGACTTTCTTTTAGGATGAAACTGACACAATCGGACAAATCACTCTAAAAACAATTTTATAAGGATTCGTTATCGTCCTTACGCGGACAAAGGGGTCAAAGAATTGTGGCTTACAAGTTTGAACCCTTGCTAAATTCGAAAGACCCTTCCCACCGGAAGGGCAAAAATTTTGTGAAATTGAAAATGATTCCTATATTTTTGGTTTTTTCCTTACTTCGGAATTTAATGGTGACTCCTCAACGAAATTTATGTTGCGGACCATCGGTTTGCTAATGAGAGGGCCGAGGGCGGTTGTGCCGAGGCACGACGAAGAGTCGGAAGAGGGGAGAAGCTGAGATCAGACGGAACACTCGGCGAACTCTTCCTCGGCCAATTCAAAGAGACGGGTGAAGATATAAGCTGAATTCAGACATTTTGGAGGGGAATCCTAAGAATATTTGTCAGGGTTAGTCTCGAACGCAATGCGCGACCCTTTGCCTTGATCTCGCCGCTTCCCTTTCTCGTTTTTTCCCTTTTTCCTTTTCTCTCTCTTTTCTTTCCCTTTTTTCCTCTTTCTCTTTTTTCTCGACCCCCCCCCCGCCTTTTGCGTTCGACACCCTCCAACCCCTTACGCTCGGCGTCACGACCCCCCCCCCCCCCTTGCACAGCTATGATTCTAGTAGTTCCAATTGGACACTTACTCTGTTCAAAACTGAATTCGTCGTCAAATTGAACCGAACATTTCCAACGCTGGGCACTTTCCGGGTCGATGTTCGTGAAATTCTCCGTCTAGACCAGTAAAGGTTCGTCAATGTTAACCCAAACGGCGGCCATTGTGAGCCGCTGAACCAACGAAAGGCCAATCGGCTGGAAAGGGTATTTGTGGGGCAACGGCACCCTGACGAAGCATTGCGTTGCCGACGGAGTTCGGACGACGAACTTCCCGCGGAAGTCGAACGATTTTCGGAGGATGGGCCCAATTTGGTGTGAAAATTGTGTTGAAGCGAAGTCTTGATTCGTTCGTCGATTCCAAAAAGGGCATTCTTTAAAAAATAATTTATTTAAGGGAATCGCAGCAAAACGTACGATTTTTTCTTTGAACATTTTTATGACTCCGTCAAAATATTTTTGACTTGGTAGGCAATTGTTGAGCACCGCCCCTTCGAAATTTGTCATAAAATTGCGATTTTGGAGAACTCCGACTGACGCGCCCCGCGCAAATTGAAACAAAATTGGGAAATCACTAAAAATATATAAAGGAAGTGAAAAGAGAAATGCAAAACGCACCAATCGGTGTTTAATGAAGCTAAATTGACGGCCGATTGGATAACATTCACCGTACTCTCCGTCATAAAATTGTTAGGGCCAATTGTATAAAGCAATAAGAAGTCTGACAGAATGCCGTACTGAAAAACAAAAACCCAGGCGGTCTGGTCAGTCAAATTTCAAAAGATACCTGTTTTGAAACGACCATTCTTCAAAGAAATCGAAGTTGGAATTATTCAGGGCCAAGCCGACTCGTTGAGGTAGGAATGCTTTTCCGCAAAATCTTCCGCCACTTTTGCCATGTCTAAACTGACGCCACTCAATGTTAACTTAATTAGTGCCAATTAAACCAATTGAACTGTTGTCACTCTGTCTATAATAATCAATTTGGAGTTCGTAGGTCGTTCGTTCATCGCTTCCCTTCCCCGTCACTTGCGATAAGCTGCCATTTGTTGTTTGCTGCTTTTGGCCTCCTCCACAAATTGTGCGTCCAAACTGCACTTGCCCGCCTGCAAGGCGATGACGCATTGGCCCAGCTGCCTCAATTTCTCACGCTCGGCATTCCGTTCCGTTTCCTTACCGGCGAGCTCATTGCGCAGAGCTTCGATTGTTCGGTCCCTGAAAATGAACAACTGGAGATTTTAGGTTGGGGCCGCAAATGGCGTGGCTCCGTCCCAATAGAGCAAATCGGTCAACACCACCAACCCAACCTGGCTGCAATATCCTTCTCAAGCTGTTCTTGAACTGCTTGCATCCGCTGGTGTTCCTCCTCAATGTCAGACCAGTTGCTCTGCCGTTTCTCCATTTGCGGCGGCGAAAATGCGGTGGCGTCGACAAGCGGAGTTTGCGGATCAGCACCAACTTCAATTTGGGCACCGTCCAACAGAGGCAAATTGTCACCTCCGTTCTCCGCCAAAGGCGAATTGGCAACGCGTTGTTGTTCCTGCAAATGGGCACATTCAAAAAGAGACAGATTTTCATAGAAATGTTATTAAACAAAAAGACTCAAATTAATTTATTTAAGGAATCGCAGCAAAACGTACGATTTTTTCTTTGAACATTTTTATGACTCCGTCAAAATATTTTTGACTTGGTAGGCAATTGTTGAGCACCGCCCCTTCGAAATTTGTCATAAAATTGCGATTTTGGAGAACTCCGACTGACGCGCCCCGCGCAAATTGAAACAAAATTGGGAAATCACTAAAAAAATATATAAAGGAAGTGAAAAGAGAAATGCAAAACGCACCAATCGGTGTTTAGTGAAGCTAAATTGACGGCCGATTGGATAACATTCACCGTACTCTCCGTCATAAATTGTTAGGGCCAATTGTATTAGTGTTACCTCATAATTGGCAATCAAATTATGAATTTATTCAACAAATATCCAACGGTGGACCATGTTTAGCCAAATGTCACACTGAAAAATAATTGACAATTTTTTGATAAAAAATAAAAGACAATTTTTTCACAAAATATTCTTTTTTAAATCAGGAAAAAATTTTATTTTAAATTTACAACATTTTTTGAGGAAATCTGAACGAAAAAATTCTCTTCCAATATAAAAAATCAAAAAAAAAATTTATAATACATTTTAAAATTTATTTTAGAAACCCTTAAGAAAATTCTTATTATTAGAATTACCTGAAAATTTTCAAATTTATTGATAAAGCTCGCGCAATGGGAGGACGGAGCATTCATGACCGCCTTTGCCGAAATGATGGCTGAACATCAGGGCATGAGCAAAAAGCCGGCACTGACAATGGTTGTATGCCAACGCACCGCAAAATACCGCATCACAGGAGGATTATTTAATATAATTTTAATGAATTTTGCGGTTGTAATGATATTTTTTTATAATGCAGTTAATATAATTTTGACAAAATAATATAAGTTAATTTATTTGTAAAAAATTAAATAAAAATTTACTATTTTTTATATTTTTTTGAATATTTAGAAAAATTTTAGAAAATTCTTCACTTTAATTAATTAATTTATATTTCTTTGCCTTTTATCATAAATGTCTTAGAGTTATGTTATAAATTTTTTCTTTATAAAACTTAAGAATTGCAATAAATTTAAAAGTAGAATTTGATTTTTTGGAATAAAATTTAATTTTTTCAAAGAATTTATTTTTTTCAAAGAATTTAATTTTTTTATTATTAACAAACTAATTTGTAAGCACCAATGTGTTTAAAAATAGTTTGTTTCCTCTTTTTTAAAATTTTTTTATTATTTGTAATCTATTTTTTAATTCTCCATCAATTCTATTTTAATTTCTATGTTTTTTTTACTCAATTTTAAAATGTGAATAAAAAGGTTATTTCGACTTGCACTCCTCCCAATTTTTAACAAAATATCCTTTGTACTAAATTAATGATTTTTTTATATTCATTTTAAAAAATATTTATTTTAAACTTTTCACTTTATTTTTCCAAATAAACATGTATTCTGCGCGAATGCTTACTTAAATAAAGAAACATCATGATGAAATAAATAATTATCATGCATTTAAAGTATTTATAAAAAACCAAAATTTTTATTCAGTTTATTTGAATAATTTAGTTTCAGTTTTTTAACATTTATTTCAAACATTTATAAAAAAAATTTTGATGTTGATCAACATTTAATAATTCATTAAATCAATTATTATTAATATTTAACATGTAGGAAGATGTTGAAACAAAATAATTAATAAATTAAAATTTAGCAATTTTTTTAAACATGGTATAATAAAAAGAAAATAAAAAAGTATTTATTAAAATTTTAACTTAAAATGTATTTTCAATACCTCTTTAAAATATTCAAGAATAATTTTTTATTATTTTATGCTATAACTAAAAAAACTCAAATAAAATATAAATTCAAATACAAATAAAAAGGAATGGAATAAAGTAGCAGAAATTTCTTAACAATTTCAAAGGACATAAGGACAAATTTTGATTGAAAATGTTCAAGAGGATTTATTTAATCAAAAAAAAAAAATTTTCAACAGCTCAGCTTCTTCAAATCAGTCATTTAGAAGTAGAATTTACAAGAATAACGTAAAAAAAGGGTAACTAAAAAGTTAAAATAAATTATAATACAGAAGTTTTTTTCAAATTAAATCATAAATAAATTATAAAAATATTTTGTAAAAAGAAAAAAATTATATATAGCAATAAAAATTATTTAATTGAATTAATTAAAGTTTAAGAAATAATTTGTAAAAATATCTCTAAGAAAGATATCAAAATTAACTATCACTAAAGGCATAATAAATAGGGCTGGGAATTTTATGTAAATACATATTTTTTCCCTAGCTTCTCCATTCTTTAATTAGTAGGAAAATTTTTATATAAATGGCAAATCATTATAATTAAAAATCTTTTTTCTGCTGCGCAATGTCCTTCTTTATCGTTATTGCTCACAATAATTTTATTGAAAACAAACTACTCTGCAATTTGAGCTTTAAATACTAATTTTGGCAAATTTAAATAAAAAATTTTCCGAACTAGACGAACTTTTAACGAGCACACAGACAATGTTTTTGTGGAAATGAAATTCTAAAAAATCGAAAACTAAAAAAATTTATTTTATATTATTTATTATTAAGTTAATCTCAAAAGTTGCGATTTCTTTCAATTTTTATCTTGGTTTTATTAAAATGATAAATAAAATTTGGATAATGCTATTGAAAAGAATTCTTTAAAAAATTGATAAATAATAACAAAACAAACAAATTTTAAAAGGATTTAACTTAAAAATTAAATTTCAAATTAAATATATAACTATATTAAAATTAAATTTCAAATTAAATATATAACTATATTAAAATTAAATTTCAAATTAAATATATAACTATATTTTAAAAAATATATTTTTCTTTAAAGTGAAATATATAATAAATAAACATATTATTTTATTGTTTAGCATTATTGAATATTTGATCTTGAATTAATAATTGTTTTCTCTTTTTTTTTTTGTAAAAACGATTTACAAAACATCAGATGAGTCGGGAATTTTTATGAAATAAAAATATTACATTATATCAAATAACCCAATTAAGAATAAATAGAAGATTATATCCTTTAAATAAAAACAAATTGATAGAAATATGTATTTTAATTTCAATGAAAAAGCACATGAAATTTCCTACTCAGAATTTCTTTGGCATTGCTTAAAAATGAGTTCAAGTTTCATCCTCTATTTTAATAAACACTCATTTTCTGTTCAAATTTTTTCAGCTTTATTTCTTTTGAAATTTTAAATAATCTTTGTTGACTTTATTTAAAGGATGAATTTATTAAAATTTTGTTATAAACAATTAATTAATTTTATTATTTTATTTTTCTATTGATGCATTTTTCGCATAATTATTTTATATAATTTAAATTAAAATATTTTTGTTTGAAAAGTTTGCAAATTATTTTTTGATTTATTTTTTAAAATTACTTTATTGGTTTTAATTCTATCTTTAAATATAATTTCTTAAATAAAGTTTTGGATTCTTCTAATTTGTTTTATATGTCATAATGCCATATTTCATAGTCTTTTAAATTTATGGTTTGCATTTATAATATTAAGGGGCATTTTTATATTATTTCGTTGAATATATTTTTTTCTCATTTACTGATTCTATATAATTTAATAATCTTCTCGACACGGTATTGAGATTCTGTTTATAATTCAATGAGTTCAAATTTTAAAGATCTTGTCGTCATTGTTGTTCTGGCGATGAAGAACACATTGCCGTTCGCACCACTGTGTGTTGCTCAATCCAACACATCCCATACTCAATTGTTCTTGTTTTAATTTATTGGTTTTCTCATTTTTATCATTAAAAATATGGTGAATTTTACTTATCTGTAAAAGATGTAAAAAACATTATATATAGTTGTTATTTAAATATTTAAGGTAGTACTTTAAATACGGAAAAAAGTATATTATTAACTTAAATGCTGATTCATTTATAAGTAATAATTGGCTAAACCTTTTTTTTAAATAATGTTTTATCATAACGAAAATTATTTCTATTGATTTAATTAAAAATTTTATTATTTGGCAATTATTGTATATTATGTTTGTAGATAGTAAATTTAATACAAATTATAGAGTATATAAAAATGCTATTGTTTAAATATTTTTTATAAAAATTCAATTACATTAATAAATCCTATAAAAACTAAAAAATGTTTTTAGCATTAAAAAGTCCAAATTTTACCTTTAGCAGTTAATAAAGGAATGAAAAAAAAACATTTTACTGTCAAGTTTTAAATGAATGACGTAATAAGTATCAAAATTTATGCAAACTTTTAAAAAAAGCAAATATTATTTTAGAAAATGTAAAATTTATTAAAATAAATACTAAGCTTATTACCAGCACAGAAGAAAAACCTTGGAAAAAGGACAATAAATATTCAAAATTTGACAATAGCCCCTATAGGCACTTATCGTGTCGAAATTATTTTTTGATTAATATTTTTTAATTAAGATTTATTTCTTTTTGGCATTTTTGAGAAAAATCTGTAAGAAAAATACAAGAAAATTAAAAAATACACCACATATATTTTATATAAAATGATCAAAATAAAATTATTAACAGTAATAAAATCACAATAAATAGAAAAATTACATTTATTTTTAATCGATCTCAAAATGTATATTTTAAGATCACATCAAATATATCATGGTTTTGAGCGTTCAAATAGAGAATATTAATTATACCAATATTATTCATCTTATCATTCACATGCCATTCTCACGTGTTATTCACTGTCCCAATTCACGGGTTAATGCATTGTCACATAGATGTTCAAGTAATATTGAGTGGCAGTGTTCAACTGTCAATTCACTATCACAATTCACGGGCAAATTCACGTTCGGGTAAATTTACTGTCACATAGATGATTTACGTTCAATTCAAATATTAAATATTTTATATGTATAAATATCATTTCAAAACTAATTGCCTTTATCATTTTTAAATAAATAAATATAAATTAACTTTTTATATTAAATAAATTTTCGATCAATATTTTTATTCTAATTTAATTAAATATTTGATATCACTACTTATAAAATTTAATTTTCTTTTCATTAAAATATATTTATAATTCTCCAAAGTCCTAATTTCACTTTGTTTCTATATGAAATAAAGAAATTTAATTTTCAATTAATTATCATTTCAATTTAAGTAGATAATGTGAAAACCGAAGTGTAATAATATATAACAGAAGAAAAATTGATATAAAGCAAAATATGACTATATGTCCACAATAATTTACCATATAATTTCCAAAAATTTAATAGGCGTCTCTTAAATGATTATCGGACAAAAAAGTTGTAATTTTTGCCAGAATTCGAGAAGAAAGATAAAGTTTAAATTTATTAATTAATCAAGAAAAATATTAATAATACATCTAAATACTAATATAATTTAATTAATTCAAATTTTTAACTAAGTTTTTTTATTTAAATTTTTCAATTTTCATAAATCTATCTTATTCTATTATTGCTAAACATTTAAAACTTTCACATTTCATTTAATTACGTAAAATTAAATAATTTTTTTTATCAATTTATAATCTTTGATTTTCTAATGATATTTAATTTATTTAAAAATTCGTATTGAAATTATCAAATTTGAAATACATGTTATTCTTTAATCTAATCGTATTGTTCTCTTCTAATCTGGTCCATTGATTTGGTTCGCCCTTTAAAATTGGAACTATTATTATTTTAATTTTAATACTCTGATTATTTCATCGGTCTTATTGTTCATATTATTTTTATGTAGATTTATTTTTCATCATTTAATTCATTGCATTTTAAAATTATTATTTTTTATAAATTAAAAAAAAGTTACTCTAAAATTTAGACCAGATTATTTGTATTTGTTTTTTTATTTTATATTTTTCCTAATGTATGTTTTAAAGACCGAGCCGGACCGGAGACCCGGTACCGGTTTTTACTGGATCCGGAAAACAGTCCGGCGTTTTTTTTGGGAAAATAGGGATTGACCGGTTTTCTGGTTTGACCGGTTTTTGAGAGACCAAATCCTTGAAAATGTCAATTCGGTCCGGTCCGGCAAAAATTTTCAAAATAGTTTAGTTTATTTTTTATTATTTATTCAAATTTTTCACAATAAAAAGCAAAATTTGTAAATAAAATGGAAAAACTTTAAAGTTTCATTATTCTATCATTATGAAAGTTAAAAATAAATAAACGCGTGTTCAACGGCATGAAATTATATTTGTTTTTGTTTTTCTTCTTAAAGAAACTGAATTTGACTTAAATTTATTATAAAATCAAAATATTAAATTCAAAAAGCTTTGATAAATATAATCACCATTAATTGACGAAAGTTTATTATTTGTTAATTAACTTTTAAAAATTCCATAATCGAAAAAACATTAATTAAATTAAGTTTTCAGCAATCTTTGTTTTTCCCTTATTAATATATATAAAGGATATAAAAATATGTGTATTTATGAAATAATTAAGAAATTTTATGAAAAAAAATATCAATCAAATTAAAATTATAAAATCTTGGCAATATTTTTAGAAGAAAATAATAATTTTAACTAAACATTCTAATGATGCATTTTTAGGCATAATTTTTTTTATATAATTTAATTTACAATATTTTTGTTTGAGAAGTTTGCAAATTATTATTTGATTTATTTTTTTTAAATTAACATTGCTTTTATCGATTTTAATTCTATTTTAAACATTAAATAAAGTTATTTTTAAGTTGGTTTTTGTAATTTATTGTATATGTCATAATGTTTATTTGTTTTAAATTTATGGTTTGCATTTCGAAATTAATAATATTAGAGGGCTTTTTTATATTATTTCGTTGAATGTATTTTTTTCTCATTTATCTGCTTCTATATAATTTAATACTCTCTCGACAAGGTATTGAGATTCCTGTTAATAATTCAATGAGTTCAAATTTTAAAGATCTTGTCGTCATTGTTGTTCTGGCGATGAAGAACACATTGCCGTTCGCACCACTGTGTGTTGCTCAATCCAACACATCCCATACTCAATTGTTCTTGTTTTAATTTATTGGTTTTTCTCATTTTTATCATTAAAAATATGGTGAATTTTACTTATCTGTAAAAGATGTAAAAAACATTATATATATATGTTATTTAAATATTTAAGGTAGTACTTTAAATACGGAAAAAAGTATATTATTATTAACTTAAATGCTGATTCATTTATAAGTAATAATTGGCTAAACCTTTTTTTTTAATAATGTTTTATCATAACGAAAATTATTTCTATTGATTTAATTAAAAATTTTATTATTTGGCAATTATTGTATATTATGTTTGTAGATGGTAAATTTAATACAAATTATAGAGTATATAAAAATGCTATTGTTTAAATATTTTTTATAAAAATTCAATTACATTAATAAATCCTATAAAAACTAAAAAATGTTTTTAGCATTAAAAAGTCCAAATTTTACCTTTAGCAGTTAATAAAGGAATGAAAAAAAAAACATTTTACTGTCAAGTTTTAAATGAATGACGTAATAAGTATCAAAATTTATGCAAACTTTTAAAAAAAGCAAATATTATTTTAGAAAATATAAAATTTATTAAAATAAATACTAAGCTTATTACCAGCACAGAAGAAAAACCTTGGAAAAAGGACAATAAATATTCAAAATTTGACAATAGCCCCTATAGGCACTTATCGTGTCGAAATTATTTTTTGATTAATATCTTTTAATTAAGATTTATTTCTTTTTGGCATTTTTGAGAAAAATCTGTAAGAAAAATACAAGAAAATTAAAAAATACACCACATATATTTTATTACATAAAAATGATCAAAATAAAATTATTAACAGTAATAAAATCACAATAAATAGAAAAATTACATTTATTTTTAATCGATCTCAAATGTATATTGTAAGATCACATCAAATATATCATTGTTTTGAGCGTTCAAATAGAGAATATTAATTATAACAATATTATTCATCTTATGATTCAAGTGCCATTCTCACGTTTTATTCACTGTCCCAATTCATGGGTTAATGCATGGTCACATAGATGTTCAAGTAATATTGAGTGGCAGTGTTCAAGTGTCAATTCACTATCACAATTCACGGGCAAATTCACGTTCGGGTAAATTTACTGTCACATAGATGATTTACGTTCAATTCAAATATTAAATATTTTATATGTATAAATATCATTTCAAAACTAATTGCCTTTATCATTTTTAAATAAATAAATATAAATTCACTTTTTATATTAAATAAATTTTTGATCAATATTTTTATTCTAATTTAATTAAATATTTGATATCACTATTTATAAAATTTAATTTTCTTTTCATTAAAATATATTTATAATTCTCCAAAGTCCTAATTTCACTTTTGTTTCTAAATGAAATAAAGAAATTTAATTTTCAATTAATTATCATTTCAATTTCAGTAGATAATGTGAAAACCAAGTGTAATAATATATAACAGAAGAAAAATAGATATAAAGCAAAATATGAATATGTATATGCCCACAATTATTTACCAATATAATTTCCAAAAATTTAATAGGCGTCTCTTAAATGATTATCGGACAAAAAGTTGTAATTTTTGCCAGAATTCGAGAAGAAAGATAAAGTTTTAATTTTATTAATTAATCAAGAAAAATATTAATAATACATCTAAATACTAATATAATTTAATTAATTCAAATTTTTAACTAAGTTTTTTTTTATTTAAATTTTTCAATTTTCATAAATCTATCTTATTCTATTATTGCTAAACATTTAAAACTTTCACATTTCATTTAATTACGTAAAATTAAATAATTTGTTTTATCAATTTATAATCTTTGATTTTCTAATGATATTTAATTTAATTAAAAATTCGTATTGAAATTATCAAATTTGAAATACATGTTATTCTTTAATCTAATCGTATTGGTCTCTTCTAATCTGGTCCATTGATTTGGTTCGCCCTTTAAAATTGGAACTATTATTATTTTAATTTTAATACTCTGATTATTTCATCGGTCTTATTGTTCATATTATTTTTATGTAGATTTATTTTTTCATCATTTAATTCAGTGCATTTTAAAATTATTATTTTTTATAAATTAAAAAAAAGTTACTCTAAAATTTGGACCAGTTTATTTGTATTTGTTTTTTTATTTTATATTTTTCCTAATGTATGTTTTAAAGACCGAGCCGGACCGGAGACCCGGTACCGGTTTTTACTGGATCCGGAAAACAGTCCGGCCTTTTTTTTTTGGAAAAATAGGGATTGACCGGTTTTCTGGTTTGACCGGTTTTTGAGAGACCAAATCCGGAAACCGGTTGCTTTTGAAAATGTCAATTCGGTCCGGTCCGGCAAAAATTTTCAAAATAGTTTAGTTTATTTTTTTATTATTTATTCAAATTTTTCACAATAAAAAGCAAAATTTGTAATAAAATGGAAAAACTTTAAAGTTTCATTATTCTATCATTATGAAAGTTAAAAATAAATAAACGCGTGTTCAACTGCATGAAATTATATTTGTTTTTGTTTTTCTTCTTAAAGAAACTGAATTTGACTTAAATTTATTATAAAATCAAAATATTAAATTCAAAAAGCTTTGATAAATATAATCACCATTAATTGACGAAAGTTTATTATTTGTTAATTAACTTTTAAAAATTCCCATAATCGAAAAAACATTAATTAAATTAAGTTTTCAGCAATCTTTGTTTTTCCCTTATTAATATATATAAAGGATATAAAAATATGTGTATTTATGAAATAATTAAGAAATTTTATGAAAAAAAATATCAATCAAATTAAAATTATAAACTCTTGGCAATATTTTTAGAAGAAAATAATAATTTTAACTAAACATTCTAATGATGCATTTTTGGCATAATTTTTTTTATATAATTTAATTTACAATATTTTTTGTTTGAGAAGTTTGCAAGTTATTATTTGATTTATTTTTTTAAATTAACGTTATCGATTTTAATTGTATTTTTAAATATAATTTCTTAAATAAAGTTTTTGGTTTTTGTAATTTATTGTATATGTCATAATGTCATATTTCATAGTCTTTTAAATTTATGGGATGCATTTATAATATTAAGGGGCATTTTTATATTATTTCATTGAATATATTTTTTTCTCATTTACTGCTTCTATATAATTTAATACTCTTCTCGACAAGGTATTGCCGATTCTTTTCATAATTCAATGAGTTCAAATTTTAAAGATCTTGTCGTCATTGTTGTTCTGGCGATGAAGAACACATTGCCGTTCGCACCACTGTGTGTTGCTCAATCCAACACAAAAATTTATTTTATATTATTTATTATTAAGTTAATCTCAAAAGTTGCGATTTCTTTCAATTTTTATCTTGGTTTTATTAAAATGATAAATAAAATTTGGATAATGCTATTGAAAAGAATTCTTTAAAAAATTGATAAATAATAACAAAACAAACAAATTTTAAAAGGATTTAACTTAAAAATTAAATTTCAAATTAAATATATAACTATATTAAAATTAAATTTCAAATTAAATATATAACTATATTAAAATTAAATTTCAAATTAAATATATAACTATATTTTAAAAAATATATTTTTCTTTAAAGTGAAATATATAATAAATAAACATATTATTTTATTGTTTAGCATTATTGAATATTTGATCTTGAATTAATAATTGTTTTCTCTTTTTTTTTTTTGTAAAAACGATTTACAAAACATCAGATGAGTCGGGAATTTTTATGAAATAAAAATATTACATTATATCAAATAACCCAATTAAGAATAAATAGAAGATTATATCCTTTAAATAAAAACAAATTGATAGAAATATGTATTTTAATTTCAATGAAAAAGCACATGAAATTTCCTACTCAGAATTTCTTTGGCATTGCTTAAAAATGAGTTCAAGTTTCATCCTCTATTTTAATAAACACTCATTTTCTGTTCAAATTTTTTCAGCTTTATTTCTTTTGAAATTTTAAATAATCTTTGTTGACTTTATTTAAAGGATGAATTTATTAAAATTTTGTTATAAACAATTAATTAATTTTATTATTTTATTTTTCTATTGATGCATTTTTCGCATAATTATTTTATATAATTTAAATTAAAATATTTTTTGTTTGAGAAGTTTGCAAATTATTATTTGATTTATTTTTTTAAATTAACGTTATCGATTTTAATTGTATTTTTAAATATAATTTCTTAAATAAAGTTTTTGGTTTTTGTAATTTATTGTATATGTCATAATGTCATATTTCATAGTCTTTTAAATTTATGGGATGCATTTATAATATTAAGGGGCATTTTTATATTATTTCATTGAATATATTTTTTTCTCATTTACTGCTTCTATATAATTTAATACTCTTCTCGACAAGGTATTGCCGATTCTTTTCATAATTCAATGAGTTCAAATTTTAAAGATCTTGTCGTCATTGTTGTTCTGGCGATGAAGAACACATTGCCGTTCGCACCACTGTGTGTTGCTCAATCCAACACATCCCATACTCAATTGTTCTTGTTTTAATTTATTGGTTTTCTCATTTTTATCATTAAAAATATGGTGAATTTTACTTATCTGTAAAAGATATAAAAAACATTATATATATATGTTATTTAAATATTTAAGGTAGTACTTTAAATACGGAAAAAAGTATATTATTATTAACTTAAATGCTGATTCATTTATAAGTAATAATTGGCTAAACCTTTTTTTTAATAATGTTTTATCATAACGAAAATTATTTCTATTGATTTAATTAAAAATTTTATTATTTGGCAATTATTGTATATTATGTTTGTAGATGGTAAATTTAATACAAATTATAGAGTATATAAAAATGCTATTGTTTAAATATTTTTTATAAAAATTCAATTACATTAATAAATCCTATAAAAACTAAAAAATGTTTTTAGCATTAAAAAGTCCAAATTTTACCTTTAGCAGTTAATAAAGGAATGAAAAAAAAAACATTTTACTGTCAAGTTTTAAATGAATGACGTAATAAGTATCAAAATTTATGCAAACTTTTAAAAAAAGCAAATATTATTTTAGAAAATATAAAATTTATTAAAATAAATACTAAGCTTATTACCAGCACAGAAGAAAAACCTTGGAAAAAGGACAATAAATATTCAAAATTTGACAATAGCCCCTATAGGCACTTATCGTGTCGAAATTATTTTTTGATTAATATCTTTTAATTAAGATTTATTTCTTTTTGGCATTTTTGAGAAAAATCTGTAAGAAAAATACAAGAAAATTAAAAAATACACCACATATATTTTATTACATAAAAATGATCAAAATAAAATTATTAACAGTAATAAAATCACAATAAATAGAAAAATTACATTTATTTTTAATCGATCTCAAAATGTATATTGTAAGATCACATCAAATATATCATTGTTTTGAGCGTTCAAATAGAGAATATTAATTATAACAATATTATTCATCTTATGATTCAAGTGCCATTCTCACGTTTTATTCACTGTCCCAATTCATGGGTTAATGCATGGTCACATAGATGTTCAAGTAATATTGAGTGGCAGTGTTCAAGTGTCAATTCACTATCACAATTCACGGGCAAATTCACGTTCGGGTAAATTTACTGTCACATAGATGATTTACGTTCAATTCAAATATTAAATATTTTATATGTATAAATATCATTTCAAAACTAATTGCCTTTATCATTTTTAAATAAATAAATATAAATTCACTTTTTATATTAAATAAATTTTTGATCAATATTTTTATTCTAATTTAATTAAATATTTGATATCACTACTTATAAAATTTAATTTTCTTTTCATTAAAATATATTTATAATTCTCCAAAGTCCTAATTTCACTTTGTTTCTAAATGAAATAAAGAAATTTAATTTTCAATTAATTATCATTTCAATTTCAGTAGATAATGTGAAAACCAAGTGTAATAATATATAACAGAAGAAAAATAGATATAAAGCAAAATATGAATATGTATATGCCCACAATTATTTACCAATATAATTTCCAAAAATTTAATAGGCGTCTCTTAAATGATTATCGGACAAAAAAGTTGTAATTTTTGCCAGAATTCGAGAAGAAAGATAAAGTTTTAATTTTATTAATTAATCAAGAAAAATATTAATAATACATCTAAATACTAATATAATTTAATTAATTCAAATTTTTAACTAAGTTTTTTTTTATTTAAATTTTTCAATTTTCATAAATCTATCTTATTCTATTATTGCTAAACATTTAAAACTTTCACATTTCATTTAATTACGTAAAATTAAATAATTTGTTTTATCAATTTATAATCTTTGATTTTCTAATGATATTTAATTTAATTAAAAATTCGTATTGAAATTATCAAATTTGAAATACATGTTATTCTTTAATCTAATCGTATTGTTCTCTTCTAATCTGGTCCATTGATTTGGTTCGCCCTTTAAAATTGGAACTATTATTATTTTAATTTTAATACTCTGATTATTTCATCGGTCTTATTGTTCATATTATTTTTATGTAGATTTATTTTTTCATCATTTAATTCAGTGCATTTTAAAATTATTATTTTTTATAAATTAAAAAAAAGTTACTCTAAAATTTGGACCAGTTTATTTGTATTTGTTTTTTTATTTTATATTTTTCCTAATGTATGTTTTAAAGACCGAGCCGGACCGGAGACCCGGTACCGGTTTTTACTGGATCCGGAAAACAGTCCGGCCTTTTTTTTTTGGAAAAATAGGGATTGACCGGTTTTCTGGTTTGACCGGTTTTTGAGAGACCAAATCCGGAAACCGGTTGCTTTTGAAAATGTCAATTCGGTCCGGTCCGGCAAAAATTTTCAAAATAGTTTAGTTTATTTTTTTATTATTTATTCAAATTTTTCACAATAAAAAGCAAAATTTGTAAATAAAATGGAAAAACTTTAAAGTTTCATTATTCTATCATTATGAAAGTTAAAAATAAATAAACGCGTGTTCAACTGCATGAAATTATATTTGTTTTTGTTTTTCTTCTTAAAGAAACTGAATTTGACTTAAATTTATTATAAAATCAAAATATTAAATTCAAAAAGCTTTGATAAATATAATCACCATTAATTGACGAAAGTTTATTATTTGTTAATTAACTTTTAAAAATTCCCATAATCGAAAAAAACATTAATTAAATTAAGTTTTCAGCAATCTTTGTTTTTCCCTTATTAATATATATAAAGGATATAAAAATATGTGTATTTATGAAATAATTAAGAAATTTTATGAAAAAAAATATCAATCAAATTAAAATTATAAACTCTTGGCAATATTTTTAGAAGAAAATAATAATTTTAACTAAACATTCTAATGATGCATTTTTGGCATAATTTTTTTTATATAATTTAATTTACAATATTTTTTGTTTGAGAAGTTTGCAAGTTATTATTTGATTTATTTTTTTAAATTAACGTTATCGATTTTAATTGTATTTTTAAATATAATTTCTTAAATAAAGTTTTTGGTTTTTGTAATTTATTGTATATGTCATAATGTCATATTTCATAGTCTTTTAAATTTATGGGATGCATTTATAATATTAAGGGGCATTTTTATATTATTTCATTGAATATATTTTTTTCTCATTTACTGCTTCTATATAATTTAATACTCTTCTCGACAAGGTATTGCCGATTCTTTTCATAATTCAATGAGTTCAAATTTTAAAGATCTTGTCGTCATTGTTGTTCTGGCGATGAAGAACACATTGCCGTTCGCACCACTGTGTGTTGCTCAATCCAACACAAAAATTTATTTTATATTATTTATTATTAAGTTAATCTCAAAAGTTGCGATTTCTTTCAATTTTTATCTTGGTTTTATTAAAATGATAAATAAAATTTGGATAATGCTATTGAAAAGAATTCTTTAAAAAATTGATAAATAATAACAAAACAAACAAATTTTAAAAGGATTTAACTTAAAAATTAAATTTCAAATTAAATATATAACTATATTAAAATTAAATTTCAAATTAAATATATAACTATATTAAAATTAAATTTCAAATTAAATATATAACTATATTTTAAAAAATATATTTTTCTTTAAAGTGAAATATATAATAAATAAACATATTATTTTATTGTTTAGCATTATTGAATATTTGATCTTGAATTAATAATTGTTTTCTCTTTTTTTTTTGTAAAAACGATTTACAAAACATCAGATGAGTCGGGAATTTTTATGAAATAAAAATATTACATTATATCAAATAACCCAATTAAGAATAAATTGAAGATTATATCCTTTAAATAAAAACAAATTGATAGAAATATGTATTTTAATTTCAATGAAAAAGCACATGAAATTTCCTACTCAGAATTTCTTTGGCATTGCTTAAAAATGAGTTCAAGTTTCATCCTCTATTTTAATAAACACTCATTTTCTGTTCAAATTTTTTCAGCTTTATTTCTTTTGAAATTTTAAATAATCTTGGTTGACTTTATTTAAAGGATGAATTTATTAAAATTTTGTTATAAACAATTAATTAATTTTATTTTTTTATTTTTCTATTGATGCATTTTTCGCATAATTATTTTATATAATTTAAATTAAAATATTTTTTGTTTGAGAAGTTTGCAAATTATTATTTGATTTATTTTTTTAAATTAACGTTATCGATTTTAATTGTATTTTTAAATATAATTTCTTAAATAAAGTTTTTGGTTTTTGTAATTTATTGTATATGTCATAATGTCATATTTCATAGTCTTTTAAATTTATGGGATGCATTTATAATATTAAGGGGCATTTTTATATTATTTCATTGAATATATTTTTTTCTCATTTACTGCTTCTATATAATTTAATACTCTTCTCGACAAGGTATTGCCGATTCTTTTCATAATTCAATGAGTTCAAATTTTAAAGATCTTGTCGTCATTGTTGTTCTGGCGATGAAGAACACATTGCCGTTCGCACCACTGTGTGTTGCTCAATCCAACACATCCCATACTCAATTGTTCTTGTTTTAATTTATTGGTTTTCTCATTTTTATCATTAAAAATATGGTGAATTTTACTTATCTGTAAAAGATGTAAAAAACATTATATATATATGTTATTTAAATATTTAAGGTAGTACTTTAAATACGGAAAAAGTATATTATTATTAACTTAAATGCTGATTCATTTATAAGTAATAATTGGCTAAACCTTTTTTTAAATAATGTTTTATCATAACGAAAATTATTTCTATTGATTTAATTAAAAATTTTATTATTTGGCAATTATTGTAATTTAAATAGAATTTTGATCAAAATTTAAGTTGTGGAAGGCATGTGGATAGGCCAGCTGCCGATGCACGCCTTAGACGGGCTGTTCTTTTTATTTTGTTCTTGTTTTTTAAAGTTGAAATTTGTAAAATAATTAAAATATTTAAAATATCAAATATATATTTTGTTAAAATTATTAAAATTAGGTGGAGTTTCTTGAATTAGTTACGGTATTTGTGAACTTATAGTTAAGTTATTAAGCTCAATTAGATTATTAATTTTATTCAAATTAATTACTGCTTATTATCATTGTGAATATTTTTTAAAACCAACGTTATGTTATTTTATATATAGTGTAGAAAAATTATTCGACTAATTGATATGTGTTATTTGCTGTTATAATAGTGATAATATTTATTTAATATTTATGGGTAAAATAAAAAAAATGAAACAAAATTTTAATTTGGAGTTCAAGAAGGTGGGAAGATCTAGTGTCGATTCACAAGTATGAAGAAATTTATGGTCCAAAGTACACAAGGAACCAGGTCTTCAAAAATTTTTGACTAGAAATAAATTATATTGGAGAATAATAAAACTTTGAATTTCCATAATTCAATTAAAGATAAATCTAAATTAATCAAAATAGTTAATAGTTTAAAATAATTGGATATTAAAAGAATTGTCGTGAGAACGCGAGAAAAAATGCCTAAAGCTATAAAACCAAAAAAAAGCCCTGAAGAATAGAAGATTTCAATTAAAGTCGGGAAGTAATTTTAATAAGTATTCTAAAAAAATACTTTATTAAATATTGCAAAAAAAAATTTAAGATTTTTAATAATATTTAATAGAGAAAAATTTATCCAAAAATGAAATAGCTAAATAATTTATAAATATTTTTGATTTATTTTTATAATAATTTTTTAGCTTTATAATTTGCCAATAATATTTATTCGACTGATTATTATGAGAGCATTAATGAAATTATATCAATATTTTAATAAAAATATTTAAATTATATTAATTAAAATTTTTAAACATAAAATTAAATTCTAATTTTATATAAAATTCAATATTTAAATACTTATGATTTATTTGTGTTTATGATGAAGGTTCGAAAAAATGACCTGAATATTAGCTTAATAAAGATAATATCGCAATTCAAAATGAAAAAATTGAAAAGGTTTTCTAAATATTTATTAAAATTTATAATAAAAATAATTATTTAAGAAATAATAAACTCTTAAATAATTCACAGTTCTAATATAAAAGTAAAACAAAATAAATATTATTACATTATTATTTTCAAATAATTATTGATTCAATTAACAGTGCCACAGTTAATATTCTTTCAATCAGACCGCAGAAACCGGCTGCTGTAGCTTTCATCGATACCTAGTTGGTAATTGTTAAAAATTATAATAATTCAAAGAAATAAAATTCTAAAAAGCTATACTTTATAAAATTTATTTCTTATAAAATAATTATACAAATGATTAATTAAATATGCTTATTTATCAATAATACAAAATGCAACATATATAAATATTTATGAGCTATTTAAGATATGAAAAATTTATTTAATTTGTTACAACATAAATACTAGTGTATAAACAACAATTTATAATATTTTAAATTATTTATTTTTAAAAATATTATACTTTTTTATAAACAAAATATTCATTTCATATATAATTGCAAACAATTTTTCATAATTCAATTGCAAATTTGCTTGTAATATTAAAATTTTCAAAATTGATAAAAGATCAAAGTGCAAAAATTTTAAAAAAATGCAAAAATTAACTTTTTTTTTTAAATTTTAATATTTTCATAATATAACAAAACCATAAGCTAAACAAACCGCCATTAGTAAAGATAATAAGTCTGAATTTAAAAAGAAAACTAAATTCTTCAAACATAATATTTTATTATTGTTACTTTCTGATAAATAAACTTTTACAGTTTTGATCAATTATAAAACTTTTTGAATTTTACCCCGTGAATTTGAACTTTTAGCGGATTATGTACAGTAAAAATTGGCGAGGGGTACGAATGAAAAATTTAATTCATTAATTTATATAATCATAAACCTAACTTTATTTAAGATTTATAATATTGTTAAGAAAAAAATATTTCAATATTGAAGAAATCTGATATTATTTAAAAATTTTATCTTGTATCAATTGAACCAATATCCTACATATCCTGTAGAATAATTTTATACTTAAAGAATTTAATTCATTTAAAAGCCAAAATAAATTTAAATTAATTAAATTTTTATAAAAAGTATTTCAAAATTACACGCAAAATATTCTTCATGAAATTTTTTATTATTAAATTTATAAATAAATTAAATGAATTAATAATCGACGAAGAATTATAATTAATTTCTCATTCACTCTAAATAAAATATACCTTTTAAAAAATGCCAAAAAATTTTCATTCACCATAGAAAATCAAATTGTTGCCGAGTGGTATCGTAAAAACGTTCAAATTTTTGAAAAATGGCTCGTCAACCGGCAAAAAATTATGGCATAAGAGATTTTTTATTAAAAATTTTAAATCAAATATTTTAAGAAGCGAAATGAACATGAAATCAGAAGAAATTGCAATAATCTACAAGAGATGCTTCAAAAAGTAACCTATGCGTTTCTTAAATATAAATTGGATTTAAATAAAAATTATTTTACTAAAAAGAAAGTTGGAATTTATGGCATCAAAAAATATGATTGATAAACAAATGTTTAATAATGTATTTAAATTTTCAAAAAAATACCACACTAATGTTAGATTTTTAATTATTATTTTTATGTTTTTCTCTAATCATCTGAAATTTTTCAGCATTTTTTTTTGAGGGGTGGACAATATTTCAATGAAGAGAACTAAAATTCAAGAGTGATAACTAAATCAGTAAATACGTTATATCGAATAAAATGAGGACAAGTTATTTAAGGACTCAATATAATTATAAGAGAAATAATAGCTAAAATATGGAAAATTCAAAAGTGCAATTAAACTATTAAACCATCAAATATTCACATTGTGTAAACATGCTACACGTTTAATTATCGAGTGAAACAAAAACGCTTTAAATAAAAATAATAGATAAATAGAATATTATATTAAATTTAATAAAATAGATTTTGAATTTTGCAGGCTAGTAGAAAAAACTTAGTGCTAAAATGTCTGAAAATACAGAATACTTAATTTGGTTGATATTGACAAAAAAATTTAAAATTATTATAGTTCGAATAAAAGAAAAATAATAATTTGATCAGAATTTAATAAATTTGGTTATATTTAAAAAAATAAGTATATTTCATAAAAAGAATGAAATTTCATTTTAAAAGCAAAGTTTCCAAAAAGTTAGAACGAATTTAAACAATTAATAAAGGAGGCCAAACAACTCAAAAAAATTTTTTATTACATAAATTGATTATATTTAAAGAGAATTAAAAAGAATTAAAAGACAAAAAAATAGAAGATAATGCTGAGAATCCGAGAAAAATAAATGTTAATATTAAAGAAAGAAATAAGCGAATTTAATAATCGCTGTCATTTTAAAATTTCATACAAATAGTTTATTCATGGAAGAATCATTGCTCCTATTTGAATTAATAATGAGTCTAATTATTTAAAAATCTAACAAATAATTTACTACTTTTATTGTCAGATATCCAATTGATCTTTGAAGAAAAGAAATTAACGAAAGAAAATTAATAAATATAGTAAATTCATTTTATTTATACAAATAAAATTAATGTTTAATTATAATTCTATTAATTTAAATGGAAATTTATAAGATCAATATATAGGAAATGAAAAATGTGATAATAAACTTTTATTTAATCTTAGATAAGAATTAAACTTTAAAAGAATTTCTTAATATCTAATTAAAATTAAAAAAATAGTTGGAATTACTTAAAAAAGAGTAAACCAAACAATCAAAAAATAATTAATTAAAATTAACATAAAATAAAAAATAATTATTTGACTAACTTCGGAATTCAAAAAATATTTATGAAGGACATAAATAAAAGAAAACTTTAAATGAATTATACTAAAAATATGCCGCCGATGGTAGACCTTCCAGAAGAGATAATGCCCATAAAAATTTTTAGATAAAAATTACTGGAGTTTGTAAATTTATTTGCTGTCTCTGGACATCTTATACGATGGTAATATCAAAAGATGCATTTTTTAAATTTTGTCATTGCTTTTGACTAATAAATTAAATAAAATAATTCAAATAAAAATCATAATAAATTACTTTCTTGAAAGTCCAAAATATTAAAGTTTATTAAACATCTATTGTAGAAAATGCTTGCGGATTTTACGAAAATCTCAGCACCTATTCAAGATAAGTTCCTTTTTCTTATGACTTAAGAACTCATTTTTTCCATCTAAATTTTTTTAATTTTATTTCAAAAAATTTAATTAAAATAAATAAAAAATTTAAATTAAACAAACTTCAGTTACAAAGTCAGATTGTCTCAAATGACAAAAGAAAACGATAAAAAAGAAGGTATTTTGAAAAAGTCTTAAGAAAATTTTAATGAAAAAATTACCAGTCTGTCAATTATAAATTATTTGGATTTATAAGTTTAATGTTAGTGCATAATTAAAATCACAATCAATTAAAGGAAAAAACAACACAATTATTATTATTATACGACAAACTCCATCATGAGAGTAAACAGCAAAAATAATAATTGTAAATCTAAGCAAACAAAAGGTAATTAAAGCTAGAATTATAATTTGTTAAATATTGCAAAATGATAAAATAAATCTGAAAAGAAAGAAAATTAAATTTCTAAGTTTATAGAAGAGCAGACCATTTTAAAACATTTAAGTCAACATTATATAGTATTCAAATAAATTATTATCAAATAAAAAAAATTTTATACGCGGCATAGAAACTATCAAATAAATATATACTAAATCAGTTTAAGTAATAGAATAATTATTTTAGTATGATTTAAAATTAAGCATAACCTTATTAAAAATAAAAAATATTATTTTATTACAAAAAATGACTTATATCATAGTTTATCGATTAAAATTAAGTTAATATTACGAAGTCCAATATTCATCATGAACCCAAAAAACCAAAATGTGAATGACAGTACAAGAGAAGAAGAAAAAAGTTTAAATATAAAAGAGAGCTTCTGATAAAATAATAAAATATTTGTAATTGGCAATCAAAACCAATACAGTTTTTGATATCTATTAATTCCCAATTTATCAAATCCTATTAGAAGAAAATTCCAATATTTCTATCAAATTATTTATTTTTCTATGATTTGTTTAAAAACTAAAAGAAAGAATAATTCTTCTATTTAAAAATTACAAATATATATGAATCAAAAAACGCAAAATAATATAAAAATATTTCCAAAATAAAGAAATTTAATTTTCATAACAATAAATAGAAGAATATTACTTTTACTAACTAAAATAATTGAGTTAAATAAAAAGCTTCAAAAAAGTTATTATTATTATTATACTTTTAATATTTAAAAAATCAATTTCTATCTATTTATTTCTTTTTTAAAAAGCAATTATTATATTAGCATTTTTAAATTTATAATTGATTGAAACAGCCGATATAATTAAGACATTACTTTATTTATTAAAATTTTTAAGTGAATTTCCCTTAAAATTATTTTCTGAGCTAATATTACTATTTTCAAATTTCTTTAAGTGTTTAAGAATTATAAAAATGTTGAAAAAAAAATTAATCAAATTCAATAAATTTTATATTGACTGATTTTATTAGCAATACATTTACTATAAATATTTTTGTATTACATAATAATTTTGTGTTAAAAAAGGAATTTTTTGAAATTGCAAATAATTTTTAATTTATAATATTTTTTTCTTTTTTACAAAAATGTTTATTTTCATTAAAAAGTCCAGAATTAAATAAATTTAATATTTGTTTATTATGAATTTTTACATTAGTTTTAACAATTTTGATAGAATTTATTAATTTTAGTTATTCACGCCTAGACTGATTTTTATTTATGTTTTTTTTTCCAATTCTTTTAGTGTTTCCTGCTTCCATACATTAATTTTCTAACATGAAATATTTTTAGTTAAATATTTTTTATTTATTTGCAAAATGTTATTTCTGTCAAATTTAATTTGTTTTTATTTATTAGAAAAATATTTTGTCACAAAGATTCTCTAAATTTCAAAGATTAGATGCACATTTTATTATTCTGTTTATTTATTCTCATGAAAATAATTGTGAATTAATTATTTCTTGTTATTTAATTAGGTGCTGTAATATGAATTCATTTAAAATAAATTTACTTTTATTTAATTACTTTTATTAAACAAACCTAAAAATTAACTATTTACAAAATATTGAATTAATTCCTTCGCTTTTTTCTTTAATCACATATAACACAATTTTTTTTAAAAGTACTTTAAATATTTTTTATAATAAAATTACATATAATAAATATTTTTTATAATAAAATTACATATATCATTTAATTAAATTTATTATTTATTTAAATTTGCTTTTTTATTATTTTTTAATTATTTTGTTAAGTCATACGCGATTATTTAATTAGAGATTAAAAAATAATTTAAATGTTATTTAAGACAAAAAAAAGATTGATAATTAATAAATTTAATCAGAATTTTAATTAGGCATTATTAGAATTGAAATTAATTAAATTTTTTATCCAAAAAAAAATAATAAAAACAAGAAAATTGTTAAAATAAATATATAAACTCAAGGACATAAAAATCCATTGAATAATTCCCAGAAACACAAAAATATTTTACTCATTTACTCATTATGGTGATTAAAATTTTACAATTGTTTTTGATAATTTTTAGTATCAAAGGAATAAAATAGTTGGATAACATAAATCTTTTTTAAAAAACCTATTATTTTACATTGCTTCTAAAATTAAATATGTATAATAAAACCGATTAATATGAACAAAATTAAACGAAAAAAAACAAATAAAAATAAATAAATATATAAATATTTTAAGTTGATTAAAATGTTAAATAATCTATTTTATTTAATGAAAATAAGCTTTTCACTAAATAATTAAAGATGAATTTAATATTTTTAGATAAATATAAAACTGAGAATTGCATTTTATTATTACATTAAATATAATTAATATCATTAATTTAGCACCATAAAATACAGTTTTATTTTTCATTTCTTTACATTTTATTTTTAAAAAAATTTAAAATTATATTTATGGTTAATTGAAAATTTACAATTATCTTCATACAGATTAATTTAGAGTAATTAAACTTAAAAATTTGACATTTAAATAATGTAAATCATTTTGAATCTCTTGTAAAGTGGGGTGAATTTTAAAAAGCAAATATGGAAAAGTGATTTATTATTATTATTATTTAATTATTATTTAGTCAAGCTCAATTTCATCTATTTATTATTTATTTGTGAATTTTTAATTAAATCTAATCATAAAAATTTAAGAACTTTTAAAACTTTTAATAAATTTTAAAAAGCTTTTATTAGAATTTTTGGTTTTAATTAAAAAAAAATTTATTTTCTCTTCAAAAACAGCGTTATTTAATGAGGCAATTGTTTTCTGTCCTTCACTTTTAATACTTAATTAATGTTTTCATTTTCATGGTTTTAGAATTTATTTTTGAAAAAAAATTATTTATATTATTTTTTACTTTTATTAAGTTTATATTTTAATTACATCTCAAATTATTAATTTTAATTTAATTAATTCAAATATATTTGGTGTATTATCTTTTTTAAACATTTATTTTTAAAGAATTTGGTATTGTTTTTTCTGTAGAATGAAGTTGATAATTTTTTTTGGGATCTTTTTTTCAGTTGGTTAAAGTTAAAATGATATTTTAGGCTGATTCAATCAAAATCATTTAATTCTAATATATTTTTTAAATTTATTTATAAATTATTAGTGTTAAAATAAATAGTTTATTATTTTTCGCATTTAAATTAATTTATGCCAAAGATTTTCTTGTTAATATTAATTTTTATTTGTAAATTTCTTTTCTTTGCTTATGCCTATAATAAATCGTTTATATCTTATTAGAAAATTTAATTTTTTAATTTTTTTGTTGTTTTAACTTATTCTTAAAACTTTTTTTTTTCAATTTCTTTATATTACTATAGAAGAAATATTAAAAAATATATTTAAATATTTTGATTTTTGGGATGGCATGGATATGGAATATTCTAAAACATGTTATATTTTTTATTAAATTAAAAAATTTTTAGATAATCGCCATTTATTTTTGCTATGATTTGATAAATTATAGTTCTATAAGAAAAATCTAATAAATTATTCAAAAATAAACCTTAAGATAAATTTAAGAAATAAATTAAAGAATATAAGTAATTATCAATTTTTAAATTTATCTGTTTAATGATTATTCGGCACTGATTTATTTTTATTGATAATTTTTTCTAAATAGTGAATTTATTAAAATATTAAATTATAAGTAAATTAGTAGAAATTATGAAAGGAACGGTATGAATTGATCGATAAAAATTGTAAAATCGGTAAAATTTTTTGTTAATTTTATTTATTTTTTTATTAATGATACTTCTTGTCTAGTGATTTTTAAATCACTATTTATTTTTGATAAAAAATTTTGGATTGAACTTTAATATTAAATCTAATAATAGATTTTTTAATTACATTTAATAATATAAAAGATTGATATATACCATTAGTTTATAATTATTATACACTTAATAAATAGCCATAAAATGTATACCCAATTTTTTTTATTATAGTTTTTTTTTATTATTTAATAAATGTTATTTAAAAATAATAATGTGAGCGAAAAAATGAAATTAATGACTAAAACAGAAATAAATTAAAATTCAAAAAATAATCAAAAGACTATTGTAACATAAGATGTTATTATATGTGTTTTCATTTATATAAGCTATTTATTTTGCAACAAAAAATATAAAAAATAAATAACTATAAAAATGATTTTTAATCCGTCAAAAGAATGCGTAAAATTATCAACAAGGACCAGAAAAAATTTTAATTTAATTATTTAATGCAATTAATACAAATTTATTCTTTAAGATGCAAATTAAAAAACAGACCTTTATAGATAAGAAAAAAAATATGAAATGTGATTGACCAATAGTGTTTAACTCTCTTAAATTTACAAAATTAGAGTCGGAAAAAGATTATAATCAATAATTATTATAAAATTTAAATATAGTTTTTTCTTTTGTGTAAAAAATATCTTTTTAGAGATTATTCTGATTAAATAAATAATAAATCATTATTTTATAACATATAAAATCATGAATAAATAACTTATAATATTTAAGATTGAAAAAATGTAATGCATAACAAAATTATTAAATTGACATAATATTTAATAATTAATTATTTGGGTTTAAAATTAATTAAAAAGTAAAAAGGAATATGAATTAATCACATAAATAAAGAGAAAAATTATTAATCAATTAGCACTATTATTATTAAATCAACCAACCTTATTAAGTAATTATATTAATGGATACTAATTTTACCAGCTTTGGCTGATACACCAACTCAAAAGAGATTTTGACGAAAATAAATGCAATATCTCATATACAATGATAATGAAAACCCGGACAAGATTGGAAATAAATTGAATTTTATTCATGATCTCACGAGGGCAATAACTATGAATTTTTTTAAATATAAATAAAACGAACAAAAACTCAAACGATATAAAGCAAAAAATCTTCAACTTTGTTTTATAAATTTAGGAAGCATTTTAATTTAATAAATGAATAATCTGCTAAAAGAAAAAATTTAATGAATTTTTGCTATAATGATTTTTAAATTAAATTGCGTTAAAATATAATTATTATATGCCCAAATAAACCAATTCAAAATAATTAGAATAATAATTATTATTTTTTCAGAATCTCAATACCGTGCCGAGAAGAGTATTAACTTATATAGAAGCAGATAAATGGTAAAAAAATATATTCAACGAAATAATATAAAAAGCCCTCTAATATATATAAAAGACTTTGAAATATGGCATTATGACTTAAAAATAAATTACAAGAATCTAATTAAAAATAACTTTATTTAAGAAATTATATTTAAAAATAGAATTAAAACCAAAAAAGCAAAGTTCATTTAAATAAATCAAATAAATAATTTGCAAACTTCTCAAACAAAAATATTTTAAGTTAAATTAGATAAAATAATGATGCGAAAAATGCATCGTTAGAATGTTTAGTTAAAATATTGTTTTCATTCTAAAAATATTGCCAAGAGTTTATAATTTTAATTTGATTGCTATTTTTTTATAAAATTTCTTAATTATTTCATAAATGCACATATTTTAATATCCTTTATATATTAATATGGGAAAAACCAAGATTGCTGAAAACTTATTTTAATTTAATATTTTTCGATTATGGGAATTTTAAAAGTTAATTAAAATAATTTCGCCAATTAATGGTGATTATATTTACCAAAACTTTTTGAATTTAATATTTTGAATTTATAATAAATTTAAGTCGAATTCAGTTTCGTTAAGAAGAAAAACAAAAACAAATATAATTTCATGCAGTTAAACACGCGTTTATTTATTTTTAACTTTCATAAAGCTTAGAATAATGAAACTTTATTTTTACATATTATTTACAAATTTTGCTTTTTATTGTAAATAAATTTTTATAATAAAAAAATAAACGAAACTATTTTGAAAATTTTAAAAATAAACAAAAACAACTTAAAAAATGATAAATATTCACAAGCTCAGACGCTGCAAGGATTTTTATAGCGGGATATTCAAGATGAACTAATAAAAATTGAAACATATTAGAGACCGAGATTTCCAAATTGCCGGCTCGGACCGAATTGACATTTTCAAAAGCAACCGGTTTCCGGATTTGGTCTCTCAAAAACCGGTCAAACCAGAAAACCGGTCAATCCCTATTTTTCCAAAAAAAAAAGGCCGGACTGTTTTCCGGATCCAGTAAAAACCGGTACCGGGTCTCCGGTCCGGCTCGGTCTTTAAAACATACATTAGGAAAAATATAAAATAAAAAAACAAATACAAATAAACTGGTCCAAATTTTAGAGTAACTTTTTTTTAATTTATAAAAAATAATAATTTTAAAATGCACTGAATTAAATGATGAAAAAATAAATCTACATAAAAATAATATGAACAATAAGACCGATGAAATAATCAGAGTATTAAAATTAAAATAATAATAGTTCCAATTTTAAAGGGCGAACCAAATCAATGGACCAGATTAGAAGAGAGCAATACGATTAGATTAAAGAATAACATGTATTTCAAATTTGATAATTCAATACGAATTTTTAATTAAATTAAATATCATTAGAATTCAAAGATTATAAATTGATAAAACAAATTATTTAATTTTACGTAATTTAAATGAAAGGTGAAAGTTTTAAATGTTTAGCAATAATAGAATAAGAAAAATTATGATACTTGCAAAATTTAAATTAAAAAAAACTTAGTTAAAAATTTGAATTAATTAAATTATATTAATATTTAGATGTATTATTGATTAAGGCAAAAATTACAACTTTTTTGTCCGATAATCATTTAAGAGACGCCTATTAAATTTTTGGAAATTATATGGTAAATTATTGTGGTCATATATTCATATGCTTTATATCTATTTTTCTTCTTTATATATTATTACACTCGGTTTTCACATTATCTACTGAAATTGAAATGATAATTAATTGAAAATTAAATTTCTTTATTTCATTTAGAAACAAAAGTGAAATTAGGACTTTGGAGAATTATAAATATATTTTAATGAAAAGAAAATTAAATTTTATAAGTAGTGATATCAAATATTTTAATTAACTGAGAATAAAAATAATTGATCGAAAATTTATTTAATATAAAAGTGAATTTATATTTATTTATTTAAAAATGATAAAAGCAATTAGTTTTGAAATGATATTTATACATATAATATATTTAATATTTGAATTGACACGTAAATCATCTATGTGACAGTAACCCGTGAATTGGGACAGTGAATAACACGTGAGATGGCATGTGAATGAATAAATATAGTATAATTAATATTCTCTATTTGAACGCTGAAAACCATGATATATTTGATGTGATCTTAAAATATACATCTTGAGATCGATTAAAAATAAATGTAATTTTTCTATTTATTGTGATTTTATTACTGTTAATAATTTCTTTTTGATCATTTTATATGTAATAAAATATATGTAGTTTTTCAATTTTCTTGTATTTTTCTTACAGATTTTTCTCAAAAATGGCTAAAAATGAAAGTTAAATTAGTAAAATAATATTAATAAAGATTGTGTGAATATAAATTATCCTATTTGATTTATTTTTATTAAATTTAATAAAAAAAAACATAATTTTTTTTTTGAATTTATTTTTTTGATATATTAAAGTTTATATGACATAAGCTACATCATTTAAATAATTTTTTTTTTCTTTGAAAACATACTTTTATTCAATTTTTATTAATAAAATAAAATAAATTAGTTTATTTAAATATAATAAATTTATCAGCAAAACAAAAATTGAGCAAAACATACATAAAAATTAAAGAAAAAAATGATAGGAATAAAAAGCGTAAAAAATAAGATAGACTAATTTTAAATTCGAAATGATATTTGTATTTAATAATATTCATATTCATTTATTTAATTTATTATTTTCTATCAACTCAAGGTTTTTTGAATTCTTATGGCTTCTATTTATATTTCTGGTTAGTTTTTTCAAAATAAATAAATTTAAAATGCAAAGGAAAAAAAAATATTCTCAGAAATTGCCAAATTTCAAAAATAATATAAAATAAATTTTCAAAATTAATTAGAATAATATAAAATTACTGATAATTTTTTATTCTGCATTTATATATATATATGTATATATATATATATAAATTTATAATAATTTAAAAACAATTATCATTAATAATTTATTCTTGCTTGTCGCTGTTTAAAAAACTTCATAAAGGGCGTTATTTAAAAAACCAGCATTATGGTTAAAATCAATATTTTCTGCAACTCACCAAAAAATTAATTACGATTTAAGCATCGTAATTATAGCTTGATATTTTTATAGAATAAATTTTTATAACCTACATATTCCTGGCATTTTTTAACCTTCCTTATATTGACATACTTCATCAATATTTTTACAAAAAATCAGATAAAATTTTTTTCATAACTCGATTATATATATCTATATATCTATTGTAATATAATATCATTTTAGAGTTCGAACTGTACCTGGATCCATGCCTGGATTTTAATGGGGCCAGGGCCAGTTCAAGGTTAGGCACGACAACCCTGGATTTCCTGGATAATATTTAGAATTTGTTATTTTGAGGTGACAATATTACAATTTTGGGTTGGATTGCGAAAATATTGATTTTAAATAAAATGATGGTTTTTTAAACAATTATTCCGCCCCTTTTATTCAAATGATGTGGATTAATAATATGAAAAACTATTCTTCACAATTTTGAAAAAAATATTTGCCTATTTCATCATTTTTGGCGCCTATTTTTTGCTTTAAATAATTTTTTATTAATAAATTTTTTGGTTTAAAATTGTCCTTCTTCGAAGACATTTTAAAATATTTAATAATTTAATTATAGGCGAAAAATTGGTATTAATATGACTCTGCTGAATATTTAATTAATAATTTATTTTCATAATAATTTAGGAAAAGAAGAATAATTGGTTCCTTAAATAAAATAGATAATTAAACAAATAAAATATTTTTGGACTACATATAATAAATTATAATTATAAAAAAATACAACTCAATTTGAATAAAAAATTTAATAAAACTATTGGTAAAATAATAAAATTATTATTTAAAAAAAATTATCGTTGAAATATTTTTTAATTACATAAAAATATTTTAATAGAATAAATTTTTGTTTTATTTATATGCCTAAAAATAAATTTATTTGTAAAAATAACTATTCTCTTACTGAAAATTAGCGTGAAAGAGAAATGTCATTAATTAATTTAAAAACTTTTGCATATTAATAAAATAAACAACTATTAAAAATGATAAAATAATTGTATACAAAAAATAAAAAATAATTCAAAACAAAATTAACTATTAACTATATTGTCAAACTGATAGAAAAGATTTGTAATAATCATCGATATGTTCAAACTAATAAAAAAGTCAATTTTTAATATAAATAATAAATCCTAATAAAAATATTCCATTCAATAAGAACGAACTTTCAAATAAAGTTTTTTTAAAATCTATTATATAGCAATACAAAATTTTGGAAATGTTAAAAGAATTTTTTCAATAAAATTATTTTGGTGATTAGAAATTTTAAAAAAAATTTAACATCTAAAAATTCTAAACAATATTTTAGAAATATTGAAGATTTAGTTGATGGATATTGAGTATATTCAAATAAATTACAATTTTTTATTGCGTATGGAAAACAAAAGATAAATTAGAAAATAAATTAATTATTCATATTTGTTAATTACTACTTTGTATAATATAAATTATTTAATTAATGCAAAATTGATATATTATAAATTTTTTTTGTTTGTTTTTATTTATTATTCAATTCTCTCAAAACAGGCATGATTATTTTGTTTGTTTTTTTCTTTAATTAATTATTGCGATATGTTAGCTTAGATTTTTGAATAATTAATGATTTTTGCTAATAATATAATTTTAGTAAATTAACTTAATTAAAGAACTATTTTGCAAAACTTAAATAATTAAAATAAATACAAATCCAATTACGCAAAAAATATTTATTATTAGAAATAAATAACCACATAAAATTTAGAGCGTAAACTATCAAAATAACTTGCAATTAAAGAAACGCTTCCATAAATAATTACTAAAATTAAAATTACCAATAATTATTTAAATCAATAAAATAATTAAATGTATTTTTAAACAAAACAAAGATTATTTGTAAAATTGTATGCATATGAATGAAGAAAAAATGAAAAATAAGGTCCTAAAAAGCCCAAATTAAAGGATGTAAATCTATTTGAAAAAAATTTCGGCCTGAATATAATTAATTTTTATTCTTATGTGCAGCAGTTGAATAAAAACTATAATTTTTTTCATAAAATTTTTGAGACTTAAACAGGTAATTTTGGATAATATTCTAAAACAAGCAAAATCTAATAAATTTATATACTAATAATATACATACAATAAAGAATAAAAGATACTAATATCGAAATCATTGTGATAAACACAAATTACAATTGATTAAAAAATTGAATGAATTTACAAAAAATTTTGACTTTTCTGGGCCAACAATTTTTTAATGCAAAAAATAAAACATTAAGAGGTGCAATATTAAAAGTGCAAATACAAATAATTTCATAATCAAAGTTCATTTGCCTGTGTTGATCGTCATGTCACGAAGTTGTCAAGATTGAAAATATTCTAGGTTGTTTGTATTTTTAATATTATTTTGTTTATTAAAAATATAATAAAAAAACATTAATTAAAATGATTCTATTTAACCATAAAAATGGATAAAAAGTGTATTAATTTATATAAAAAAGGTGTGATTACAATTGTTCTTTTTACCCTCAATAATTTAAAAAAACAAAAAGGCAAAAAAATATTATAGCCTTTGGCAATCACGAAGCAGCTTATTTGTACTTAATTAAGAAAAGATTTTAACAAAAAAATATATACCAAAAATCAAATAACAAATAAAAGGATCATTGTATAAAAACCTGAAATAATTTAAAACGTTTTTTTAAAATATAAAACTATTATATGAAAACTAGAGCTCGACCTGGCCCTGGATCCAGGCCTGGATTTTTTCTGGACCCAGGTCAGGTCCAGGCCATTTTCCGACAACCTGGATTTTTCCTCGATCTGGATTTTCCTGGATTTTTGTCTAGGAAATCCAGGTCCAGGTCAAAGGTGAAAAAAATCTAGGTCCAGGCAAAATACGAAAAAACCTAGATTTCCTGGACAAAATTTTAGAATTTATTATTTCAAGTGACCGATATTTTTTTAAAGTTTTTCCTGGACCTGGATTTTTGTCCATGAAATCCAGGTACAGGTCCAACATGGAATCCAGGTCTAGACCCAGGTCCAGGCTTTTTTCAAAATATCGAGCTCTAATGAAAAATTAAAATACCCACCATCCGCCTAAAATGCACAAGACTTCTGAACTTCAAAAAATAATTTAAAAAAGTAATAAAATTAAAATAATTACTAATAGATTAAATTATGAATTTAGCTAAAAAAATAATTTCAAAAACAGATTAGAGCAATGAAATAAAATTACAATTCAGAAGGCAAAAAACAATATGTTTTTTAGGTTCATTTACCTGTTATAAATTAAATAAAAAAGTTTTTTGTATTAATAATAAATAAATTATTTATATTTGAAATTAAATTCTTCATTAATTAATAATTTATTCAAAAAATACTATAATTGTTATGTCTTCATAAGATAAAAACAAAATAATAACTCAACTAAATTAAATTAAAAAAATAACACTTTTAAATTATTGGACGAAAAGAAAAAATGACCAATAAAAATACATATATAGAATTCATATACACAATTGATTGAATAACAATTATTATTTATTTATATTAAAACCAACAATTTTTTTTAATGAACATTTTTCAGAAAATTTTAATTTTGATGTTTTTGTTATATTTTATTTTATTTTAAATTAATTAAATATTTAAGAGCTTTTATTTAATTTTGCATACCTCCCCCATAAACCTATAATTTTTATTTACCTTAATTAATTTAATTGAATAATTGGTTCATTTAAAAATACGAGGAAATAAATTTTATCCTTTACCAAGGATTGCTCGGAATTTGCTTTGAAGAAAAAGTCATAATTATAACTAATCTAATCAAATTAAAATAAAAGCAAAGATGTTATTGAAAAAATAATGTAAAATTTATTTAAACCAACAGAATTTAATAAAATTTGATAAGCAAAATTGTATTAATAATGGATTAAGATGTTATCTTGTAAATTAAACCATAATAATAAATAATAAATGAATATTAAATTAAGTGTTCGAACATTAAAGAAAATATTTCACTAAAATTGCCAATTGGAATTTAATTTAAACCTTTTCATTAATTAAGTAATTAATTAATTATTTTGTTCAAACTAGAAAAAAGGAATATTTATAAATATTAATTTTAATAAAATACCATATTTATATTTTGAATAACGTAAAAAAAGAAACACTAAAAATATAATTGAAAGCAAAAAATGAAGAAAAATTTAAATAGTCAAAAATAATTTAAAAAATATTAAGACTAAATTGTTGTCGAAATTCTCGTAAAATCAAAAATTTGATTTTAGCATTAAAATGATGTAAAAGGGGGTGATAAGGGGATGGTGTGACTGATCGATTTCCCTCCCGTGTTTGTTTGTTTTTTAATCCCTTCTCCGCCCGTTCCACATCCTGTTCCTCCCCAAATTTCCCTCCGCCGCNTCCTTTCTCTACCCACAACTTCTCTCTCGCCTCTTCTTCTCCCTCTTCCCCTCGCCCTCCCTCCCTACTCTCTCTCCCCCCCCTCCCATACCTCCCTCTCTCCTCCTCTTCTCTCTCTCCCCCCCCCTCCTCTTCTCTTCTCTCTCCCTCTCTTCTCTCTCTTTCTCTCTCTTTCCTTCTCTTCTCTCTCTCTCTCCCTCTCCTCTTCCTCTCCCTCTCCCCCACTCTCTCTCCCCTCCCTCTCTTCCCTCTTCCCCTCCAATCATGGGAATGAGATTCCCCACCCCTCCTTTCCCCTCCCTCTTTTCTTTCGTAATTGCCTTTCCCAATTGGTGTTTCTTTCTCGTCGCTTCTGCGAATGACTGACGGCGCCGGCAGCGACGACGAATGACGGACGCGGCAATAATATTATAATCAATCGATGCGTGTTCTGTCATTTGCTGTCACTAATGGGCGCATGCGGCAAAACAAAAAGAGAGAGGGAAAATGGAAAGGAAGAGAGAGTGATTGAGGGAGGGAGAGAAAAGAGAGAGTGACAGACTGAGATGGGAAAGAAGATGGAGAGAGAGTGATTGAGGGAGGGAGAGAAAAGAGAGAGTGACAGACTGAGATGGGAAAGAAGATGGAGAGAGTGTGACCTTGACTGACTGGAGGGAGAGAAAGGGGGCACCCGCCGGCGATCAGATCAGCAATGGAGGGGAGAGAAGGGGGGGGGGGGGAGGTGGGTCGCTAATTGAGTACGGCAGCGGCACAAAACAGCCTAATCGAAGTTTGTATATAACTTATCATGCAATGATCATTAACATTCATTTTGGGGGTGCCACTGATTGACTTTTCGATCTCGCTTTAATCCCTTTTCGGGTCTCTCTCGCTTCCCCCTGACTTTTTGTGTTTGTTTGGTGGCGCTGGATGAATTATGCTGACGGAAATGTGTCAAATGTGCGGGGAGAGGGGGGGGGGGGGGGACGGCATGGGGTGGGACTGAACTCGCCCCCCCCCCCCCTCCACCCTCCGTCTGTACAACACTCCCTCCCCCCCCCCCCCCCCTTCTGTGACTGCCTTTCCTTTCCCCCCCCTCTCCTCCCTCTGCTTTTGGTGATTGTCCCCCCCCCCCCCCCAATTCAATTCCGATCAATTCAAAGCTCCGTCGCCGCTTTTTACACTTTTTACATTCATTCATTTATTTATTGCGTGAAAAGGAAAAGCACATTCTTTCTTTCTTTCCTTCTTACTTTTCCTTTCTAAATGATGCTTTTGCAATTTTCTTTTTTTCCCAATTAAAATTCTTTTTTTTTCTCTTTTAAATGCTTTTTTTCGGTTTAAAAATAAATTTGATGACAACCTCTGCTAATTGCCCTCCTTCTTGCTTCTCATTTCGTTCATTTGATAGTAAATATGTTGTTTTATCGCAACTGATTTTGTTCGGCTGCATTAATTCTCCCCGATTATTGTCCATGTTTTGTTTTGCTGTGCGTGTGTTAATCCCCGTTGGGCATCCGTCGTCGTCTGTTTGTCTGTCTTTTGCTGCCCCCTGTCTCCCCTCCCCCATTTCCCCTCCCCCATTTGCTCTCCCTTCCAAAACCGGTCCCCTCCTCCCCCCCCCCCCCCCTTTCCCTCCCTCTCCCTTGTCTCTCACTCCCTCCTTCCCTCTCTCCCTTGTCTCTCACTCCCTCCTTCCCTCTCTCCCTCTTTTATCTCTCCCTCCTTTATCTCTCCCTCCTTCCCTCTCTCCCTCCTTTATCTCTCCCTCCTTCGCTCTCTCCTGATTGGGAAATGAAAAGGGAACGCCCTGGGGGTGGCCCCTTGGGGTGCGGAGCTAATTAGCCCCCCCCCCCCCCCTCGAAGTGTCGCCGATTGCCATGCGATTGGTGTGCTTTTTTGGAATGGTCGGCTGGGGAAGGAAAGGAAAGCTGCTTCCGCTTCCTCTTCCTCTTTTTTTTCTTTTGATTAGTCCGCTTCATCCATTAACTCCCCACTTGGTTTATCACCTTCCAATCCCATTGCCCCCCCCCCTTTCCTCTTCTCTATCCGTCCCCCACCATTAATAATCTCTCCCCCCATTATTTCAAACATAACATATTAATGTTTTGATCAAGAATATTATTGATGCATTAACACCATTTGAGCAGTGATCAATGATTAGTTAAGGCTATCAATTATTTTATAGAAAATATAATCGCAAAATATGATCATAAACTATGGCCAAAAATCGAGAAATGTGGACATAAAAATTGCCAAAATATGGACATAATTTTTCCAAATTGAGAGATAATTTTTCAAAATTTCTTCAAATTTATAAAAAATTTTAGTAAAAACGAAAGTCTAAACTACTGACAAATAAATGCTGTAAAAAAACAAATTAAAATTTATTATTTTAACGAAAAAGTGATCTAAAATTTATTTTTGCAAGAAGCTTCAAACCAGCTAAAAACTTGGTTTTCGTGCGTTTCAGCAGGCCTCCCTTCAGTTGGGAAAAACGCATGGTTTTCCATATACCTAATTGACAGTCCAAGTGATCAACGGCCAAATTATCACTTATCCAAATTATTTACTTTTATAAAATTTTGCTCAATTTTTTGGGCCCATAAAATTGACCACCACTGAACTGTTGTATAATTAATGGGCATTCACTTAACAATAATTAATTATTATCTGTCTGTCCGTGTTACACTTTCTCATTTATTTCCTTCATTTGTCCTTTTTTATTTCTTCCTTTTCATTTTCCCAATTTAATGCCATTTTCGGTAATTATTTTGATGTTATCCCTCTTAAAAAATTGTATTTTTTCAATAAAAAATATTTTTTTTTTGCATTTCCTAATTTTTTCATTTTATTTTATTTTTTGCCATTTTCTTCAGTTCTTCGCCCGCTGTATCATATTTCGCTGCCGATTGTGAGCACAGTTTTTTAGAATTCGCTACCTTTTGCATATTTTCAACAACTGTTTTTTGGCTTTTTCTCCGTCGCTTTTCGGTATTTTTTTAAATTAATTATTTTTAATTACTTTTTATTCCCCCAATTTCTTTGTTTTAGCCCATAGTGTTTGTTCCCCCGTCTTGCGTCGTTGTGCCAACTCTCTCAGCTGTGCCCTGTGCCGCGTCCACCGTAGTGAGTGAGTGAATGAGTGGCATTCGTTGTGCCACCCTTTCCCCCCTTTTTCTTTTCATTTCCCCCCCCCCCCCCCCATTCATTCACTTCACTTTCCCTCCCCTCCCCCCCTTTTGGCCCCTGAAAATGCGTTAATTCGCCGCCTCTCCGCCCCTGTTTTGCTGCTGCTGGTGGTGGTGGTGGACACTGTGTGGTGTGTGTACCATTAATTTGTCGGTTTCCCCCCCCCCCCCCCCCCATTTTCCCCCCAATTTCCCTCTTTTCCCCCTTTTTCTCCCATTTTTCGTCCCATTTGTCAATTTTTGCCATTCCTTCGCCCTTTTCTTTCGTAACAACAAACAATTTCTTTCTCGAGAGTCACACCTCACTTATCATTCATTATCACTTTTACTATATTATTACAAAAACCTTTCTCCCATTTGTATTTTTTTGCTGTCACATAAATTTTCTTTTCCATTTGAACCCCAAAATCGAATTCCGACAAATAAAATACCCGTGACCAAACAACAGCAGCAACCGGGAATGAATGATTAGCACATCCAAAGCTCATTTAGAAAATTCTAAATAAGCCAACCCAATTGGGGGGGGGGGGGGTCGCCTAAAATGGCATTTTTCTGCCCGAAAAAGGCGGCAAAACGACCAAAACAGATTTGGCCAATAACAAAAATTCACAAAACTAACCTGCTGAATGCTTAAAAAGCTAAGAGGAATAAGAAATTTGGAATCACAAAAATGTATTAAGTCTATGAATTTGAATATTCTTTCAAAATAAAATGCCGTATTCCTTTTACAATCTCTTTTTTTGGTTTGATTTATCGTTTTTGGTTTCGTCAGTTTGACTTTTCAGCTTTATAATTCTTTTGATCAAATTCTGTTTGGGCTTTAATAAAAAGCTGATCATTCATTCATTCTGATTGCTGATCAGTGATCATTCGCCCTTCCTTTGGCGTTTTGCCCATACAAATCCAATTCCCTCCCCCCCCCCCCCCCAAATTTCGCTCATTTTCACTTTGCTCATTTGTCAGCGCTTCCGCTTCTGCCCCTCCTCCCTCTGACTTATTCGCTGCCTTTGCCGCTTCTCTCCCTTCCGCCGGACGGTGTTTTTCCTGTCCTTCCTTTGCTTTGCCTTTGTCCCCCATTCTTCCGCCAATTGACCGCTTCCGCCCCTCCGTCCGTCTTCCACCGCTTGGCCGCCACTCCCCCCTTGTGATCGGTTGCTGATTCACCTTATTATTTGAATGCCGTTGGCTGTCACTTCTTCCGCCCGATGATCAAATTCGACGATGCCCCCGGCAGTTCCGCCGCGGCCGCGTCGTCCGCCGGCAATGCCGCATCCGCCGTTGGCACACCGTCCGTAGTGCCTCCGACCAGTGCCGCTGCAGCTGCGCTAACGCTGGCGGCGCTTAATGCGGGCGTAGCGGTGGCCGCCAGTACGTCCGGCGGTGCCGGTGCCATTCCGTCGTCCGTCGGTGGCAACACCGCTTCGTTGGCACTTCAGCAACAACAACAACAGCAGCAGCAGCAGCTCACCCAACTTCTGACCGGCAAAGACTCACGGTGGCTTCAGTTGGAAGTGTGCCGCGAGTTCCAGCGGGGCCAATGCTCTCGCAGCGAACACGACTGCAAGTACGCGCACCCGCCTTCGTATGTGGAGGTGCAGAACGGACGCGTCATCGCCTGCTACGACTCCATTAAGGTGGTGGGGCGCAAATGGCGGGGCTTACCAAACGAAAGGAAAGGCATTGCTAATGATGTAATTATGCTTTAATAACCGAAAATGGGACCTAACAATTACAAAAGGCACTGCCGCAATTAACCGACCCTTGTCGACATATTCAAGCAGTTCAAAAGCTAAAGCATTGAATCCCCGGGACGGTAATTAGTCTCTGCTAATTGTGCTAATGCTATGCTTTCCCTTTTCATTATACTCGCAATTTGCTTTAACAAAATAATGGGTAATTTTGGCGTTCATCCGATAAAAACTCTTGCGATTGGTTGGTTCGTTCATTTTTTGTTCCCATTTTCAGGGTCGGTGTACACGCGAAAACCCAAAATGCAAATATTTGGTGGGTCGAATTCGATGTCATCTTTTTCCTTTTTTTCGTGTTTAGGCACAAAAATTAAAACGCTTCAATTTTTTATTTGAATTCGTTCATTTTCCATTTTCTTTTGGCATTGTGTCGGTTTTTGAATCATTGTCAATTTCCACTTCCTTTTCAGCATCCGCCGCAACATTTGAAGGACCAATTGTTGGCGACGGGCAAACAAAATTTGGTGATGAAAAATTTGGTGGCACAACAGTTCGGCCATCAGCAGCAACCTTCGGCACTGCCCACAATTGCTCAGCTTGTGGTCCGATTTTGATCATCACTTTTTATAGCCGTGAAAATTTTGGATGATGGGAAATTGAGTCGTCGGAACTGCCGGGGCCATTTTGGAGATTATCCAATGCTCTTAACCGATAGGGAACTTTTTTGTTGGGCCATGTCACTTCCATTTCATTTGGCCCATTAGTCACTGCTTTCTCGAATTGCCAAAATCCGTCCGTCGTTTCCCAAATCCCTCCCTCCGTCTGACAATTCAATTTCTTTTGTCCACTTTGGCACTGCTCCCCTTCAGCAGCCCGGCGTCACTTCGCTGGCGGCACTCCAATCGGCCGCCACGGCACTTCCGCTGCCCTTTTTCACCACCGCCGCTGCGCTGCCCGCCGGACTTTTCCCCGCCGGCACCGCCGCCTTTTTGCCCCAAATTGAGCAACACTTTGGCGCCCTTCAGACAACAGTGAGTTATCAGTCAGTTGAATATGCAAAAACTGATCACAACTAATTGCATAAAGCCATTTGATCACTCAAATTTGGCACTTAACTGTGATCAGTCTGATCAGATGATTATTTATTGATTGATGTTCATTCTTTGGCACCGTCGCCTCACTTTTCCATTTTTCACAATTTCTTGGAATAATCGCAAAATTCGCTTTCATTCCCTCGCGAAGTTTACCTTTTTGTGCACGCAAAAGAGACTTTCTTCACATTTTCCAAATGCTTAAAAAGAGACTTTTTTCACATTTTCCAAATGCTTTTGGCACTTTTTGCATGAAAATAATATTGAATTTTATTTGGCTTTGCACAAAATATTTATTAATATTAAAAAAGCACAATTCAAAAAATAATCTTTGCTTTTGTTATTTTTATATTTTTGTCGTTGGTTTATCTCACTTTTTCATCATTTTCAAAATTAACAAAAAATCAGTTCACATTTTGCTGATTTTGAGTTGGCATTCTGACAAAAGGCACTTCCCTTCTCCCGCCTTTTGACTTTTTCTTTTTGTTCAATGGGACATTAAAAATGATTTTATCACTTTTAAAATGCTTTCTTTTCCGTGATAAATTGCGCTTTTTGGTGTTTAATTGGCTTTTGTCTCTCTGTGCCATCACTCAAAATCGGCAAATCGCTTTTCCGCTTTCCCTCCCCCCGCTCACTTCGATCACTGTGTTCAGTCTTCGCCGTCCGCTTCCGTGTCCGTGCCGTCCGCTGCGATGCAGCAACAGTTGGCAGTTGCCCAACAGTTGGCACTGCTTCAGCAGCAAAATGCCCCCGCTGCCGCTGCACTGCTTGGCACCGGTGGCGGCGGTGGCCAATCGTCGGCCGCCGCCGCTGCCGCCGCTTTGCTTTTGGCACAGCAACAGGCGGCAGCCGCGGTCCAAGCGGCACAGCAAAGCCAACACCAACAGCAGCAACAACAACAACAACAGCAGCAACAGATACTGCTCCATTTGGCAATCCAACATCACCAGCAGCAGCAAGCGGTCGCCGCCGCAATGTTCGCGGCGCAGCAGCGGCAGTCGTCGTCGCCGACATCGACGGACGGTGGCGCGGGTCAGCTGCAGGAGCAGCAGATGGGCGGCAGCGGCGCATCGACGGGCGGCGGACGCAAACGGAACGCACGCGCTGCCGGCTTAGAGCATCACCACCAGCACAAGCAGCACAACCACCACCTCCAGCAGCAGCAGCAGCAAATGCCGGCGGACGGTGCCGCGGACGGCGCCGCCTTGGACCCGGTTCATCACCAACTCCAACTTCAGTTGGCCGCAGCAGCCGCCGCTGCAAATGTGCGCTTCTGTTTTTTGTGTCCCCAATTAATACCAATGTTTTGTGTATCTTTGGGCGGCTAATCTCTCACGCAATGCGCCGCTGTTTTCCTTTTTTGGCTCCCTCTTTCGCTGCTCTTTTGCCTTTTCCCCCGAGGGGCTGGTGCTCTTTTTCCGTTCATTTTCCGTGGCTTTTCGAGCTGAACAACAAACACACAAAGGCTAAGGCAATGTTTGGCATTGGCACCGCCACCCGTCGCATAACGGCACAAATTTGGCAAAACGAAACAAAAAAGCCATTGGGTTTTCGAAGGCATTTGTTGCCACTTTCCATGAACAGAATTTAATTTAATTTAATCACTGCCTTTACAACAAAAAAAAAAACAATTTTTGAAAAACGGTGATAAAATTACTTTAAAAAGTGCCATTTTTGTGTTGATGCCAACGAAACAAAAGAAAAGAAAATTAGGGTTTCTTCTTTGATTATTAATTAACATTTTCTGTCTGTCAGTGTTTGGTCATTTCCTCTTTTTGAAAGCATTTTTCAAAGAGATTATTTTCAGAAGAGTTGTCGAAATTAGCAAAGAAAGGGAGGGCCCAGGAAAATCACCCAAATAAAAAAGCATTTCCCCGACTGACTTTGGCACGTAATATCTCGGCACAGAAGCTCATTTGGCAAAAATGGTTAAAATTTCATAATAGAACCTAGGGATGATATCTATGCACCCACCAAGTTTCATTTGGAAATTCCACGGTTATTCCCCCCCCCCCCCCCCCCCCCTTTGTTAGAGAAGAAAGGCTTACCCATGGTTTCCCCCCCCCCTCCGGGCTTTTTTTTTGTTATGGCCTTGCTGTTTTGATGGCCATTAACAAATTGTTTAAATTTGCTGATATAAGGCACAAAAATATTAAATTCCGTGCCTTTTTCTTCAGGCCAATGGCGCCGGCGCTGGCGGCGCTTTTCTGTCCGCCGCTGTCACTAAGCATCGGTCGGCGCTGGACAAAGCGGCGTCACTGAACGGAAGTGCCAACGGCAACGGAACATTCGCCGTCACCAGCAGTGCAATCGCATCGGCGGGCGGCGTGCCGCTTTATGCGACGCCGGCACAGTTCAACCCTTACTTGGTGCCTGCCTCCTTTTTGCCAGCCGGTGCCGTTTCATGTGGGTGTGGGTTCTGTAGGGTAAAGCGGTCGAGGAAGCGTGGAAAAGAGAGGGCTTTCTAGGGGAAATATGCCGATGATGATATTGCATTTTCAAAATTTAGAACATCACTAATTAATTGCCTTTTGTTTCCTTGCTAATTAATTGCCTCCCTTTTGAAGTTGCCGCCCAATTGCCCCCTCGCTTCGGATGACACGGCAATCGCTCCCTCTCTCTCTCTCTCTCCCCTTCTCTTTGTTTGATTGTGCCGTCCTTTGCCATGCCATCGCTTCGCTTTCATTGCCCTCCGTCCGTCCGTCCGTTTGTTCTCTTTTTGTTCCAATTTTTGTTAAGCGTTCGCTTTTCTTCCCCTCATTCTCTTGCCATTTTTCTCTCTCTTTTTTATTCATTTTAAATTCACTTTGATTTTATTAATAATAAAAGGCATTTTTTTGGTTTTGAATGACGGCATTCGTCGCATTTTGTGCCAATATTTGTTTGAAATGAACATTCATAAACAGAATTTTTGCCTTTTTTTCCCTGCGCATATCTTTCAAATTACAATTGTTTTAATGGGGACAAATGACTGAGAAAAGGCTAAAGAAAATTTGGTATTTTAATTGGGAAAAAAATGTTTCAAATATTTTGCCAAATAACCGATTAAATTAAATTAATTAAATTGGCAAAACATTTGTTTATTAATTTGGCCAAATGCCCTGCTACGGTGGCCCATTGTCACTTTTGTGCTGCCTTTACTCACTCAATTCCATTAATATTACAATTGTTAATGTAAAATGGTGAAAGTTTCGCTAGGACACAAATAAACAACTTACAGTACACTGAATAATACTGTAACAGTCTTTTTCTTTCTCTGAATTTGCCTTTTCGCTCCTTAAATTGTTTCTCCGTCTTGCCATTCCTTTCATTTAACACATTCTCTCCCCCTCTCTCTCTCTATCTCTCTCTCCCCCTCTCTCTCTCTCTCTGTCTCTCTCGTCCATCCCTACTTTCTCCTTGTCGTTTTCCGTCCAATGTTCTCTCTCTCCCCCGTGTCCACCCCCCCCCCCCCCCCTCCCAAAAGTTGTTTGATTTTTTTTTGATTATTCTGTCCAATATTTGAGACTTTCTTTAAATGTCCAAAATTGAATTTCCGTCTCTAATTGTCCGCTGTTTCTCGAGACTCTTGAACATTTCATTCATTTGCCCCCATTTGTCCCTTTTCCTTCTCTTCCTCCTGTGATTGATTCTCTGTCACCACTATTCAACACATTTGAAATATTCACTGGCACTCCAAAATATCCGATTTATCGTCCCAAAATTATTTTATTTTTTATTTTCTTTTTTTCTTGCCAAACAAAACACAACAAAACATCATCAGACAAACGCACTTTTGCAGAACGAAATGAACAAAAGCAGCAGACACAGACCATTCATTCATTCTCTGAACAATTGTCAAATTTTTATAAAAATTTTGTATTAATTCGAAATAAATGAAAATGAGTTTCAATTTATTTCTGTAAAATTCGCCGTTCTCCGCGGCTTCGGCACGGGCTTTGGTCGTTGGCACAAGGGACGGGTCACCGCCCGGAAAGACTCGGGTTGGGAGGACGAATGGGCCAACTGACAGAGACGGACCGGACGCACGGGGATTTGAGCTGATACCTGCCAAATAAATCAGTGCATTATTAATTATTATCATTTGCCAAAATTAAAAAGCTGAGTGGATGGGATGCTTTGTCCTTTTGTGGGATAAATGCATTTAAAAGAAATTTGAAAAGCAAATTGCTAATGACCCATTCATTAATTAACATAATCATAAAAAATCAATTAGCATTTCTTTCGGCATTCCCTCTTTAAAATGCCTTTCCCCTTTTCCTCCATTTCCCCCACTTTTGTCCGTGTGCCAATGAGTGCCGCGGCGTGCAGTGATCGGCTGCGCGTGACTTCGTTCTTCCGTTGCATTTGTTCGTCCTCCTCCCCCTCCTCCTCCGCATAATAAATGTTCTTCGGCTGCTCCTCCGCCGCCGGCGACGAACGAAGCGAACAGCCCAAAGAGAGAGTGTCGAAGCGGCAAAAACTTGGCGAGAATACCTTAGGAAGAGGGACAATTGGAAGACAAATTGAGGCGGTGATTGGACCCGAGAATTAATGACTCTCGAACAGCAATTACCGACTAATTGCTATCATCGGGCGAACAGCAATTAGTGGCCAATTAGCCATGATTGAGTTCGAATTGACCTCTTTAAATGGTGCCCCATCATTTTACTTTTGCATTTGTCGTGTCGAAAGGGAGTCGAATATTCTGCCAAGACGACGAGGGCAAAAGGGGCGGCGAACCGCCGGCAGAAGACGAGCCGAACAGTCCCTTTTGATCGGACGAAATGGCACGACGGAGAAAAGAGCGAATGGCACGGAAAAGGAGCAAAAGGAGGAGGAGGAAAAGCACAAAAGAGGAGGGAATGAGCAAAAGGAGCAGGGGGAACACGGAAGAGGAGGAGGAGGAAGAAGAGGAAGAAGAAGAAGCACCAGCGGACTGAAAGAGGGGGGGGGGGGGGAGCGGGAGGAACGGCATTTTCGGTGGGGAAGGCAAATTTTAAATACAAATTTAATTTAATATTTGAAAACCAAAACATTCGTTTGTTCCACCGACTTTGGCTTTTCCTTTCCCTTCTTTTGCTGAACATCCGTAAAGCTCAAAGCGCAGGCAAACGGTGCGAAGCTGCGAAGAAAAAGGCACCAAACGAAGGGAAACGGCGAAAAGCGATGGAATGAGGGGAATAAACACGGCACTTTGCTGGTCACGGTTGGCCAGCAGAATCTGCGGCAAATGAGCAAATTTGGAGTAAAAATTGAGGTAAAAAATGTAAATTTATTCTTCTAATTTGCCTTTGCCATTGGATAAATATTTATAATAATTTGATCATTATTTGTGATTAATAGGACGAGGATTTATTTGTATATTCCGAAATATTAATAAATATTTAAGAAAAAAATGCCAAAAAGTTTAAAAATATTAAAAAAATGAAATTTATAGCAACAAAATGAATTTTCTTCTAATTGAAAAATCAACATGGAAAAATGCAAAAAAAAAAAAATAATAATTTTCAATAATGAATTCATTATTGAAATTAAATACATTACAAGCATTTCCGATGTAATAAAGATCCGATTTTCGGCTATTTTTGTAAACGGAAAATGATCGCTCAAAACATGGCAAGAAATGAGAGTGGCATTTTTGTAAAAAAAAGAGGACAATTGGGTGCGATTTGGAACCGTTTAAAAAATGCAAAATTCTTTCGTCTCCGTTCTCTCTTTCTCTGCTCACCTCTTCCTTCTTGTCGTTCTCGTACCGTGTCCAATTTGTGCCGTCCCATCGCTCCCTCAGAAAGTCAATGACCAATGCCTCGGCCCATTCTCTGCCGCTTCCGTTCGCGTGCCGTCCCTGCACTTCCACGCCCAAAATTTCGTAAGAGAACGGGAAATCGACCTAATTAGAGAAACGGCGATTTTGGCATTATTAAAGTTAATTAAATGTATTTAAAATTATTTTTTCGTTTGGATTGGCTTCTCATTGGCACCTGAATGAATTCGTAAGTATTCGCTTTGATTTGTTCCCGCGGGCACCACGCGCCCCCGCCTTTTTCGGAGCGAATTCTGAGAATTAAAAAATTAAATGAGGAGTTATTTTAATAAAATTGGCCTTGATGTTGGGCCTATGACCTTGCATTGTGCGGGCCCAAACTGTACGCGTGGAAACTGCTGCTGGCGAACAGCCAATCGTCGGGCAATTCGCCCGATTCCATGCCCAAAGCCATCGGTGACGCGCAGGTGGACGATTTGGGCACGGAGTCGCCATTGGAAAACTCTGAATCGATTCCGCTGAAATTTCACTGAATTTTGCCAAAATTACCAAAGTGATGCCACTGATTGGCGGATGAAAAGACGCGGATTTGGAGCAGTGCATGGAGAACAACAGCAGGGAGAAAAGAGGGGAAAGCCAAAGCAAACATTTGCATTTGTACGACGGCGAAGCGAAGAAAGAAAAAGTGATGGTCACTTGGGGGGGGGGGAGCAGAGAGTGTTTCCTTCCGCGCAATTAATCCATCATTAGGGAAAAGGGCGCCGGAGGGGGGGGGGGGGGTCATTCATTCATTCACTCTTTTCAATGCCATGCCATTGAGCGGCGGCAGAGCGATAATAAACAAAAAGACAAAAGGGCAAAATGGGGACGGGTAATAAAGCCATTGGTGCTATTGGTGCTAATGGAGCATAAAGAGAGCTTTACGGCGGCACCGATTTGCGCCAAGAATAGGCCAGTGCCAATAGGAGAGAAAGCTCGAGACTAAATAATAACGGACAAGACCGAATTAATAGTGATGAAACAAATGGTGATAGCATTTTTAATTTAAAAGTAAAATTGATATGAAATTATTAGAAAAGTTAAAAAAATATTCCATTTGAAAGTAAAAAACTTACAAAAGCCATCTTCCAAAAGGCTAATTTGATATTTGAAAGTATAAAACGAGAAATTTATAATATTTTGCAGAAGAATGTCAGCAAAAATATAAAATGGCGCATCAAACGAAGAAAAGCAAAAGCAAAGCGCCATTTGGTGGCGGAGCATTTGGTGCCATCGGCGGAAGCGGCGACATTGAACCCCGAGGGAATATGCTGGGAATAGTGCCAATTTCGGGTACAAAAGCTCAACAGCAAACGATGGAAAGCCGAAAACGATTTCCCTGGGGGTTTGAAAAGGACATTTTTTTTTTGAAAATTTATAATTTTGAGTTAAATATGAAATTGAAAGGTGAAATGCAAGCATCCCAAAATGACAAAAATTAGACACTCATAAAGTGCGCAATTAAATATGTTTTGATTATTTATTTATTTTTTCAAATCGCCGTGACTCAAAGGCACTCAGTGACCGTTTATTTGTACAGTAAGAAATTTTTTTGGGCAGTAAACCCAAATGTGATATGGTATAACGGCCCAAATCCAACACAATTCCCTCCCGAAACCCTTTACCATTTTCGTTTCGATTTGTTTTGATTTGCGCGGCGTTCGGCCGCCCCTTCCCCGCGTCCCCGTCCCCGATCACGAGTCGAGTTTCCCCGCACTGTTTGCATTGGATTGTGCTTCCCCCCGCCCTCCCCCGCCCGACTCCGTTATTTCCCCCCCCCCCCCCCCCCAACAATCGAATTGCTCTGATCCCCACCCTCCCCAATGCATTCGTCAGTCTATTTGTTTATAATTATGGCCGTGCACCCCATCAATCGGCCCTAAATACCATTGGGAACCGTCCCCCCCCCCCCGTCCCCCAATTGTTTGGCGCCGTTGGGAGGGAATTACCTTTCCCCACCCCACCGGCGGTCCGCAAACTCCGCCGGAGTTTCCCCCCCCCCCCCCCCCCCGCCCATCCGTTGATTCCCCCGCCCCCTTCCCTCCACCCTTTCCCCCTTATTTCCCCCATTTCGCTGATCTTTCCCTCCCTCTCTTTCTCTCGGCAATTCAATTTGACCCTCTCAAATGAACTGCTGCTGCTGCTCTCTCCGCAGCATTATAAATATTTTGCGCACATTATACAAAAATATTTTATTCATTTATCAACAAATAAAATTCAAAACTTCCTTTAATTTTTTGTATTTTTTTCAATTTGCCAAACCAATTTCGCTTAATTTGAGCTGTTTGTTTTGCCCTTGGCATAATGATTCTTCCTAAAACCACTTCAAATGTTTTGAACAGTGCTCCGTTTGTTGGCCTTTCCTCCGTTTGGCCTTTTCTTGGTTAATTCTTTTATTTCTCCTCCGTTTGACCTCGTCGCCCCCCCCCCCGCCGAATTCCATCGATCAAAAATGATTTTGATTTCGCCTCCTCCCTCGCCCAAATGCAGTACCGTTTCGTTCAGTTTGCTCTCAACTTTGCGCACCCTCAAGTAGCCGTCTCTCTTTGTGTAAATCCGCTCGAGAATCTCTCTCTCCCCCGCCCCTTTGGTCGGTTAAGAACCCTCTGCCGCCACCGCCGCCGCTTCTTTCGTTTGCTGCTGAGGGGGGCGGAGGGGGGGGGGGGGGGGGAAGAAAACCATTCACCGCCCCCCCCCCCTTCCACTGTGTCCCCCCCCCCCCCCTCTGTTCTCCCCCCCCCCCCCCCCTCCTCTCCGCCTCATCTTATCCCACCCAATCCGCCCAATCTGCGCGGATTACCGTTTCTTTTTCCCAAATCATCTCCAACCAATCCAATCTCTTCTTCTTTCACTGCGACCGGTAAGTGATCTTTGAGATTCTCGACGTTATTAGTAAGAAAAATATTTTGTATTAAATGCCATCGTTCTTTCTTATGTATTTCTCCTTTTTCTCCTTTCTCTTCTTTCCTTTGGTGTTTTTCTCTCTTTATCCCCCGCTGAACTTTTAAATCTCTCCCCTAAAATCTCCCCGCTTCCCCCTAAAAAGGTATGTTTATGGTTTTTTTTCCAAAATTCTGCCCATCATAAGTTTGACTGATGGACCGCGGGAAAGGCAATTAGGAGCTGAACTGGAGCAGAATAACCGCACGCGGACGGAAAGTCAACGCCGACAAATTGCCGACCAAAGCATTCAATGAAAGGGGGGGGGGGGAAGGCAATCGCCACAATTCGAGCAGCAAACGCCGCCCCTTTTAACGTCAGTTGCTACACACCCATCAGCCAAAGCCAAAGTCAAAGTCAATTACGGTTGGTGATCAGAGGGAAAATGGACACAATTTGGAGAAAAGCGCAAAGAATGGCACAAAACAAAACAAATGGGGACGAAAAGGGCACAAAATGGGGGACAAAAACCATCACACCACCCCATCCATTAGGCGTTCACCCCCCCCCCCCCTCCCCCGCTTTGATTGTTGCATTAATAGTCTCTCTTCCTCCCCTCTTTTGCTGCTCTTCCCTCAAATCCCCCCCCCCAAAAAAAGTCGCGCGAAATGCGGCGACGGTGTCGAATATGAAACTCAGTGGCGTGAAGTATAATAAGTGAGTGAGTGCTGTGTTGTGCTGTTGCTGCTGATGGATGTGCCAATTAGTGGGCCCGGGGGCAAAAGTCCATTAGGCGCTTACTCTTCCTCCTCCTTCTCTCTCTCTCCTTCTCCCATCTCCCCCACTCCTCTCTCCGTTCCTCTCTCTCTCTCTCTTTTCTCTCTCTCTCTCTCTCTCTCTCTTCCCTTCTCTCTCTCCCCCTCCCTCTCTCTCTCTCTCTCTCTCTCTCTCTCTTTGGCACTCTCTCTTCGCTTGTCGCCCTTCTCTTCCCCGTCCGTCCCCGAAACGCCCTTAATTGCCTTTCGGGGAACAATTGGCGGACGGACGGACCATCGGATGGACGGAGCCGCGCAATTCGGCGTCGGCTGCCCCTTTCTCCCGTCTTCTAGCCCAAACTTAGCGCGATTCCATTCATTTTTATTCATTGTTTCATCGGCTGCTCATTCTGGAGAAACTTCCTCCACACTTTCGCGCAAAAAACTCTCTCCAGCCGATACCGTAACCCAAGCAAAATTTGACGAAAAACTCAAAATTATGTGCCTTTTCAATGGCAATTTAATGGATTAATTACTGTAAAACTGTCAGACCAAGAAAGTGTAAGAATGGACTCAGTTTCCTGAAATGTCAATTTGTACAGTTCTTCTGACTTCGTATGGCTAAATGTTTCGTTGTGTTTTCGCCCGGCGGCAATTGTCCGTTTTTCTGTGCCCTTTTTTGTTAGAGGCAATTTGAGCTAAGTTAAAGCGTACGGTAGAAGAGACAATTGGAAATATTCTGTTTCAAATTTTAGGCATCCAAGCGGACTGAAATTAGAGGAGACAAACGACGAATGCTTCCCACTTTTTGAGTGACTGTGCTGAACAATGAATGTGCGAAAGTGCCGTTTCGGCCCATTCATTTGCCGTTTTGTCCGCGTTGGCACAATGCCCGTGGCCCTCCGCTCGATCGCGCCCATTCAAAGGGGGCAAACGGACTGCAAATAATCGCCACATTTTGAGCATGTTAAAAGGTAAAATACCCAACAAGCAGCCATTTCAGTTGTAAAATTAACACTTCAGCAAATCGCACGAACAAATGGGGCGGGCATTTTGAGACGAAAGGCACCGTATTGGACTACCGTAACACAGTGCCGAGTATGGTCGGTCCTTGTTTCCACGACACCTTCACGGAAATGGTTGTTGCACCGTTCTCGCAAATTGCGCCAGTCTCCCCTTTCTGTCCCACTTTTGCCTTTCCCCCTCAATTTGCCTCGTCCCCTGCCATTTCTGTACCCCTTTTCCCCACATTTGTCCCCCCCCCCATGTTCCCATTCTTTCTTCCCCTGCTGGCCCAAACGAGATCCCTCCCCCTCCCCCTCCCCCCCCCCCCCCCCCCCCTCCTCCCCCGACAGTTTGTTTGCCGTTCCCGCTAGGCAAAAGTCACACAAAGTCCGTCGTCCTCCCAACCGACCGCTGCAGAGCGGGGAAGGAAAGGAGGTGAAGACTTTGAGTGGTTTCGAGGTGGGCCAACCCAATACATCCCCCCCCCCCCTCCCCCCCCATTTCCCCAGGGCCGCCTCAACTCAAGTGCTGAGCGGTTCGAGTGGGTTGAGATCGAATTGGGAGCGATTGGACTGTGGGAAGGGAGGGGAGGGGAAAGGGGGGGGGATCAAATAGTGGCGGGAATAAAAATATTTTTGATCTGCGACATTCGCCGGGGGTTTTGTACGCGAAATTCAGTGACAATAAATACAGAAATTCAAGTGAGAAATTTTCGAGTTTTTCCTTCTCCAGGATTTCATTAAACAAAATCGTCTAGCGAATACGGTAACAGTATCCCCTTTTCCTTTTCATATGTTTTCGAATTGCCCTTTAATTGGGACATTTCTGGAAAAAAAGTACAAATTGTGCTGCTGAACCGCGTCCAATGTCATCGTCCCCTGGGGCAAATTTTGCCGCATATTCATGCGAATTGTTGCGCCACTAATTGGACTAAGTTTTGCTTTTGACTCATTCGGTGCTCCCCCCCCCCCCCATCAGTCAGTCCGATGGATGGCATGGGATGCCTTTCTCCCCCTCCCCGGTGGGATGCTTTACCCTCCCCCCTCCCCCCCCCCCCCCCCCCCTCCGTCTGTCCCCAATTCGTTCGACATTCATCCCAATTCCCTTCCTCTCCCCTTCTCTCTCTGTTTTCCTCCATTTTGCATTGGCCTCTCGGGCCACAAACCCTTTTTGGCCCGCATTTTCATATTCATTTCCCCTCCGGGAATTGCTGCCGTGTGCCGGCGGCGGTTTTGCCGCCGCTGGGCTGCCTCGGCATGCCAAACTCATCTCTCAATTTCTGCCGTCAGAATTGCCTTTTGGCACAGCGATGACATTTGACTTTCCATTAGGCAGCACAGAAAACAAAAACGGCGGCGAATGGTCAAAATGTGAAAGCGGAAAACGGAAACATTTGGTCAATTTTTTTAGAATCGTAACCGCACCTAAAAGTACCGTAAATCCCTACAGTATCTCCGGCATTTGCATTTTCCGTCCTCCGTTTTCATTTTGTAACATTTCTGTGAACTTTTCTTTTCATTACGGCGAAACAGCAACACATTTTATTTTCCCATTCCTTCAGCTTCCGCGCAAATGGACCTCTCTCCCCCCATAAAATGGTGAAAAAACAACAACGCATTCCCTGCAAAGTCCATAAACCAAAATCTGTCGAGAGAAAACCTTTCAGCCCCCACCCCCCAAAAAAAAGGAAAAATCTTTCCCCTCCGATTAAACCCGTTGGCGGCGCTGTCGTCCCTTTGGGTTGGGCTGGTTTCGAAGTCCCCCTCCCGGCTCCCCCCCCCCAATCTGTCCCCCCCCCCTTTTCTCCCCCATTTGCCCCCTTTTGCCCCCGTCCGTTTCGTTGCGTTTGTTTCTCTCTTCTGCTGCTGCTGCCGTTTGGTTTTGTTTGTCTCCGCATTTTGTCGTCGTTTTGTGTCGTCGGCGTTAGCGGCGGCGTCGGCCATAAACCCTTTTTGCTTTTGCTTTTTGCTGCTCCGCTCGCCGAATGCATTCAAAGCGGCGGTGGCGGCCGGCGACCCAAACGACGAGCGCCCGGCGGGCGGCGGGCGGTTTGTGAACCATTTTCCATTTGCCCCTCCCCAAAGGGCAAAAAAAGGGGGGACTCACCAAACGAACCAAAGAACCCCGTTTTATTCATCCATCCCCACTCCCCCCCCAGCACATTCCCGGTCGATAAAAGAGCACAGAGCAATGAGGGGGGGGGGGGGGGGGACAAACGGATTTTGCGTTGTCCCAAACCCTCGGGGGGGGGGGGGGGGGGGCTGAACCAAGCCCAGCTCATCCCAATTCCAAACCCATTAATTCAAATCTTGGCATATTTCAAAATTCCATGCATTTAATTTTGAATTCTTTTTTTCAATATTTTTCTACATTTCCTTCCTTTTTTGCTTATTTGCCCGTCCGTTTTTCTCTGTGCTTTGAAAGTGTTGCAAAACCATGCTTGTGACAGTGAAAAATGCTCACAAACCCACCAATTAAAGTTTTTGTGGCAAAAGTAACAATGAAAAATGATGCCTTCGGGGCAAATGCCATTGGAAAATGCGCGGAAAAATGAATGGGCGCATAGCGGCAGCAGAAGCGAAACAAACCCATGCCATTTGCGCAGAAACGGCAATTAGACACAGAAACATCCCTCGCCACGTTTCCGGGCCAAGCCGAGTCGACACTCGCGCAAATGGCACAAAAAAGGGGGGAGAGGGGTAATTCGACGCTTTTTACGCCCTGGGGCCATAATTGGACAAGCAAACTTTTTGGGATCTTTTTAAGAAGCAAATGCCGAGGGAGGCAAACACAAAAAAAAGAAAAAAAAAGGGCACAATTTCCCATTTAATTTTGCTTTTTTCCATTTTATCCTATTTTGTGAATGTCTTCTCCTAAACACTGTCTCTCATCAGATGTTTTTTGTTTTCATTTTCTTTTTTCCTTTTCATTTTTTAATAAAATTTAAATATCCAAAGTCCGTTTCCTTTTTTTTGTTCTTCGGTAACAGATGTTGTGCTTTGATTGTGCAATTTTTGTGCTGCTTTTGTTTCAACCGAATCGAAGCGATCAAAAAACACTCAATCAAACCAAAGGCCATTAATTCTCTCGCCGATCATTGATTGCCCTTTCCCAATTATTTTTTCAAAATCCAATTCAATTGGCAGAAGCCAAATCAGAGACGACGATCAGTGATTGGCCCATGTTCACATTGGTTCTAAATCTGTCCAAATCCGCTGCTAATTGATACCCCTGGTGTAATATTGCCCATCCCCTCCCTCCCCCCCCCCCCCCCCCCCGACTCTTCGCTCCCCCCTAAACCGCGCGTCTCCCGCCAGTCTCGCCCGGCTTACCTTTGCCAACAATGCCAAACAGTCCAACGCCATCACTAATCGAGGGTGTTATGTGTTGGGTAGTTTCTTCCTAATTGTGTCCTCGCCCAATTCTTGCGCCTATTCCCTCCCCCCATTTTTCCATAATCGTCGACTTTGGGGGAGGCGGCGGTTGGTATCGGAGTTACTCAACCCAACCCATCCGTCCCTTACAACACAAAACCCTCGCCGCCCCTTCTCCATTTTCCCCTCATTTCCATTTCATTCATCCCCTCCCTCAAATGATGACAATAACACTGGCGGCTGACTGAGGAAAGAAGACGATTAAGTCTCAAAACTTGCTCGGGGGGTTGGGAGTGTTCCCCCAACCCAACCCAACCCAACCAACCCAACACCCCCCTCAACCGCTCAGTCCCCCTCCCTCCCCCCCCCCCCTCCCCATTCTTCCCCAACTTCCCCCAATGAATGAATCAGAAAACGGAGGGATTCCGTCTCCGTTTTGAGTGGGACCACGGTTCACACACAATGGGCAACGGGTGTGGGGTGGCGGGGGGCGGGGGAGACGAGGAGTGAGGGCCGAGGCGGAGGGTGGGGGTGGCGGTTTCCCCCCCCCCCCCCCCTCACTCCCCTCGCTATTCCGTTAAGTTTGGCCCCCTCCCCCCCTTTTTCCATTCTTTTCCCCCATTATTCCCTCCCTCAATTGACTCCCCACCACTTTTGTTACCAATAAATTGAGCCAATGGACAAAAAGGCGCATTGAGTTGGACGGATATTATTAATAAAAAACGGGGGAATGGGACGGACGGAACAGTGGCGGTGCTTTTGGACAATGCGCCATTTATTTATTTCCGTTTGGCCAAAAAATTTCAAATTCAAAAGGCATTGTTTCTTAAGACTTAGGAATAACGCGAAATTTAACTTTCGATTCTTTTGTTTAGTAAAAATAAATTATGCCGCTAAGTGAGTGCCATTCCCCCCCCCCCCCCCGCAATTTGTTGCTAATTTCCCAGGGAAAAGCCCTTTTTGGAGGGGAGGGGGAGGGGTTGGGTTGGCGATCCCCATTCTGTGCATTTCTCGCGCGCGCCATGGTTCAGAGCACGGCGACCGATGGGCATGGGCTGATGATGATGATGAGGATGATGATTGGGCGGGGGGAGTGATGCGATGATTATGGTTTCGTCCTCCCCGCTCCAATTCCAACCTCATTTTCATCCATCGGCGAATTGGGGAGCTGCCAAAACAACAAATAATAATAATAATAATAATGGGTTGGAGGGGGGGGGGGGGGAAGGGGGTGAGGAGCGGATGAACTGAGTGAGTGAGTGAATTGGGGGGGGGGGGGGTGATCGAGGCACAGGGCAAACGCATGGAGCGACAGCAGCCGGAGAGACCGTCCGACAATGGGCGGCGGTGAGTGATGGCGCACGGACGGACGGACGGACGAGCGGCGCAGCGGGGAGAGGTAATCCTAATCCCCGCGGATGGGCGACGGATTGGACAGAGTTTACCCCCCCCCCCCCCCACCCCACCTAACTCATCTTCATTTAGCCGGTTTAAATTGATTTTTTTACTCAGTTTTTCAAATGAATTTTCAATTTTTGATAGCGTACAGCGAAAGCCACAAAGAAAACTTAATGAGACTCATTTATTCTTTATACTTTTCTCACTGTGCCATATTTGTCCTTTTTGTGTCTAAAATGTTCATTAGTATCCCTTTGGTGCCTATCCATCCGATGTTGCCGGATTAAACTTTGGAATTCAGCTTTTTTGGCATTTCTCTTTTTCTGGCTTTTCCGTTGAAATTTCAAAATTGAAATCCGTTGATTATGATTCGTAGAACAAAATTGCCGAACTTTGAATTAATAGTCCATGACCGTAATTAGTCATTACCAAGGCTAATTGTGTTATCACTCGCTGATTGGCATCAAGTTTCGCGCTTTGTCCTTTTTTGGCACTTTTCCGTCGTTCGGCCAATGCCAACCCCAAAATTGCCGGTGTTTTTTTGTTACTCTCCGTTTTGTTTGGACCGTTTCGCGTCCCCCCCCCCCCTCTCTCTCCCCATGATGCCCTTGCTTTGCCGGCTGCTGATGGTCCGTCCGAATTTCCATTTTCCATTTTATTCATCAGCATATCCATCCCCCCCCCCTTCTCTCCGTCCCCCCGGGGCCCATTTATCCTCGTAAATTTCGTCCCGCGCGCCAATTGACTCCTCCTTTGCCCATTTCATCGCTTTTCTCCTCTCCGCACCCTCCACTCTCTGTTTCTTCTGTTTCTGTTGTCGTCGTAAATTTTTCGGCCCCGTCCCACCACAATCCCCCGCGGGGCGGGGGGGGGGAGGGCGGCTGCGCAGATGTTTCCTCTCCCCCCTGCCACCCCACTGCTCAGCGCCACAATTGCCTGGTTCAAACCCATCCAATGCCCTCCCCCCGGTGATCCCCGAATCATGCTCACTCACCACCCACCACCCCACACATTCATTCATTTTTCATCTCACTTTCTTTAACACTGTTCCAAAACCGGCGGACGGGTGGACGGACGAATGAATGAAAGACAAAAAGAATGAATGAATGAATTGTTGGGCTGTGCCTTTGCCTTTGCTGTCCTCCTTTTCTCATTCCGTCCTTTTGTTTTTGCTGATTGAATATATAATCCTAATTAGCTTAATTAGTCAATTCAAAAAAAAAAACTTTTAATTATCTCTTCCTTTTTAAACGGCAGAAATAATGCTTAAAGTCATGAGAACTAACACCATTTTTCTTCTAATTTATTTTTTGCCTTTTTAGGGAAATATTACCAAGAAATTTTCGGCACGTAAAACATGCGCAAAGCGAAATGGCACCACCCACCCCCCCCCCCCCCTCATTCCCCCCCCCCCCCCTCCCCAGTGGGGATGGCATTCCGAGGCCCCAAAAATTTTCGGAAATCGGAAGTCGGAATTCCGACGCCCAAAATTTTTTCGGAAATCGGAAATCGGAATTCCGACCCCAAAAATGTCGGAAATCGGAATTCCGTGCCATCCCTGCTCCCCACTTTCCCCACTTTCCCCGCCCCTCTCTTTTAGTTTAATCGTCGTCCGGCTCACCGTTATCTTCTGTGTTTTACTAAATGAGGTCCATTCATCCCTCCCATTCATTCATTTCAACAGATTTCCAACCAAAATCCAAACTCTTCCCTCTCATCCGTCCCCCCGCCCAATCCCCGCGCGTTAAGCGTTAATTCCCCCCACTCACTCACTCATTCACCAACCCAACATTTTATGCACAACCGCTCAAAAACACCGACAACGGACGGACAGACGGACAAACAGCAGTGATTCGGCGCTTTCTCCGCACCTTTTCTTCCTCAGAACCCCTCGCCATCACCTCAAAATTGGCTTCATTTAAGGCGGGACGGGGGACGACAGTTAATTCTGAAACAAACAGTTTCTCCCCCCCCCCCCCCCGCCTCCGTCCGCCACACTTCCCTCCCCCACGGACGGACGGACGGACGGACGATGAGTGACGGGGGGGGGGGGATGAATTAGTTTCGTTCTCCGCCGCCCTCCGTTTTCAACGCGACAAATGAGACAGCCAACTCAATCTGCGCTCCTCTTGTAGCTCAACACCATAAAACATTCACTTCCATCAAAATTCTCTTTTTTATTTTACCGACCGAAATGAGTGTTTAGGGAGGGGGGCGGGGAATTTCACTGTCAAAATGCGTCAGTTTCATGGGCCCTCCCCTCCCTTTCGCTCGCCGTTCTTTTGGCATCGTTTTGCCATTCACTCCCTTTTTCCATGCGTTGATCCGTTCCCTTTTGTGTTCTTTCAATCCCTCCCTCTTTTCTTCTGATTGATTATTGGTGTGCTGAACTGTTTCCCCCCCCCCTTTTCCTTTTCCTTTTCCAATTTTTTACCGACCAAAATTTAAGTTGGGCTGAGAAACGGCGTGTTTTTTTGATTGCCACAGTTTGTCATGTTTCATTTGTTGGAATCGTTCCCATCTTTTTCATTTGTCCGCCGGTGGATTCGTTGGACTTTGTATCGGATGGGAAGGGATTCCGTGTGTCTGTGTCTCCTCCTCTCCCGCCCCCCCCCCCCCCTTCGACACATAAATAATTGGACGGTTTAAACAACTTTTTCTCTTGTGCATTCCCCTTGAATCTGCCCCCCCCCCCGCCCTCCCGTCGTCCCCCGTTAAATCGCTCCTCCAATTCCATCCCAGCCGTCCGCCCCCCCCAACCCCACGCTGCCACCCTCCCCCCCCCCCCCCCCCCCGTTGCACACTTTGGGAGATGTTATCATCCGCCAAGGAAGAAATTTTTTCTGTCCATCCCCAACTCATTCAACGGTTTAATCGTCGCGAGTTGGCGGCGGGGGGGGGGGGAGGGGGGGGGATTGTTCGCATGGAATGGCGTGGAATGGAAAACATCGACGAACGTACACACTTTTATTTATTGGGGAATTTAATACTCCCCGAAAACAATTCCATAGAGTTCAAGCAGTTCTGCGCACCAAATTAAAAAATACCTTCAAGCAATGCATAATATGCAAAAAAAAAAGAAATGTAATTTATATTTACATCAATCATTTAGGGTAAAAGGTTTTTAAAACCTTTTTCGAAGAATTGACAGATTTTTTTAATTATGTATTCACATTTAATGATTTCGATTAGAGTTGAGCGGGACCGTGACTGGTACTGAAAAAAACATACAACTGAGTACCTAAGTCCCTGTTTTCACCAGTTTTGACCGGGACCGGGACTAGTCTCGGTTTTTCCCCGTTTCCCAGCCAAAAAGTCCCGGTTTTTCAACCCGAAAATTCCCAGTCCTGCTCAACTCTAATTTCGATAATGTGTGAAGTCTTCTCAAAAAAAAATTTTTTTGATGGTAATTTGGAAGAATTTGACAACATTTTTATATTTCTTTTTATTTTTCAGTTTTAATCATTTGATAATAATCATTTTGCCTAATTTAATTAAACAACGAAAACTAAACACCGTCCGATCCGATGGCTTCGGCTGCCAGCAATGCCAACAATTTTTCGTTGTCGGACCCCAATTCGCGTACGATACTCCACGGCATAAACAGCCGACTGAACGACATTGACATGGCAAGGGCTTTTTGTTGTTGAATTTTGTGTTGATCCCTTCCGTGGCATTTTCCTCTCTCTCTTTTAATTTTCCCTTTTTTCACCGTTCGTTTCCCTCTCAGAAAGTGTCTCTTCTGTTGGAAATGTTCACTTCCTCCGCTCCTTCCACTCGCAGCAGTGCCAATAATGGTGGCAATTCCGTCCCTCCTCCGCCCGTGCCTTCGTCCTCCGCCCATTTGCTCTCTCCGCCGCCCCTTTCGTCCGCCGGCTCTTCCGACTCCGTCGCCTCCGCAATGGCAACGGCCGCGCAATTCGCAGCGATGCTCAGCGGAATAAATCCCACGGCACGTCCAATGTTTCGTTTATTTTTCCGCAAATTTTTAGTTTTTTTTTGTGGGGTTTTCGTTATTTACCGCATAAAATAGTGAAATGTTCCGTCCGTTGGCACCCAAAATGTGCCGTTGTTTTGCGTTTGTTTTGTCTGTTCGCCGTTCGTGCTTTTACCCCCCCCCCCGTTGCAGCAGTGCCAACAGCGCAGTCCCCCGCCGCCCCCTCCCTCCGCCGCCGCCGCCGCCCACGCGCCTCCCCCCGCTCCCCTCGCCCCCCATCCGTCGCCCTTCCTTTTCCCTCCTCCGCCGCCGCCTCTCTCCGTTCCGTCCGCCCCTCCGTCGTCCGCCGCTGCCGCCGCGGCACATTTTGTCTCCCTAATTAACGACACTTTCGGCGGACTTTTCGCTTCCCAACAACAGCAGAACACTGCTGCTGCTACTGCTGCACATGAACAAAAGCATTTTGGGCAGGTGAAAAACGGGGCCAGAAAAAGCTGACAATAAAAAAAGGGAAGGGCAAAAAGAACGAATGAATTGCCAAAAAAAAACATTTGAAAATAATTTCGAAATGAGAAATTTCAGGGCAATAATGACGCAACCAATCGCAACAATGCCAACAACACAAGCACCAGTCCTTCTGTCAACATTTCTGCGTCGGAAGCCAAAGAAAGTGCCAACACCGGCGCCTCCTCTTTTGCCGCGGGCGGTGCCGCTGCCGACAGTCGCCGTCGCGGCTCCGTCTCTCCTCGGCCCGCTTCCACCGCGGCTGTGTCAGTCGCTGCCGATTCGGCAGCTGACCATCGGCAGAGCAAACGGAGGTGTGGACAAAAGAGGGACGAATTTGGAAGAAAAAAAACGAAACAAAATCTTTGGATTTTCATCAAAACCCCCGTTAATTTCCATTATAAAATGTTTTCCATTATAATCCCCCCCCCCCCCCCGACAGGACGAGTACGCCGTTGCGCGACTGTGACGGAGAATCCTTTTCGTTGGCATCCATCAACGGCTTAATGCTGTTGAACGGGGCCAACAACGGTTGCGGCGGTGCCTTTGGCCGTGGGACGGAGGTCGCAATTTTTGTTTATTTACGCATTTCTATTAATTGTTTGGCTTCCTTTTTCTTGTCTTTCGAGCAGCCAATGGTCATTTGAATTTCTTTTTCAGGCAAATTCGCCGCTTTCTCCGACTTCGTCCAATGCTTCCGCCGCTGTGCCCGTCGCGTCGGCGATGGAAAATGAATTCAAATTTGGCGGAGGAGTGCCAAATGGTTGACATCCGTCTCTTTAGAATATAAAATTCGCTTTAATTCCTCCATTTTTTGCAGGGAATGCCTTCGTCGATTTGGGACAGTACCCGCATCATTTGGCGAAGACTGCCGCGACAGTGGCGCAAAACGGCAGCGGGGGACGGAAGCACAGCTCGGCACAGGCGAAACAGCGAAAGTCGCCGATGGGAACGACGGCGCCGAATGGACGCAAAACAATGCCAAACAAACTGACGAACGGCAACGGCACTTTCTATTTGCAGGCAAGCGAAGGGAGGGACAATCGAATTACTGTTATTTAAAACAGAAATGCAAAATGAGCCAAAGGGATTTACCATCGGAAAACTACTATTAATTACATGCGTTTCAGTGCCATTTTTCCATTTTGCGCCCCTTTCCCCCATTTTTCTTTCCCCAAAATGTCCCCCCCCCCTCAGGTCACTCCGACTTCTCCCAGTTCGTCTGGTGGCATTCTGTTGGGGCACAGTTTTCCGGACGGCGCAGTGAAACGGGCGGCAGAAAAGGCGGCACGCAATGCCCAAGGCACACAGCCAAAAGTGAGCGACGAATAATTTATCATTTTACCTTTTTGGCATTTTAGGTTTTTGCTTGGCAAATTCTGCGCGAGTCAATCAACGACGAAGAGCTGAAAAACATTCAAATTTCGCTACGGACTTTTCACGGTGAAACCGCCGCCAATTTATTGGCCCGCCAATTGCCAAAGGTACCGTAAGAGGAGGAGACTGTAGCAAATGGCATAATAAAATACAATAAAATGGCACGAAAAATCTACGGGCGCTTTCAGATTCGAATTGTGGTGGAACAAACGATGAGTTACTTCAAATGGGACGAAATGCCAAACGAAGTGCAACTGACCAAGGCCAAACTGATTCTTTCCCACCTGAAGAACAATGCCAAAGTGCGCAATTGGACCCTGCGGGAGGGAAGGCCGAGCAGGTGGCAAAACGGGGGGGGGGGGGTTAATTTGCCAACCAATTAATTAATGGGGACATTTTATATGAAAATGGTTTCCGTTTCATAATGTGACTATTTGAGTGCCACTCCTCCATCCATTTTTAATTTCCATTTTTATTCTTTTGCTTGTGATAAATTTTGTCACCGTCCCTTTCCTCTCTCTCCCCACCCTTTGGTTTACTGTATTATTTCCCCCTCCCCCGCCGCTAACACTTTAATGGTTACATTTTGCGTTTGCGCAATTCACCGATTGCTGAGGGGTGGTGGGGGGAGGGGGGGGGGGAGTGTTTGCGGCGTCCGTCTGTTGTGCATGTTTAGTGCGCGAAAGGGAACAGCAGAGATAGGGGGGGGGAAGGGATTCGGTTGCATGATTATCGGAGGGGGGGGGGAAATGATTGGTCGCCTTTTGTTGTGGCGGAGTGAGTGAATTTGGGGGGGCGGGGGTGGTAATAACCGCTGTTGTAACAGCAGTGTTTATTGTCATTATGTGGGCTTTTATTGTGAATGCTCTCTCTCTCCCCCTTTTCTCTCTCTCTTTTCCTTCTCTCCTCCCCACTCTCTTCCTTTTCTTCTTTTCCTTTTTCTCTCTCTCCCTCACTTTCACTGCGTTTGTTTTGCCTTTTCTTTTTGTGTTCATCTTTCAAAGTTAAGTGTGTGTGATGTGTTTCTTTCCCTTTTTGCTGAGTCTGTTGCGGCGTTTGGAATTTCAATGCAAAACGCTTTTTCAATTTTTTCGGGATTTTTTTTTTAAATATGGCCAATTCTGGATACGGGCCTGAATATGTACCTGTCTGTATGTGGGTTTCATTTGTCTATAATCGTTTTGTGTATAGTGGAGAGTGAGGCGAGAAACCGGTTGTACGCATTTTTCATTCGTCCGGTAATAAATGCGCAAATAGAAGAAGAAGAGAGCCATCCCTTCAATTTTTTATGACATTTTATTGGAAAGAGCAAAATATGAGCAGAGCAAAAATTGAAAATAATGTTTTTAAATTGGGAGTTTTTTGGCAGATTGGGGGACCAATAAACAAAAATTCATTACGCTAAATTGATTTAATTAGTGTTTTGTTGCTCAGATTGGCTAACATCAGCATGGCTTCGAATGGCAAGGCAACAGAAGCGTCGTCAGAAGAAGTGCGTTGTTCGTCGGGTGCTGCCGCCGCGTCCACCGCTTCGTTTGTGCCGTCGTCGGATTCGCCGCACAATCAGCCGGGGTCGCATGCCATCGACTGGAAGACGTACGCCGCTTTGTTATCCTCGCCATCGGGCGCCGATTTGATGGCGGCGATGTTTTCTTCCGCTGCTGCGCTTGGACCGACGAAATCACACGGAGAGGAGGAGGAGGAAGAGAGCGAAAGAGGGGAGGGACAAGAGAATGGTGGAGAGGAAGAGACGACGAGGAAGGGACGGACGACGAAACGAACTGTGAAAGACGAAGAGACGGAAGAAGCGGAGGAAGAAGAGAGGCAGGAAAAGCGGATGGAACTCTAATTGAACTGTCATTAACGGAGAGGAGGGATAATAGATGATGATTAAATTGTGAGTGATCATGACCAACCAGTAGAACACACTTTTGCTTTATTTCCTCAGATATTTTTGTTTAACAATTCTACTTCATTCTCTTTCTTTTCTCGGCATTTTAATTTATGTGCTCTCTTCGAAGCGGGAGATTAAGCGGGCACTGTCCACTTCCACTGTTAATGACTTGCTCTGATAATTCTATGGCCGTTTCGTCGTCCGTTAATTGCCCGCGGCTTTTCCATTTTCACTTTGTCTACCCAATTGAAAAACTCTAATTGTAAGCATAAATTCTTTTCTTTACTTTGTGATTCTCTTTTTTATATATTCCTGTTTTCTTTAATTTACCCTTTATATTTTCGACATATGATTTTGGTGGAATACGGACACCAACAAAAATTCGTCGTCTTTTAGAAAATAAACTTATTAAACTTTAGCTTTAGTATCTTAGAAAATCGAATATCAAAATGTCTTTTTTTATTAAGTGTATGATTGATTTGTAAAAAAAAGTTCTTCTAAAAATAAGTCAAAAAGTAATAATACAAATGGGTTTTTACCAATGTTATCAATCAAGGAAAAGAAGCAGTGATTTGTTTATGCTTTCTTCGTTTATATGTATAACAATTAAAGGGATAATAATCGAACATTATAACTTGAAAGGACAGCAACAAACATACAATATTTACAAAAAAAATTCTTAAATATGCATTAACACTTTTTGCTAATTTAATCGCCTTTACGCTGTTTCTTCGTTCCAATAGCCTCTGAAAATGAGCAAAATAAAAATAAACCAAACAAAGTTCCTTAAAATTATGTAAAATTTGCTGAAAAGACTAAAAATTTAAAAAGGTAAATTGAATTGTTTCGAGTTAAAATGTTTTGGGGGTCTCTCTGTGCTCACCGGTAGCGATTTTTGACGAAATTCAACGCGACGCGACAACAGAGGGCGCCGATGAAATATTGCATGGCAATCCAAGCCCAACCGATGGCCAACAGCGTCAGACGGACCCAAACCCAAAGACAATGGAAGAAGCCCCACAGGCGCTCCCAGTCGCAAATGTCCTCGGGGCTACGCGGCCCACCGAAAAGTTGCCAAAAAATGAACGAAACATACGAAACGGAGAACAGAGAGAGGAGGGAGAGTCTGAAAAGGAAGGATAAAAGTCGGAAAATATGCAAAAATATTCCATTTACACCTGTACAAATAAATGGACATTGAATCGGTGACAATTCGGTCGTGTAAGGGCGAACAGCGATGACGAAAGAGACAAAGGTACTGAAATGGGAGGGGGGGAGACAAACTCAAAAAATATTATGTGACTGACCAATCGGACGATGGAAGCAGCGCCAAAGAAGGAAGTGATTATGCCCAAAGTGAGGACGACAATGGGCACCCAAAAATGGACGTAGGTAAAGTCGCCCTCCTAAAAGAGGAGGAGGAAATTGAACACAAATAAGGAAGGGCACACAAAACTAAACATTGGTCATTTTTTGAAAAAATAGAAAAAATATTAGTAAATAAATTCATCATCAACCGACCAAATAATGGAGCACGATAACATAAGCAGCGAGCAGAGACGGAAGTCCGAGAAGGTCGCCGGCCATGAAGAGGGAAGTGCCGATGAACGAGTGAATGGTGCCACAACAGAATTCCCAGTCGTCCTCCTTGTCCTCCACGTCTTCGTCGTCAGTAAGAGGCCAAAACAGCAGCATTATGAGAGGAAAGCAAAAAGGAAACAGAAAATAAAAATGGCAATTTTAGTGAAAGGAGCAGCGAACATTTTTAGGGAAGAGAATTCGGTGACGTCGGACAATCCCGCCAAAACCGAGAGTTCAAACATGCTAATTCTGCTGATTCCTATGCCCGATCAGATTTTTCAAAAGCCCGTCTCAACAATTAATGAGGATTTTTGCAAAATGAAACAATATTCATCGTTCAAATTTAATTTCAACATGGGATTAGGTCAAACCATGTAACTATCGTTTTTTTTGCTTTTCAAAATACTTTTTACGGTGCACTTTTTTATAGAATTTGGGGAACAAGAGGAGGTTAGGCGGTGCCGATTGAAGCGTAGCCTAAGCCTATGGCTGGTTCGCATGCTCCTTTTTTATTTTACACTCGTAAACATTCATTTATAAATAATTTTTGATTTATGTGAAATATTTGTCCGATTAAATATATTCACTTTGTTTTCCACTTGAATGCATTGGCGTTTTGTTTTTACGCCAATGATTTATTGCCGTTTTTTCTTTTTCACCGTCCATGCGATCTAAAGTTATTCGAAAAACAAATTTTCTAACGTCCATATCTTCTTTCTAATTAATCAATTGCTTATCTGTTGCTGTTGAAATTCTCGCGTTGGAGGGCGAAGTTGGACGTGACGCGATGGAACAACAGCCCCAATTCCCAGTTTTGGCACAAAGGCTCGAAATTGCCTTCCAACTCACCGAATTGGAACGTCTGCTTGGATGGGGAGAAGATGTGCAAGATGAGATTAATGCGCTACAACAACAAATGCAGCAATTGTTGCAGCAATTGCAAAACCTGGTAGCGAGAGGATCAATAGGAAGAGAAACGATACTTTTGATACGATTATAAACATTAATTTTAACCAAATTCCGAAATCTCCCAAATTTTAAAGTTGTGTGCTCCGAAAAACCAATGGGGGACCCTTTTGTTTTCAAATTTTACCCATAATAAATCTCGAAAACTTTTGTATAACTCAAAAAATTTGAATTTTTCGGTAACGGTATCAATAGAAGGAAGAGTGAAATAAACACTTGCTTTTTCCAGGCGCCTCCTGCTGCAGGGCGTCGGGCGCACAGTGAGCCGCCAAGGCGTCGGTACGGAGACGATGACGACGGTGCACCATGGTTTCGTCACCGATCAGCGCAATGAGGTTATTGGATAAGGGAACACACCTATTATTCATTCCATCATTTTGTTATTTTATTATTTATTCCCTGCTGTCCTCCATATTTTCTTGTTAAATAAATAATTTATTTATTATTTGACAACATTTGCATTTGGTCTTCGACCAAACATTATTGTTGTAGTGAATACACAACAGAGGTTTAAGGCAGGGTTTCCATCGAAAATTTTTCCAAATCAGAACATAAGGTCCAAAAAATCAGATTTTAGGGTCGAAAATCAGAACATTTTGCAAAATTGCTTTAAAACAGTTATTTTTACAATTTATTCGATCAATAATGTATCAAATATTATATTTTTCACCTCCCATGATCATTTTTAACAATTTTGGAGAGGAAATAAGCAAATCGTAAATTTCAGTGCATTCGGGATCAAAAATCAGATTTTTAACAATTTTTTTTTGCGGCGCATTTTTCCAAAAAAACTTTTGGGAAATGGGTGGGGGAGGGGTGAGGGCCCGGCGGTGCCGATAGGCGCCGCCGGAATTTTTTTTTCTAATTTAGTTCTGATTTGTTGACAGATTTTCACCAAAAAAGGCCAAATTTGCAATTAAAAGCCAAGCGACGCCTTTTTTTCGCTTTTAAAAACGCTTTTTTTGCGGCGATTTTTCCAAAAGCTTTTGAAGAAAGTGGGTCCGGCGGTGCCGATAGGCGCCGCCGGGAAAATTTTTTTGCGATTTTTAATCGATTTGTTAACAGATTTTTAAAAAATAACCAAATTTTCCACAAATCTTATATTTTCTTATAAAAAAATGACATTATGCCACAAAAATTCAAAATTATGAGTATGTTTGAGAAATCAGAACAAATTTTGGTCGCTACCCCAAATCAGAACATTTCTGATAAATCAGAACAAATGGAAACCCTGGTTTAAGGGGGAGACATAAAAAAAGGAAAATTTCGACTTGAGAAAAGTTTAAAGACTCGGCAAATGAAAATCTTTAACTTCCATTCCTTCCCATTTCGAATGATCACAGTTAACTTATCAAAGTAAGGTTTTTCATTTCTGGGCGAAACAATTAACTTGCAACCAATCTTTTTGAAGGACGATTCCGGCGCCCCACTCTTCTGCAAATTGTCTTCGTCCGACAAAGGCCACGTATTGGTATTCCCTTCGATGACAACTCAACGGCACCGCCACCCAATCGGCAATTTCTCCGTCCGTCCCCCGCCCAATCATTCGTCCGTTTCGCTTCCGTTGCCCTCGTCCCACCGAACAGTTCCAATTTATTTGACTTTCCCATACGCCGGGCCATCCTCCTCGGCAACGAGTTCAGCAGCAGGTCATTACGCCTCGTCCGAACAACGTGCCGTTTATTACCCATGTGCCAGTCGATGCACTCACAATCAGCAAAACCAACAGTTTTACCGTTATCGATGGGTGGCAACGGGCAACGGTGGCGTATCATCGAGTGGGTCTTTTTAATTATTTTAGCAAATGTCGCCGTTTTCTCTCACCTTTAAAATTTCCCATAAAAATGCCCTTAATTTGTGTCGCTTTCAAAAGGTGTGCCATCGCAACCTTCGCCTTGGCATCCGACTTCCTCTTCTTTGTCCGTCCAACAACCGCACAATGTTCGTGCCGCATTTGTCCAATTGGTATTCCCTTCGATGACAACAAAAGCGGCGGTGACAACGACAACGGAAAAGTCAATGCCAATGAACTCAGACACAATGAAACAATCAATTATTGTCGGCAAAGGTGTAGATCATTGGTCCCGAAATTTTTTTTTAAAACACTTTTCTACGGGTGTTTTGAGGCGCTGAGAACGAATCCGACTTTATTTCGACCAATTCCGAATCCCTAACCCGAACTCGTACATTTTTTGAGAATTTATTTTTAAGTTTCTCTTAAAACATTGTTTTTAGTGTTTTCGGGGAAAAAAAATATTACCTATTATTCTAAAAAAAAGAAAAGTGTTAAAAAAAATTTAAAAAAAAAAAAATAAAATTAAAAATTTCGGGACCAATGATCTACACCTTTGCCATTATTGTCTTGATTAATTAAATGCAATGTTACAAAGAAAAATGTTTTGAATGTGACCAAAAGAAATTTGATAAAGTTTGAAAAGTAATTTGTTTTTTCATTATTTTAAATATTTATTTTTACTCGCGTACGATACTCCACGGCATAAACAGCCGACTGAACGACATTGACGGGGACGGGACAAAATTTCGTCGCCGTAATTTCGTCGGCCGAAATTTCGGAAAAACTAGAATTGGGCCCGCAAAAAAACCGCCCAAAACTGGTTCCAATCAATCTCTAATGACCTCTAATCATCATAAAAATCAGTCCCGAGGTGCGGGAATGTCAAAAAACCGGATTTTAAACTCGAAAATTTGAGTGAAAAGGGAGGCACCTGACCTTTTAAAACGGTCAAAATCACACAAATTTTACGCGGTTGGTGTTGTTTCCTTACCCACGTAATGGTTCATTTCCATACCAAACGTATGAATAGTGCTAAACATTGAGATTAAAACATCCAAAAAAAATTTATGCACTGTTTTTTAGACTTAACTCGTCAAGAGCTTTCGGATGATTGCAAATGTGTCCGGATTCGATCGTTTAAAAAAAGTTTGAAATGTCGCTCTCAATTTTTCGAATTTTGAACCGGTCCAAAAATAGGTTTAAACCCAATTTCGCAACTTCACACAGCGTCCGGAAACTGAGTTGCTGTACCAAAAAAGATTTGTATGTGTGGCGAAGTGGTTTTTGTAAGATAGTAAAGGACAAAGGGAGGAGATTCGAGTCCGTTGGGCTACATGAATATTTTTATTTATTTTTGTCCAAAATATTAAAAAATGACAATTTTTGGGAATTATTTTTGAAGCTTTTTGCCAACCAAATTGGATAAACTTGGCATTATTCGAAAGCTCTTGATAAGGAGAAGCTTTTTCTAAGCAAGTGGTAAACAATTGGACGTTATATAAAAAAGTTACAAGAATTTTAAATTTTTATAATGGTCTCATGCAAAAGCCATTTTTTCTGGAGAAGTTCACTGTTAGGTATATCCAAAATATTCATCTGTTTCATTGTAAGAAATTCCAGTCAAAAAAACAATGATAAAATGATGAATGAAAGGCTGATGAATTGGGAAAATGCTGGGGTCTCCGTCGTTAAGCGGCACAGAATTTAGAAGAACCATAGGGAGAATTCGGCAGTTTGCATCACGATATATTTTTTGACGCTTAGCGAAATTACTGCGCGAAATTAGAGTCTGTCGTCTTCAAACAAGCCCATTTTGGGACCCGGGAAACCCTACTCAGCGATTTGAAATCGATCGAAAATAAGGGAAAAAAAATTTCTTGATCCAATTTCGAAACCGGATAAAGCTGATACATAAAATAGACAAAACTCTACAAAGTATTTAAAAATATTTGATTTATATGGGTTTGTGAAAAAGTATAAATGGTCATTGTGTTGAAGTTTTGTGCGGTTTTTTGTTAGAATGCTCCATTTATTATCTGTAACATTAAACATAAAACCAACTGACTTCTAATTCATGATAAGCAGGGCTGCCAAAAATATGCAAATGCATTTTTTTTCCTGGCTTCTCCATGCTCTAAATAGTACGAAAAACACTTTCTTTTTTGTGTTTGCTTATAAAAATCGGGTCTTTTATTTGCATGTTTTTGCATATTTCGAGATTTTTGTGCATATTTGCATATTTTGGCTTTTTCTGCATATTTTGCCATTTTTTGTGCATATTTTCCGGTTTTTTGCATATTTTGCCATTTTTCTTCAAATATATTCAGATTTGAATATCCCTTAAGAAAAGGATGAGCTTTAGTGCCGAAAATCTTGAGAAATTTTTGATTTTCAATTGCAAAAAAAAAACCGAAATTTATGAGGAATAAAAATTTTCAATTTTTTTTGTGCATATTTAGTTCATGTTTTGCGATTTTTGTAATTTCGACAATAGAAAAGAGATTTTCAACGGTTGGATGCTTATCATCATCAGGGCTGCCAAAAATATGCACGAAAAGTAGCCAAAATATGCGCATAAATATGCAAATAAAGTAGTTAAATATGCACCAAATATGCACAAAGGCAGCCCTGATGATAAGCATCCAACCGTTGAAAATCTCTTTTCTATTGTCGAAATTTTTACTAAAATTTTCGAAAATTTTTTGGTATGGAAATGAACCAAATACGTGAGTAAGGAAACGGTTGGTAAGGAAACGGTGGTAAGGAAATAGTCGATCCCCAATTTAGTATTTAGTACGAGCGTTTAGGCGCCGCTTCGCGGCGCCTAAACGCTCTTCCATTTATTTTTTATTATGAAGAACTAAACTTCTCAAACTTTATTTTGGAATTATACTAAAAAAGATTTCGAAAATTTGGAATTAATCCCATAAATATAGTAGTTGTTATCTCTCTCTCCTCTTTTCTCTCTCTCATCTCACTCTCCTTCTCTCTCCCCCCCCAGTCTCTCTCTCTCTTCCCATTTGTCTCTCTCTTCCCTTTTTTCTCTCTTCTCCCGCTCTCATTCTCTCTCTTCTTTTCCCTCCTCTTTTTTCTCTATTCTTCTCTCATTTCTCTCTCCCAATCTCTCTCTCTCTTTCTCTTTTGTCTCTCTCTCTCTCCATTCTCTTCTCGCTCTCTCACTCTCTCTCTGCCGTCTTTTCACTCTCTCCCCATCTGTTTCTCTCTCTTCTCCCGCTCTCCTCTCTCTTTTCCTTCTATTCTTCTCTCTCTCTTCTATTTTGTCTCTCTCTCTCTCTCTCTCTCTCTTTCAGTCTCTCTCCTTCTCTTCTCTTTTCTCTCTCTTCTCCAAGTCTTTCTCTGTTCTCTTTTGTCTCTCACTCCCTCTTTTCTCTCTCTCTTACAATTAACCGCTCTCATCCTCTCTATCTTCTTTTCACTATATTCTTCTCTAATCTCTCTCTCCAAGTCTCTCTCTCTCTATTCCCTTTTGTCTCTCTCTCCCTTTCTTCCCTTTTCTCCGTCTTCTCCCGCTCTCATTCTCTCTTTTCTTTTCTCTTCTCTTTTTCTATCAGTTCTTCTCTCAGCTCTATATCTCTCTCCCAGTCTCTCTCTCTCTCTCCATTCTTTTTTTGTCTCTCTCCCCCTCTATTCACTTTTCTCTCTCTCTTCTCCCACTCTCATTCTCTCTTTTTTCTTTTCCCTCCTCTTTTTTCTCTCCTTTCTTCCCTCATCTCTCTCCCGTCTCTCTCTCTCTCTCTCTCACTTATCTTTTGTCTCTCTCTACTGGTATATCTCTCTCCATTCTCTTTCGTCTCTCTCTCTCCCCCAGTTTCACTCCTTTTCTTCTCTTTCCTCTCTCTTATCCCACTCTCATTCTCTCTCTCTTCTTTTCTCTCTATATTCTTCTCTCATCTCTCTCTCCATCTCTCTCTTCCTTTTTGTCTCTCACTCCCTCTTTTCTCTCTCTCTCTCTCATCCCACTCTCATTCTCTCTCTCCATTCTCTTCTCGCTCTCTCTCTCAGTCTTTCTTTTCTCTCTCTCTCTTCTTTTATCTCTATCCCCCTCTATTTCTCTCTCTTCTATTCTCTCTCTTCTCCCGCTCTCCTTCTCTCTCTCTCTCTCTATCCCCCCTTCTCTTCCTCATCACTAATATATCTAAATCGTGACAAAAATATTTAAAAAAAAGGAAAAATTAAAAAATAATTAAATCCCGCATTTTCCAAAAACACGGAAAAAGTGTAGACACACATATGAACGGACAGTCTGTAATAAATTGCATAAAATTCTGAAAACTTTCCCGGCGGCGCCTACCGGCGCCGCCGGCCCTCTATTCCCAAAAGTTTTTTGTAAAAGTGCAAAAACACTTTTATTGATATTTTTAAAAATTTTTCCTAAAGATTTTTTTTTTTTGTTGCTGAAGTGCTGATTTTGAAACTTTTTAGAATACTTGATTAAAATAGAATTAAAATATTTAAAATACATCAATATAAATACATAACAGAAAATAAAAGTGCAAAAACAAATGCAAAAAATGCTTTCGACACCTACATATTTGCTGTTTATCAACAAAAAATCCTTTCCCTCTTCTTTTTTATTTATTGTTTTTTAAAAGTTTTCGTGTCGATAAATATTTCAGTCCCGGGCCAACTGCGTCCCGGGCCAACTGCGTCCCAAAATAATTTTATTTTATTTTTTTAAATTCCGTTGAATAAGGTTTTTAAAAATAGCGAAATTTTGAAGAAAAAAAAACTGGACTCTATGTTGGCCCTATCCTCGTTTCCAAGCCAAGGCCAAGCTCTGTTTTTCCTCAAAAATTTTGTAACCGTCTGTAGGATTTTTAATTTTCCCGAATTTTCAAAAATCTGGATGGATTACCAAACACCTAAATATTACGGAATTCGGTTCTGTTCTATGGAGTACACAGTACAGTATGGACGTGACGGGATCCCGCGGGACTAAATTCGGGATCCCACCGACCTATCTCTGGTCTCTAGTGTACAGTTGTCTTCAGCCGAAAGGAAAATGACGAAAGGACCTGGAAAACATTTTTATTCAGTGTTCATTAACCAGGAACTTTTCAAATTTTTCATGCACTTAAAATTGTTGCACACTTATTCCCGATTCAATCTGCTTATGGGGACAATGTTTTTTATTACTAGGGCTGCAAAAAATATGCAAATGCACTAAACCTTCACCAAATCAAAAAATATAAATGCTATTTTCAGCTCCTTTCTTCATAGCAAGAGTAGAAAAAATATAAAAAATATACATAGTCCTAGTCCTAGTTATATTATTTTCGTTATTTAAAAATATTCAATGGAATTTCAAAAAAAAATTAAAATTATTTTGGGACGCAGTTGGCCCGGGACGCAGTTGGCCCGGGACGCAGTTGGCCTGGGACGCAGTTGGCGGGACGCAGTTGGCGGGACGCAGTTGGCAGGACGCAGTTGACCCCTACCGAACGGACAGACCAAATTAGCGGTCAGGGTCGGAACCCGTCAGTTGGGCCCTCACGATTGGGCCCCCACGTTTGGGCCCTCGCGTTTGGGCCCCACACGTTTGGGCCCCAGCACGTTTGGGCCCCACACGTTTGGGCCCCAATAAAAATTTTTCAAATTTACAAAAAATTCTTTATTGAAACTAATAAAATTTCCCAAAAATAATATCAATATTAAAAAAAACAAAATTAATTACAATTTGAATCAAATTTTGTTCTCAATACGATTTTCAAATTCTAAAAATTTTATGTTCTAACTTTTTTAAAGAATAAAAAACATTTTGTATAATAGCAAAATCTTGACACCAAATGAAATAGACCAAAGCTACAGCATGATTGACATTTCTACACTTTACCAAGACAACTGCCGATGGAACAACTAAATTTTGGCGATGGGAATTCAAGAACAGCAGTGTCGACAAATGCAAAGGACGAATTTGGACTTCACTTCCAGATGAATTCATCCGCATGGCGATACCACACATATGTGAACGGAATCCAAGTCACATCATTGCGCAAAAAATCACGACAGCCACCAAAAGGCATGCTGTTGAGAAAATGGAAGAGCCTTCTGTAATGCGCTCTTTTGCTCTTCAAAGCATCTGTTCGCCTGAACTTTCAAAATTGTCATAAAAATGCCACAATTTCAGGTTGATGAACGTCCGCGCAAAGATGGGTCGCGAACTGAACCGCTTTTCAAAGCCGAAGATTGGAATGCTACGAGAGAACGCTAAGCAATGACGACAGAACAATTATTTTTTTTGAGAAGCTGCCCACAAAAACTTCAGTGATCAAAATTATGTTAACCGTTCCCCGTGTCATTAAGTATTTGAAAGGCATTTCTTGCAATTACCAATGAATCCTTGAAAATGTTTTTTAATATTGATATTAGATACTTGTAGAAAATTTGTTATTTTTTATAAAGAATTTTTGGAAAATAGAAAAATTTTATTTGGGGCCCAAACGAGTGGGGCCCAAACGCGAGGGCCCAAACGTGGGGGCCCAATCGTGAGGGCCCAACTGACGTAGACCGGTCAGGGTCGTTTTCGTACCGCCATTTTCGTACCGCCGTTTTCGTACCGCCGTTTTCGTACCGGGACGTTTTCGTACCATCCGTTTTCGTACCAGGGTCGTTTTCGTACCGCCATTTTCGTACGGGGGACATTTTCGTACGAGTTCTTGTACAAACGTCAGATTCAATTAGAAAAACTTAAGAACTAATAGAACCAAAATGTTAACATTTTTTATTTCCCATTCATAAAATTTAATGTAGAAAATTTGGTACTTTCCCATTATGTGACCGCATGCCAAAATTTTTGGTAAAAAACAGATATGGGCTCCAGAAATAGGATCCACAAAATTGCTTCTATGATTAACACGCAAATGGTTGTACGTGCTATCAACACCAAGCTTTTCGGGATTGACATTGGCATAATTGTGATCATTTTGAGGGACAATATTGTTAAGTCCATCGTTACTGAATTTGTGGAACACATAGAGCGCACCATCATGCACCAACTTATCATTATTTCGTTTTGTTTTAATTACTTGCTGCTGGTTCATTTTGTAGTTAATAAAAGCTAAATTGTCAAAACATTAAGAGATTCTTCCAACAATTAAGAAAAATTCAGCCAGGTTTCATTGCATTTTTATCGATCGAAATTTTTATTTTTCGGAATTTTCTTTGTATTTTTCGGCATGTTCTTCACTAAAATTCAAATTTTGCCTCAAAAAGTCAAACTCCTCCATTTAGATTTATTTGTTAGCGAAAAAAAGACTTGACTTAAATTCCCAGCCCTAGTAATTAATTATAAATTAAAAAAATAATATGAGTGCAATTTTTTTTGCATATCCACTCGTACGAAAACGGCGGTACGAAAACGTCTCCGGTACGAAAACGGCGGTACGAAAACGTCTCCGGTACGAAAACGGCGGTACGAAAACGGCGGTACGAAAATGGCGGTACGAAAACGGCGGTACGAAAACGTCCTGGCCCGACCAAATTAGTATAGTTAATTTTTTTTTTAAAACAGATTGCCAAGAAAATTTATTTGAATTTGATTTCATAATTTTTTGTTAAAAAATGACGCGAGAAAAGCACCATCTCGCATTACGAAGGATGATTCGTACTTCTGAAATAAAACTGCCGTTGTGAACCTGCCCATTTTTTGCGGACCAAAATTAATCAAAATTAAATTTCAATTATTCAAATCTGCACGGAGAATGGCACATTACTGCTATGTTTGCACGATACCTTCTTATGTCTAGTTTATCCCCGGAAATTGCCTGAATCATTAGTCATAAGTAGGGCCGCGACTTTTAGTGAATAAAAGTTTGAATTTTGCTCAAGTTGATTTTTGTAATTCGGTTCAGAGTTATCAGAATAGCTTGAAATTTTGCATGAAAATACTTTGGCATGAGACCTAGCACCCTGCCTAATTTCAGAATTTTTGATACCCTCGCTTATAGACTAGAATTAACACTTACTTAAAAACAATTTGAAAATGGAGACGATCCTCAGACCACAAACCACGACCAACAGAGAAGCGGAGAAATACTTGATGAAGCGGGGCGTAAGTTTCTTTCTTTAGCCGCTCTATTGCACTTTACCGTCCAATCGGCTTTTAGGCTTCCATTTGATACCACAAATATAGCCATTGATCAAATAAAAAAAGTTATGACCTAAGAAACGATGAGCGTGGTTGCTCATTGGTTGGACGTCTAAAGTGCAATAGAGCCTCTTTGGTCTTTAACTTTCCCAGTGTAATTGGCATGACTCATTTTTCAGATTGAAAAGGGCAGCACTGTAATGGCTGTAAAAAAGGAACCAGGAAAAGGACACGGATCAACAATTGCGACAAATGTCGTCACCAATGTAAGTGGGAACATGACAAAGCGTGTACGGACACTTGCGCCTTTTGTCCGAAATCGGATTTTAATTTTTTTTTTTCATTCTTAGAGGTCATAGCAACATTAAAGCTAAGAAAATCTTGTCTTTTGGTTCAATACAAACAATAATCCGTTGTTTGAAAGATTTATTATTTTTTCAAAATTTTGCTGACGATCAAAAATTATCGGATACAAAATTTTAAGCTCTAGATCATATGGGATTGAAAATTTTAAGTTTGAACCCAGTTTTTGACATAGGCGCAAGTGTCATGTAACCTGACAAAGTGACTGTGACGATGATGATCATAGTTTTATACCAATTTTTCCCCCATTTTAGCTGTTCGGCATAGACACGAAACAACCGGCGACCGTGTTCCGTTACGAAGTGAAAATCAATGGACAAATTGTCCGCCAAAGTGGGGAATCTTTGCTCGTCGACATTACCGAGACAACCAAATTCGAGTAGGGATTTCGTCGCATGCATTCGGAAATTCCATTTATGTTTTAATTGCTTGTTAAGCTTTCTGAATGTGGACCGCCGATATTTGTGCCGCGACGTCTTCAGGGAATTTGAGCGAAGAATTAAGACGAAAGACAATTTGCTGTACTACGACCTGTCGCGCATACTGTTTTCGCTCAAAAAATTGGACATGAATGAGGTTTGCCATTTTCAAGCTAGTTTAAAAATAGACTGGGCTTTTGATGGTCCCTCCTGTTCGTCATTCTGACTTTTATTTAAACCCACAATTACGAATTTATTAACTTAAATTTGAAATGCAATTTTCTAATCGAATTTTTGTTTTTTTGAGTTTTCCCTCCAACCAATTTTGAAATTTTTTTGCAGAATGGGATCGTCGTGCATTTCACAACCGATGAAATCACCGACAGAGATGTACGCCTGAAGCATTTTCCGCAATATTCGGTCACCGTTACGCCGGTGGTTTCCGAAGGCGGCCAACTGACCATCGGCGACTTTGCCTTCCTCACCAACGACGTCGCCAAAATGGACTTGTCGTTTGCCCAATTTCTGAACATCGCCACGTCACAGAGCGTCTTCGGCGACCCGTATGCTTGTTTTTCTGCATTCCCTGAAAAACCTTTCTAAAAAATTTTCTTTTTTTTTAGAGTTTTCTACAAAGGCAGGGGGGGGGAACTTAATGCAACCCTTGACATTAATGTTCTGTCTTACGGTCTTTCTTTTTTTGCATTTTGGGAACTAACAGCAAAATGTGCCATCTAAAATTTAAAAAAAAATGTGTCGTAAAATAACTCGCTCACTCAGCCATTTTACAGGAATGGACAATTCATGCACTACAGTGCGTCCTCAATTTATCTGATGCGTCCGAATGAACACGGCTTCACCAATGCGGATTCGCCCTACTTCCGAAGCAACAGCTCATTTCTTGGCATCGGAATGAACAAAAGTGTTCGAATTGTTGAAAGTAAGTTTTTTTTTTTTGATTCAAACTTAACTCAATTGTAACTTTTGAAACTTTTTCGCAGACGGTTTGAAGCAAGGCGATGGCGATGGAGCGCAAGCAGCGATGGTTGTCCAAGTGCAAAAAGTGAGAATTTAAAAATATTTTAATTCAAATTTTATTTCCTTAATTGGTAATTCTTCGAAATTGATATCTCGACAGAAAAGACGAAAAAAAATATTGTGTACTTTTTCTTTTTTTACATTTATCACGAATCTGTGCTTACATTTTGCAAAAGCATTGATTTGTCTACGATTTTCATTCAAGTACTTTGATTTTCAAAAATTTTTAAATTTTGAAAAAAAGACGCCATATTCTGAATGGATTGATACCCATCCATTGAAGACACTTTCTCAGCATATAAACAAAACTCAACCTTCACTTTCAGACTCCGTTTCACAATGTCGAATCGGTTCTCGAAAAATTCAGAAAAGTGGTCCCTCGATGGAATGACGGACTGTTGGAAAACGGTGAATTGGCCCATGTCAGTCGCATGTTGAGAGGTATAATAGGAAGCATACCTGAACAAGGGGTGCGCGAGGGCGAGGCCCATACGACGGACGATTGGCACAGGGGGGGGGGAGTGTGCCAGGGCCAATTTTTTGTACGAAGGCCCCCCCCCCCCCTACTTTAAATATTTTCCTAAATTTTCATAAAAAATTTTTAAGTTGGAATATTAAAAAAATCTTTGTAAATTATTTAAGGCGGAAAAAGAGCTGCACTCCTTTTCTCCCCTATTCAATGAAAATTTATTGACTATTTTTACAGGTCTTTACGTGCACACCACTTACAACACGGAGGCAATTCAGCGCTTTCCGATCTACGCTTTTTCTCCAACCAATGCCAAAACAGAAATTGTGATGGTGGACAACGGACAAACCACAGTTGAACAATATTATGCCCGCCGATACGACATCAAATTGAGGTCCATTTTTGTTTTTCAACACACACCACAAATACTTGGGGATTTAAGGAAATTTAAAATTTCAGTGCTCCGTGTGCACCGTTGGTGATCCGTCGCGAGCGTGGCAAATCGACACATTACCCGATGGAACTGTTGATGATCTGCGACTACCAGCGTGTCCGCTCCGCTCAGATGACACCAGAAATAAACCAGGTCATACATCTAAAAAAGGGACAGGGGGGTCGGCCAAAATTTTTGCGAAGGGGTCGGTTGCCGATTTTTTTGATGACCTTTTTTTACTTTTCAAAAAATCGTTTTTCGGCGCGCTTTTTCCAAAAAAAATTTTTCGGGAACAGGGGAGCCGTCATAACTTTAATGCTGTTTAGGCTATCAGGGAATGAACAAACTCAAATTTAAATCCGTTTGGACATAGGCGCAAATGTCACCTGTATGGACAAGAAACCGATACAAAAACTATCAATATTTTTTTGGTCACACACTTTCTTTATAAAAGTGTCATTATTAATTTTTGTTTCCCGTTTAGGAAATGATCAAAGGATGTGCCATCCCTCCATTTTTGCTGCGAAAACAGACCAATCAGCTGACAAATGTGCTCGCGCTGAACCAAAGTGACCATCTGGCAAAGGCATCCATCAAATTTGATGAGCGACCGATGGAAGTTCCGGCACGCATTCTGAACCAGATGCAATTGAAATATGCCGAAGACAAACCGCAAATGCCGGACGGAAACTGTCGATGGCGTAGCGGCAGATACCTTTTGCCGGCACAGATCAACTGCTGGTGTGCCATCGCGTTGGTGGACAACAGCCGCGACAATAATGTGAGTGCACTTGAATTTATAATTGTTTTTTTTCCTCTGATTAGTGGGCATATTTCTGAGGAATTGATGCTTGAGTTTCCATGTTTTTAAGTCCTATAATTAGTGTGGGGTGTGGGCCTTTGTTCCAGGAGGGCCTGCCCCAGGACTTCGGCTTCGAGGGGGTAAGCCAGAAAATCGAAAATATTCAACCCAAACTACTATTTTTCCTTTAAAAATTTTGAATTTGAGGGGTCTTTGCCAGGGGGGGGGGCTATTTGATTAGGGCAATTTTCTTTGTTCTGAATGATGTCTTTAGTGTGGATTTTCCCCAAAAAATTTGTTATTTTTTGCCATATATAATTCATTGCCAACCTCTTCCAGATCAGTTTGGCCGGCTGGAAAGACTTTGTCGATCGTTACAGGGAAATGATGCGCGTGAAGGGAATGAAAGTCCAAGCGCCTGCCTTCACTGATGTGTTCAATGTTGGCAACTTCGATTTGCGCGACCACTTCACCCGAATGCAAAACAATGGCGTCGAATTTGTGCTGGTCGGCCATCCAAAAGGTGGGTTTTTGTCGGCTGCACTATGTTTTTCCTCCTCCTCCTGAATTATTTTTGGTTCGGGTTCGGCATTCTAAAAACAAGCAATTTTGCATTTTGACCGAAATACGAAAATTTGAATTTTCACTTCTTTAGAGCTTAAAACCCAAATAAAAATTTGACAGGCCATTCCGGTGACAGTGTCCACCGCCTGATGAAATACAACGAATTGAGAACCGAAATGATTACTCAAAGTGTGCTCATTTCCACGGTGAACCGACTCAAAAACAGAAGCGGCGGCGAGACGCTGGAGAACATTATCAACAAAACGAACGTGAGTGCGTCTTGCCTAAATGATAGGGAGCAAGCAGTTCGTCCCTCCCTTCCCCCGAATTTTATGATTTTCAAACAGAATAGATAAGTTGTCTGTTTTGGAAAAACTTACTTTTACCATAAAATTTTTGAAAAGATAACTGAGATATTATAAGAAATTTGAACAATACGGAGGGGGGGGGGCGTAGGCTCGTCCTGATAATTTAATTTGGAAATGGGGATTTTATTTTCTGATATGCTTTTTAATCAAGTTTTGAATTTCAGGTCAAAATGGGAGGGCTAAACTATGCACTGCCAACCATCAGTGACGGGTAAGAAAATGTGTCATCATCAGATACAAAAAAGGCTTACAACTCCCCGCCCCCTCCCCTTCTCCCGCCGTATCAATTCCCCGTGAAATATTTAAAAAAAATTTCAAACCGAAATTTTCTTGCAATTTTCTTTAAATAACTTTTCATGTTTTAAAAAAAATTCTTTCTATAAATTTTTTTTCTTGCAATTTTCCGAGGGGAAACGACACGGAGGGATGTGGAACGAACTTCCCCTTTCCGATTTAAATTTAAAAGGTTTTTTTTCGTTACTGTCATTTCATGTTGCCCATTTCAGCATGCTCAAGGAGACATTGGTGATCGGTTTTGCCGTCAACCACCCCGCCGGTGGCTTCGGCATGGATTCGGACCAGAAAAATGGCAATGGTAGCAATGGCACAAGCGACACGGGCAGTGACGCGGCGAGTGACAATGGAAACGGCGCCAACGGACACAAACCGCAGAAAATATCGCAAGGCGACGAAAATCGTGTTCCGTCAGTGGTTGGGGTAAGAAGAAAACACTGCGACTTGCAGTCAGGGACCGGAGCGGAGCAGGTCGTTTCCCCCCCCCACCTCTTTTTAAAAGAATTTTACAAACTAAAAATTTTCCTTGAAAAAATTAAAATTAACAAAAACGAATTTTTTTTTTCTTGAAATATTTTTATGAGAAAATTTCTTAAGACTCGTGAAACGAAGGACCTGGCGGTGCCAAAATGCTATTTTAACCATTAAAATTTCGCTTTAGTATTCCGCTAACATCGGAGAGTCGAACAATTTCGAATTTGTTGGCGACTACAAATACCAAGTATTAAATATTTTATTTAGAATACCTCAATTTTTCATTAATATGATTTTACTTAAATCCCTACCATATAAAAATTATGACATTCATATTATTAAATTAAATTTATGTGTTCAAAATTTTCTGTTTTAGGAAGCGCGACGTGATGAAAAATTGCAAATCATTGACCATATTGTGCGTCATTGCCTTGAAATGTACAAACAGCGCCGAAACAACAAAAACCCGTACGGATTCATGCCTCACATGGGCCCATTTTTAATTTAAAAAAAATTTTTCAGCTCATCATTGATCATCTACCGCAATGCATGTGGCGAAGGATTTTACCAAGTAATCAATCCTTTTCCTCGTTTCCGAATTGACTGGTTTAATTTTAACGTAAAAAACAAAAATAAAAACTGATAAATTTTCAGCCATTTTTAAAATCATGATGAAAATTACTGTTTTTTTCAAAAAAATCATTTGTTCTTTTAGCATCTTTTGGCCTACGAAGTGCCGTTGGTCAAGCACTTGTTGGCCGAACGTTGCAATGGCGAAACGAAGCTGACACTGATTGTCGTCAACAAATTGCAGAACATCCGTTTCACACCGTCCCAAATCAAACCAAACGATCGGGCCGCTGGTAATGAATCCAAAATATTAAACCAATTTAAAATATAATTAAAAAAATTTAAACGCAAAAATAATATTTGCCCCCCCCCCCCCCCCCTCCATCTTCAGACCAAAATGTCCGGCCTGGCACACTGATCGACAAGGGCGTGGTCAGCCCACAATGGACGGAGTTTTTCTTGGCCTCGCAGCGTGCGCTGCAGGTGGCTGACTTCCTCTGTTTTTTTTCAATTTATTTGGGGATATATGCCGTTTAGAGAAAGTCATTTCGTGGACTAGGGGGAAGGGAATGTGACAAAATTTTGCCGCCGAAAATTTTTAAGATTTTTTCTTGAAAAATTCTAAGTTAATACATTTTTAAAAGAATTTTCGATGGCGAGATTTTGGGCTGCACCCATCCGTTTTTGAGATATTTTCCAATTTTCGAGTCCCCACAATTTTTGATTTTTCGTCATGGCTCCATAAATTTAAAAATTCACAACAGAACTCAACTCTATGAAACCCAAATTTATTTGTGTTTTTACCTTAATATAAGACTGTCTTGAAACGACAATGTATACCCTTTTTGGGTTTTAATTTAATTTTCAAATTTGCGCTTTCCCCGCAGGGAACTGCTCGCGTGCCGCGCTACGCCATTCTGGTGGACGACAACGAATATTCAATGGACAGAATTCAACAGTTCACATTCGTATGTCCAAACAATATAAAATTACCCAAATAAATGTTGATTTATTGGCTATCATTTCTTTTTAAAGGCCCTCTGTTTTGGACACCAAATTGTCTCTTCATCAATTTCTCTTCCTGCGCCGGTCAGTTGGACATTTTCATTTGCTTTTTAAATATTTGTCCGTCCAATTTTCCCATTTTCCTTTCACACAGGTGTTCATTGCACTGGAATACGTATGTGTAATATATATATATATATATTCCTTGGGCATTATTTCTGTCTCTTAAAGGGAACAACCCTTAATTTCTAAACAGTCATTCCCCAGGGACGGTCCCAGGGTTTCGGCTTGGACTGGGTACCGCCCCCGGACGACGAGTTTTTTTCCCCAGTACTGAGCAAAATTCTGGGGAACGCAAAGGGTACGGCTCAGCCTGGAAAAATGTGAAATTTTTACTTTTTTAAAAGTAGATTTTGCACCAAATTTTTTGTTTTTTGAAAAACGGGTTGACAAAGTCTTTAGGGAAGTGATACCAATCAAAAAAAACGGATACTATTTATCTGTATTTTTGCAGGACATCATCGTTATCATTTTGATTGTTTTTTTTGTTGTGCTTCACATCCAATAATTTTTAGGCCAAACGAGGCCGCAACAACTTCAACACGGACCAGCAGTCGGCCGAGGCGAGAGCGGAAGGCTGGGACAACTACGACAAACTGAACGACCATTTGGGCTTCGAGAACAAAACTTATCTGAGCAAATGGCGTGTCAATGCCTAAGGGACTTGGCTTGGATTTTTCAATTGTTCTCTTATCACGATTATTTTCACTCTTTTATTATGATTCTTCTTTCTTTTCTTTTATCTTAATCCTTCTCTTTTTAACTTTTTTTTTTTGCTCACTTTCCTTACTTTTTGTTGCTCAGGAAATGAAAAATGAATACTCTTTCAATTCATCTGAATGTTTTTTATTTGTTGGAATAAATATTTACTAGAAGAATGGAATTTTGGAAATAAGGTATCACCATGTCTTTCGAAGGGGTGCACTACGTTTCCCCCCCCCCCGTCGGTTCCCCCCCGCATCGTTTCCCCCCCCCCCCCCGAGAAATTTTTATAAAAAATTTGCTAACAGAAATTTTGTTTTTTCATAAGAAAATTCGGTAATAGTACCGAAGGTAGTCCCCCTTTTTCATTGTCGAGAAAAGATCGTATTAAGGGCCGGTGAATCCGAATCTGGCATTAATTTCGACCTATATCGAACCTCGGACTCGAATTCGAGCAAAAAGTCGAAAATACAAATTTTCCAATTTCTCATTTTTGTAAAAAAATGGGGTACTTGTACAGTTTACACCCCATAGAAAAAAAAAATTTATTTTCAAAAGCCATGAAAATATGTTTCCAATGATATTCGGGGTCGCTGATCATGAATCCAGCATCCATTTCGGCAAATTCGGAACCCCGGACCCGAACTCGAACAAAAATCGAAAATTCTAATGTTCGAATTTCAGATTTTTGGTTCAAAGTTTGTTTGAATACACGGGAACTAACTAGAAAGTCACCATTGGTTCAAAAAATCATTTAAACTATTTTTTAGACTAAAAATGTGAAATTTTTAAAATTTAAATTTTCTACTTTTTGTTCGAATTTCGGTCCGGGCTTCGGAATTGGTTGAGATGGATGTTCTATTCGTGATCAGCGACCCCGAATACCCCTGGAAACAGGTTTTTATCACTAAAAATATAAAAAAATTTCTATGGGGTGTAAACTGTACAAGTACCAAAAATGAAATCGGAATTCCAGGGGTCCAAAACTTTTCGGAAATCGGATTTCCGAGGCCCAAAAATTTTTCGGAAATCGGAATTCCGACCCCAAAAACGTCGGAAATCGGAAATTTTTCAAAAATTATAAAATATAATAAAAAAATTTTTTTAAATATTATAATAGGCTAAATTTTTAATTCTTAACCAAGTAAAAGCTGGTTCAAAATTTTTTTGATCTATTTCAATAAATATTTGCCTTAAAAAATTATTCAATGATTTTCATCAAAAATTTTATCTTTTTTTTGCGGCGCGTTTTTTCAAAATTTTTGAAAACACGGGGGGCGAGGTCCGGCGGTGCCAATAGGCGCCGCCGGGGAAAATTTTTATAATTTTTAATCAAATTGTTAACAAATTTTGTCCAAAAATGACTAAATTTAGCGATTTTGAGGCAAAAATTTCTCAAGAAAAATATGATTTTTAAGGTGCGGCGGTGCCGATAGGCGCCGCCGGGAAATTTTTGAAAATTTCAATGCAATTTATTAACCAAAATTGTAAAAAATTGTTAATTTTTTGAAAAAAAATTCAAAAAAAATTTCCGAAAATTTCCGACTTTTTATCAAAAATTTCGGAAATCGGAAGTCGGAATTCCGACGTCCAAAATTTTTAGTAAATCGGAATTCCGACCCCAAAAATGTCGGAAATCGGAATTCCGTGCCATCCCTGGTCTGAACGTCAAATTCACTATTTTTTTTGCTTTTTCAAAACTGTTTTTTTTTGCGGTGTGCTTTTTTCAAAAAAACTTTTCGCGGAACAAATGAGGCCGGCGGTGCCGATAGGCGCCGCCGGAAAAATTTTTGAAAATTTAAGTGACATTTGTTAACATATTTTGGTCCAAAAAAAAAACCAACTTTTGTGATTTTTGGATAATTTATTAAGAAAATTTAATACTTTTTGGTGGCCGTAGGTGCCGATATCCGCCGCCGGAAATTTTTTTCGGAATTTTTAATGAATTTTATTAAGAAAATTTGCTCAAAATTTCAAATATTTTCAATATTTTCCCCCCTTCGTGGATGAAATAACTTTTAAATTTTTACAACACTGGGGTCCTAGATTCCCCGATTATGGGTCGGGGGGCCGGGGAGCAAAAAGTCGGGGGACGGGGACCTCGGGGAGCGACATGTCGGGGGTCGGGGCGGGGAATAGGCCCAAAAATGTCGGGGGTCGGGGAGCTCGGGGACGGGGCTGAACCCTACTTAGCATTATGAATACGGGTTTATCTGCAGCTAGAGATTTATTTGCAGATAGTTAGCATTATGAATACCAGCATCAGACTCTCTTTCTCTCGTTTTCTCTTTATTTCTCTCCCTATCTCTCTTTCTAAAACACCATGTCTTTGCTTCTTACCTATTTTTCTCTCATTAAGTTCATTATTCTTTCTCTCTCCCCCCTCCTCCTCTCTCTCTCTCTCTCTCTTTCTTACTCTCTCTCCCTCCTCCTCTCTCTATCTTTCTCTCGCTTTCTCTTTCTCTCTTTTCTCTTTCCCTCCCTCCCTATCTCTCTCTTTCTCTCCCTCCCTCCTCCTCTCTCTCTCTCTCTCTCACCTCCCTCCTCTTCTCTCTCTTTCTTTCTCCCTCTCCCTCCTCCTCTTCTCTCGCTTTCTCTCTCTCTCTCTTTCTCTCGCTTTCTCTTTCTCTCTTTTCTCTTTCCCTCCCTCCCTATCTCTCTCTTTCTCTCCCTCCCTCCTCCTCTCTCTCTCTCTCTCACCTCCCTCCTCTTCTCTCTCTTTCTTTCTCCCTCTCCCTCCTCCTCTTCTCTCGCTTTCTCTCTCTCTCTCTTTCTCTCGCTTTCTCTTTCTCTCTCTCTCTCAAGCATCATCTCTTTACTTCTTACCTATTTTTCTCTCATTATCTTCATTATTCCTTTTCTCTCACCCCGTCGATACGGCTTTATCCACCGATTTTACGTGTGCCGACAAATTCCTACATGGCAAAATCCCTACTCAGCAAAAATTGACAAAATCCCTACCCAGCAAAAAATGACAAAATCCCTACTAACCTTGAAATGACAAAATCCCTACTCAGATAAAATGACAAGTTTCAAAACTTGCCAGCTCTGATAGTCTTGCACGTGAGCAACTTGGTTTCAGCGTGACCTAAATCATCACTCTTCACTGGGTGCGTTTTGTCAATGTCCTTGATGAACGCGGCCAAGAACGCACCCAGTGAAGAGTGATGATTTAGGTCACGCTGAAACCAAGTTGCTCACGTGCAAGACTATCAGAGCTGGCAAGTTTTGAAACTTGTCATTTTATCTGAGTAGGGATTTTGTCATTTCAAGGTTAGTAGGGATTTTGTCATTTTTTGCTGGGTAGGGATTTTGTCATGTAGGGATTTTGTCAGTAGTGATTTTGTCATGTAGTGCTTTTGTCAGCGCGCCCGATTTTAGTTTGACCAGTCACTTCTTTTAAGCCCAGGTTCGGTTCCCCTGCATGCAAATTTTTATTTTTTGCTTTTTTGCCAAGTAAATTATCAAAAAGTTGTTTATAATAGAAGACTTTATTACAATTTTTTTAAATTCATTTTTATACATAAAATATCGCAATAAAAAATTAGACAAAATTTTTTTTCAAATCGACATGATTTTAGTTCCTTTATGTTTAATTTACTTTTTAAATTTTAATTGAATAAAATTAAATAAAGATTTTGTTTCATAAAAAATTTTAATAATTAACTTTGCATAAAAAGCAAAAATAAATATTGTAAAATCTATTTGCATGTAGAGGATTCGAACCTGAGACCCCAAAAAAAATTTGACTAACACACTATCTCTACACCAATAGATGCTTATGACACAGCAAAATAATAATTTATTTTCTTTAATTATAAAAAGTTAAAAAGTTTGGCACGTCATAACTTAGCACTCGTACTTACCGTATTTGCTCTAATTATCCCCCAATCTCCATTAATCCCCCAATCTCCAATTATCCCCCAGTCTAGGAGGCGTTTGAAGAATAATCCCTCTATGATAATCCCCCAATCTCCAATTATCCCCCAGTCTACGAGGAGGTTGAAAAATAATCCCCCATGGGGGATAATTAGAGCAAATACGGTATTTGGCAGAAAATAAAAACATTTTTCTTAAGAACCAATGGGTGCTCTATCCACCCACCAAGTTTCATTCGGAAATCCCACGGACACCTGGGGACCTTCCTTTGTCAGCCAAAAACACACGATTCGTCTACTCAGCCAAATGTCAACGATTCGTCTATTCCATGATTCGTCTACCCAGTAAAAAAGTGATGATTCGTCTACTAAGCCAAATATAAATTATTTATTAACAAAAAATCAGCTGAATATGAATTTTTTTTTTTGGACGTTTTGAAGCGGGGCCGTCGCGTTCACTCGGGCGCAGACCAGAACCGACGCTATTCATCAGCACCAATGGCATTGGGAGCAACAGAAAAAGGGGGAGGTAAGTTCGGATGGTCCGCCCCAATTCAATGGTTTTTTCTTCTTTTAAGTTTTAGGAACGTGAAACGAGAAAGAATCAGCAACAATTCCGCATTAGATGAAAAAAGTGAGCAAATCCCGTCGGAAAAACGGGCGGCGGACCGACGGAGCGCTGGAATTTGCGGGGACAATTCAAACAATTGGTCATATTTCGCATTCTGTCCGCAAACGTGCAAAGAGGTGGGCAATTGCAACGGAAAACTCGAACCAAGCGAAAAGTCAGTGAACCAAAAGGAAACAGCATTTGGCAAAGCCTTTGTTTTCGCTTTTACTCCTTCAGATTCCCCCATCACTTTGATTTCGCCACTTTGGACCGCTTAAAGGACGAAAGATTGCGCGACCTGTTCGTACAGTTGCTTCTCGTCGGTACTTTATTACCAACGACGACGTCTTGAATACAATTGATGGAAATTTTTTACTTCATTCCTCATAGTATCGGTTGCAATTTGTTTAACCCCAATCTCGTGATAATCATCATGTTGATTCGTTTTGTTATGTTTGATCAGTAAAATTAGTTTTATGCAATTTTTTGATTGAATTATTCTTCGGAAGGGTCTTGATTTTTGTTTATTCTTGGTAGAATTATGTGAAGCGCCATAAAAAGCTATGAAAACTGCTTTTTAAGTAGAAAAACCCCAGAAAAATGGCTAAAAATTTGTTCGGGTTCGAATCCTGGTTTTAAAATTTTTTGGATGAGTAGACGAATCGTGGCTTTTTGGCTGAGTAGACGAATCGTGTGTTTTTGGCTGAGTAGACGAATCGTGTAATAGACGAATCATTTAGTAAACGAATCGTGGCTTTTTGGCTGAGTAGACGAATCGTGTAATAGACGAATCGAGTAATAGACGAATCGTGGGGAGGCGAAATCCCCTAAGTATATTAAATGAGAGCAAGCCCCGCCCCCTCAATTAAATTAGCATTTGGCGTTTGACTTAATATGAAAGAAGAGAAAATGAAAAGAAATATCATTTACAAAGAAAAAAGGGAAGTGCAGACAGTTGTTTACTTATGTGTGATGAAAGCGTAGGAGCGGGAGGGAATGAGAAGTGAGAGATTGGAAAAATAAGAGAGAGTGCGAGGGATGAGAGGGAGAAAAAGGGAAGAAATGAGAAACGAAGGGAGAGCGGAGGGGGGGATGAAAGAGAGAATGGGGAAAGAGAACAGAGAAGGGAGAAAGAGTGTGTGAGAGAGAGAGATGGAGTGGGTGAGAGCAAAGAGAAAAGGCGAGATAGTTGGGAGAAAAAAGAGATAGAGACAAGAGTTGAGACGATAGGAAAAAGCAGAGAGAGTGGGGGAGAGAAAAGAGAATGTGTGAAAGAAAAGTGAAGGAAGAGCGAGAGTGGAGAGAGAACCGATAGAGAAGGCGGAAAGTGGGAGAGAGAGAGTGAGGGGAGAGAGACAACGAAGAGAGAGAAGGAAGATAGAGAGTGAAGAGATCGAGAGAGAGAGAGGAGAAGGAAGCGAGAGAGAGGGAGAAGGAGTGGAGAGAGAGAGAGAAAGAGAGAGAAGTAGAGAGAGACGCAGAGAAAGGGCAAAGAGAGAGAGAGAGAGAGAGACGGAGAGAAAGAGGAAAGGGAGAGAAGGAGATAGAAGAGAGGGGTAGAGAGGAGAGTAAGAAAAAGAGAGAGGAGGGAAGGGAGAGAGACGTGCGAGAGGGCAAAGAGAGAGGAGGAGAGAGGAAAAAGGAGGGAGAGAAAGAAAGAGAGAGGAGAGAGATAAGAGAGAGAGAGAGAGAGAGGAAACAGGAGGGAGAGAAAGAAAGAGAGAGAGACTGAGAGACTTTCGACCTCCTCAGAACTCTGAGAAAAAAAAAATATAAATTTTCAAGGATGATTTATTAGAGACCGGACTTTTAGCCACGACTAAAATAGGCACGAAAAATGTGAAAAAAGGCATAAAAACTGAACAAAAACGTCAAAAATGCACGAAAATTGGAAAAAGGCAGCAAACAACATCAACAGTTTTCTAGCAAAAAATTTTCCAAAAGATCTTTTTTTTTTTTTTTTTGCTCTTATAACATAGAATTTTTAGCTCTGACAATTTTTTGGGGGTCCGGCGGGGCCGATAGGCGCCGCCGGAAAAATTTTTTGGAAATTGTAAGAATATGATAAGAAAAATTGAAAAAAATAAAAACTTTTCAATTTTTTCCAAAATCCTGAAAGGCATGAAAAAAGGCACCAAAATTACGTGCCCGGCATAAGGCACCAAAATCGCAAAAAAGGCAAAAAAAGCACCAAAAAGTTCAAGCTAGAAGCTTAAAAACCAAAAACTCGTTTTTCGTGCATATTAGGCTGTAGCAAGTTAGCAACAAAAAAAAGGCATATGCCTCAAAATCCGGCCTCTAATGATTATTGTTTCGTTTTGCGAAAATCCTCATTAATTGTAGAGACGGGCTTTTGAAAAATCTGATCGGGCTTAGGAATCAGCAGAATTAGCATGAATGAACTCCCGGTTTGCCGGGATTGTCCGACGTCACCGAATTCTCTTCCCTAAAAATGTTCGCTGCTCCTTTCACTAAAATTTCCATTGAGAGCCCAAAATTGACTCGCCATGTTTAGTAAAAAAAAAAAGAAGTGAAAGTTTGTCAGCGGTGCTGTAAAATTTTTAAAACAGCATATTTTACCCAATTTTTAAATTTGACCTACCCCCTCTAATTTAGATTTTTTGCTTCAACCGTTCTTTTTTATGGAAAATGTACCACCTCCTAATCAATTCCAAAACCAAATACATGCGCTTAATGCGCAAATTTTTCATCTCAGGGAGCGCCGTGACAATGGCGAAAATGTTGAACATCAACAAATTGCAGAGTTGGAACGAACGCGAGACGAACTTTTTGAGCAATTGCACGGAGGACAAGCGGTAACGGTATCAATAGAAGGAAGAGTGAAATAAACACTTGCTTTTCAGGCGCCCCCTGCTTGGGGTCGTCGTGCTCACAGTGAGCCGCGGCGACGGCACGGTGATGACCACGGTGCACCACCGTTTCGTCACCGCTCAGCGCAATGAGGTTTAAGGGGGACACATAAAAAAGGAAAAGTGGTTGGGTTTTAAGTAGATGGAAGTTATTAAAACAAAAGGGTCCGCTTTTGACTTTTCCTTTTTGGCGTTTCTTTCGTTTCGTTTGTGTAATTGGTGACCCTTTCGTTTGGTCCCCTCTCTGAAGGAAAGGGAGCGTGAACGTCGCCAGTACGAGGAGACGGAGCTGCAGAAGCGGGGTGAAATGGAACACGAGCGGATGGAGGCACGGAGACGTGAGCAGAAGTGGTTGGGGCAGGAACGGGTCGAACGGGAGCGACTGGAGGTTGGCGGATAGCCAAGCGAACTCCATGCCGAAAACAGACCGCTTTTTACACAGATTGAGCGCATTGAACGCATTAAGCAGGAGGAACAATTGGCACGCGAGCGGGACCAGCGAGAGCGTTGGGAGGTGGAGAAGCAGCGATTGCTGGTACGGCATTCCGCCCAATTGGCATAGAATGCATAATCGTCATTCATTCAGTCTGACTATGAGCAGGAAGCCCGCAAGCGGCAAGCACTGACTTCCAAAGAGACGCTTGAGCGTCTGACTCGCAAGCCGTACTATTCGCGCGAGAATCTGACCCAACATGGCACAGGCGGAGAGCTGACTGAGTACCGCGGCAAAGGCATTGAGCCACCGGAATTCACCACGAAGGTCGGCGAAGCTTCGTCTCGGCACTTAACATTTGTTCATTCTGTGCCAGGTAGAACGGCAAGTGATCGGACGCGTTGATCGCACTTTCGGAAACACCGGCGGCATTTTTCCGTCTCTGTTGGACGCATCGGAAGAAAGCACTCGCGAGCGCATGTACAACCCACGCGACGAGGACTTTCTGCGCCGCGGATGGTCAACGGACGTCGAAATACCGCGCAAGAATGGAAAAAGCATGGAAAGATTTTCAGCAGGGAACGGGCGGAGGGCCGGAACAATATCAGCCAAGTGCAGGTGAGTGAGTCGCTGGAAGGCTTTTCCCTGCCGACCGACACGGCAGCGAATGCCATTCATTCCCCACCCCAAACATGGAAAAAAGTGAAGTTTAATGTATGATTTCGTATAAGTTTTAACGAAATGCAATTAAAAACGTAAATTTTTTTGAGTTTTTGGCACAAAGTGTTGCTTTTTTACCAGTGTTTTTTCGATTTTTTTTTGAAAATTTTAAGGAATACCGCGTTCCATTGCTGCAACGCTTTAACATTTGAGAATTCGCTCACCCTTGAGCCACAGCTTACGCATTACGCGATCGGACTTGACCGCAGTCCCTACGAGCAGGTGACCCCGGGAAAAGAGGCCAAACGGAGGGAGGGAATATCAGAATAAACACTCCTGGGGGAGGGGTCCCTTTCTCTTTTGGGCCTAACAATAAGATGCTTGCCAGGTGTTTCCCCCCCCCCCCCCCCCTCCGGTTTTGTTATGGCAATTAACAAATCGTTTCAATTTGTTGGTATACGGTGCCTTTTTCTTCAGGCCAATGGCGCCGGCGCTGGCGGCGCTTTTTTGTCCGCCGCTGTCACTAAGCATCGGTCGGCGCTTGACAAAGCGGCGTCGCTGAACGGAAGTGCCAACAGCAACGGAACATTTGCTGTCACCAGCAGCGCAATCGCATCGGCGGGCGGCGTGCCGCTTTATGCGACGCCGGCACAGTTCAACCCTTACTTGGTGCCTGCCTCCTTTTTGCCAGCCGGTGCCGTTTCATGTGGGTGTGGGTTCTGTAGGGTAAAGCGGGCGAGGAGAAACGGACGCACCCCCGCTTAAAAAGCATGGAAAAGAGAGGAATTTCTAGGGAAATGTTGCCGGTGGTGATATTGCATTTTCATAATTTGCTCGTCGTCACTAATTACCTTTTCATTTCTTCCTTACTAATTAATCGCCTCCCCTTTGAAGTTGCCGCCCAATTGCCCCCTCGCTTCGGATGACACGGCAATCGCTCCCTCTCTCTCTCTCCCCTTCTCTTTGTTTGATTGTGCCGTCCTTTGCCATGCCATCGCTTCGCCTTCATTGCCCTCCGTCCGTTTGTTCTCTTTTTGTGCCGATTTTTGTTAAGCGTTCGCTTTTCTTCCCCTCATTCTCTTGCTATTTTCTCTTCTTTAAATTCACTTTGATTTTATTAATAATAAAAGGCAAGAAATGTTTTTCTTTTTTTTTGTTTTAAATACGGCGTTCATCGCTTTTTGTGCCGATTTTTAATTGGGAAAAAACTTAAATATTTGGCCAAATAATCGATAAATTAAATTAGCAAAACATTTGGTTAATAATTTGGCCAAATGCCCTATCGATTAAATTAAATAAATTGGCAAAACATTTATTTATTTTAATTTGATGGCCCATCGTTTGTCACTTTTGTGCTGCCTTTACTCACTCAATTACATTATTGTTAACATAACATTACAATTGTTAATGTAAAATGGTGGGAAGTTTCGCTAGGACACAAATAAACAACATACAGTATACTTTGAATAATACTGTAACAGTCTTTTTCTTTCTCTGAATTTGCCCTTTGCTCCTAAATTTGTTTTTCCGTCTTGCCATTCCTTTCATTTGACACATTCTCTCTCTCCCCCTCTCTCTCTCTCCCCCCTCTCTCTCTCCCCCCCTCTCTCTCTCTCCCCCCTCTCTCTCGTCCAGCCCTTCTTTCTCCTTGTCGTTTCCGTTCAATGTTTTCTCTCCTTCCTTTCTTTTTCCTCTCCTTTGTTCCATTCTTCCTCGCTTTCTCTCATCCATCTTTTTCCCTCCCTGTTTCCCCTTTTCTATTGTCTCCTATTCGTCCGCCGCTCCGTTCGTTCTGTCCACAGATGCGTTGCGTTCTTCCAGGAGTTCCAACGTCTGTTTGCCAATGCGCGCCGTCAACTCGCCCAAATTTTTAGAACAAAAGTTTTTTTTAAACTCATTTTAGACTTTGTTCGAGCCGAAATTTGAAATTGGTCAAAATTAATGTTAGATTTTTGATCAGCGACCCCGAAAACCCAAAATAAACTTTATAACAATTGAAACTTTGTTCAGGCGCAGTTATGACCCCTACCGTGAATAAGATGCTATTTTAAAAATGGATAATTTAGGATCAAATTTCATTGCCCAAATCACAGAAGTCTAAAAATAAAAATCATTTTTTACATTAAAAATGAATGGTAAAAAATTAGTCATTCTATAGAATTCAGGTAAATGTTTTGTTGAAAATGGTTCATTGCGAATTGCAACACAACCGAAAAAGGGAAGGGTGGGTGATCATTCATTATCAGAAACAAATCATTTAACGGGGCTTTCGGCACGGCACTCTCTCCCACACTCCGTTCACAATCAGTCCTTCTTTAGGCGAGTTGTGGTCATCCGATAGATAATATAAAACAGAAAACAATTATTTGTGAAAAAAAGCAAAGGAATTGTTGTTTTGCACGTAAAATTTTAAATTTTTCCCTTATGTTAGTCATCCCAACCGACCGAATCCTTCGCGGGTTCCATGCTGAGCAGTCCGACGACAATGAAAACAATGGCAATGATCAGAACAACGGAAAGGCCGGCGATAATTCCAAACATTGGGGCGAAATTGGGGGAGGAAAACTGTGGAGAAAAGAGGGACAATCACTGTTAGGAAAAATGTAAAAATAGCACAAACACACGGACATTTTTGTCGCGATTCATTTTTTGGCCACGTTTTTGACAGTTCTTTGGTAATTTTCAAAATGAAAACGACGAAAAAATATCCGAATTTAAAAAAAAACATACGGTAATTTATAAATTTGTTATAAGTATTTCCAATAACAATGAAACATTAATTTGATCATGTCGAAAAAGCGCAATTTTTTAATGTCCCATAGATTTTACATTAATTTTCAAATTTTAAACCAAAACCAAGAGATGATAAAACGAACCAGTCAAAAGCTAATTGAGCAAAAATGAAATCGTAATTTTGCCGTCCGCTCATTGGAATTAATCCCCGGGCTCACTGCCCCCCCCCCCTCTCTCTGATGACTTACCATGTGAACGTTAAGCCCTTTCCTGGCCATTTCCAATCTTTTGCTGTCTCTTTGGCCCTCTTCATTTTGTGCACCTTCTGATGGTTCAGCGCCAAAAACTTCTCAAAATTGGAAATTTTGGTTAATTAATAAAAAGGATTTGGGGGGAACGCACCAAAAGCGAAGAAAAGCAGCAAAAGTTGAACAGTGAGGGAGAAACGGAGGAGAAGCATTGCAAAAAGAAAAGAGGGATTGAACCAATAAAATATGAAATGGAAAAGAAAAAGTAAAAATTGAAAAAAACCAAAGTGAGTGGAAAAAGGGTGTCACATTTGTTTAAATTATTGTTTATCCAATGCTCAAACAGTGCGTTTTCTTTTCTAATTTTGTTGCTTTTGCCTCCGTTTCGCTTCACCAAATGCCCCTCTGAATGCCGCTGAGTCCTCCTCTGTCCGCAATGTCGCGGAAACAGTGCCGACTGACGCGGAATTTGTTGAGTTTGCCACGCCGCTTGGAAGTGAATTGGCACATTTGGATGATCAGAACGGGGTGCGCACGACGCGGCATATTGTCCATCCGTTCCTGAAAATTGGGTTTAATTGCTCCAAAAATTGCAATAATCTCCGCCCCCATGCCAATATTCATTTTCCCTCGGCGATAACCTGAAACTCGTCGATTATCACACGTGGCAAAATGTTGTTCGTCTTCATGGCCTTGTAGCGCATTCTGTGCAAATTAAAGGAAAGTAAAGTAAAATTAATAAAAAAAACACCTTATTTTTCCATTATTAATTTTTTGGAACGTTTAGTTTCTTTTTTGCGCTTCATTTGGCTTATTTTTTAAATAATAGCAAAAATGTTGGGCTTTTATAAAATGGAAATTTACGGTCCAAAAATTTTTTAAATCAAATAAGCACTTTTGGTATTGTTACTTCTTTTTGTAAAAATTTAAAGTTTCATAAGAATGGCCAGAAAAGATCGGTTTTTGAGTATTTTGTCACAAAATAAAAATGTTTTAAATTTTACTCTTTGATAAAAATGTGATCGGAATTTTTATTTTAGTTAAAATTAAAGAAATTATGGTCCAAAAATCGTACGGCAACCTTTCCAATTGGCAATTTTACCTCATTGGGCCCCACTCGGCCACCAATCGGCGCCGTTTGATGTCCGCGAGTTGCCGCCAATGGGGCCAAAATGTCATGCGATGGCCCTCCTTCCACCACGCCCTCTCCACGTAATAGGGGTATTTGTCATAACTGACAATTGGCAGGCCAATTTTAGTATATTTGTCGCGCTTTCATTACCCCAATTCCCTCAAAGTTTCGCTGTTGTAATCGTAGCGCTTCCGTTCGGCCTGCAGCGGCTCCTCCGTTTCGTCCGAGGCGGACGGAAATTCGGCGGCCGCACCTTCGAGGGACGGCGGCGGAGGGCCACCCGAGGCGGAGGAAGAAGCCTTTAAACAGGGGACAGTTCGTGGTTTAAAGCGTCATTTCCATTAAATTAAAAAAACAAAAATGCAATTACATACAAACGCACGGCGTACAAAAGACGCAAACGCAGTCCGACAAAAGTTAAAGGATTTGCTGACAATCATTGACAAATGGTCTAAAATTTGTATTAGAAATCAAATAACGACAAAATGCTAACAGATCCCAACGGATCTAAACAAATAAAAATCGGTTTTTCTTTTTGAGAAAAAAATGTAAAATCAAAGAACAAATTGGCATAAAACACATGGCCAAAAAGGTACAAAAAAAAGAATTTCAAGTGGTGGTGGAATTTTCCAAATGAAACTGTGGTTGTTAGACCACCCCCTAAATTGTAATCTGCTCTCTTTCAATGTTAAACAAAATTAGAGTTGCACGAAACGGAAAAAGCAGGGGGGGGGGGGGGCTAGACTTTCAACCGACGGGAATTAAGTAATTATAATTCAACAAAAATTGTAATTTAGGTACTTTATGAAAGAATTAATGAAAAAATTTATTTTGCAACATGGAGATGAAATTGTAATAAGGCCATAAATAAATAACAAAAGACGAGAGATCTTTTTATTCAATAATAAGTGCGAATAGAGACATTTTTTGATATTCCATCAAATTTACTCAAAACAATAAAACAGTATCACTGATTATACAATAAGGGACTGATGAGCGGTTTTTGGCAAAATATAACAAAAAGAGACTGTGCAAAAAGAAAAGCATTTTGTATCAAAAGGAGGAGAGGCAAAATGGCGAATGATAAATATTATTGAGACACGAACACTTTCAAAGAGCCGGTCAAATCAGCGGAAACGACCACATCACCAGACACATTCCTTGAAGTCCTTAATTGGAATAGAATAAAATTTACAAAATATGAATGGCTAAAGTACCACCGGGAATGATTTAAACACCAAACCAAAGTGGTCAAGTCAAATTGAAGGGGTGGAGCGAGACTGCGACGTGCAAAAATTTGAATACGCGATTCGCAACTTTTTTTTGAGCAACCCGCGACTTTTGGGTACCATTAACGAAAAAGAAAAAACTAGAACAGCTCCATCCTACCGGCACCGCCGGACAATGCTCTAATTTTCTTAAAACATGGTCTTTTTTGGAATAAATCTTTTAACAAATTTCAAAAATTTCCTTATTAAAGAATTCAATGTTTGAAAAGGTGAGAATTTTTGCTCTTAAATGCGCGATTCGCGGCGATTTTGTTGCGCGATTTGTGACCGCGGAATTTTCTGCCCGCGTTCCACCCCTGTCAAGTTAGTTGTAAGAAAAATTACGTACATATTTGATGGGGGGGGGGATTCTCAAATGTCATCGGCACTTTTTGAAAATGTCGGGTAATTTATATTTTCGTTTCCCTACCTGCTCCGTTCACTTCCATTCGCCGCAGCAGCTTCAGCAACGGGTTGATGGGTTGCGGAGGACAAAGAAATGCTCGGAAAGAGCATCATCAGCGAGGCACAGGCCGAACTGGCGGACGAATTGTGCTGGGGAAGGGCAACGGCGGAGGAATGAGTGGGGGGACAATGGGCGGGGGCAGAGACAGCAGCGGAAGAAGCGCCGGGGGCATGGAACAGAGAAGAAAGCCCCGGGGGGGAGGCGGAGCCCAACTTTTGCTGTTGGTCCGCAAGCCATTTGAGGACCAACTGAGGCTTGGGGGCAAACACCGCCGTGATCACCTGTTGAGACAATGAGCAAAAGCATTGAAATGGATACAAATGGGGACAAATTTAAGGAATGAAAGGAAAAACGGACACTCTTTAAATTTTCTTGTAATAAATTTTTAGGTTTGAAAAAATTTTCCGGGGGAGGGGCGAACTGCTCCCGTTTGCGATATACAAGAATAACTCGATCTTACCAATTCCCGCAATCAGATAAATGCCAAAACAAAAGGTTAAAGCTAACCGCCGATTGGTGCGCTCGAATGCGTTCCCATGCGTGGTTCCGGTCCTTGCGAACGCCCAACGAACTTGGCAATGGGCCGGTCCGCCACAAATAAATGTGTGCATCTTCAGAGCCTTGTGGAGAATTTGAATGACGGAAAGTGCAATATTTAAACACATTTACCACTGATCACATGCGAACCGTCGGGCGAAAAGGCAGCGCGAATTAAACTCTGACTGATTTGGGCACCCTCAAAAGGAAAAAATGAAAACAATGGCCAAAATAAACGAATAAAGCAATGAACGAATGAATGCCTTGAATTTGCAGCACAAATCCATGTCACGCAAGTCGTAAATTCGAATTCGCGAGTCATCCGACTGAAAAAACCAATTAAATTTTTAAATTAAAATTTTTTATTGGAAGCACCGCAACAAGGAGTTTGTCTCCGTGGACGGCCAACGAAGTAATTTTGTGTCCAACCGAATTTTTGCCACGGGACGAGCGCACGTCGATGACAGTGTGATATTTGAGTTGCTAAATGAGGAAACTAAATTTAAAAATACTAAAAAAAAAACAAAATAAATACATCGGTCGAATAAAAGAAACATCGGCCCAGAAAAGTTCCGATCACCACAAATTTGCCATTCTTCACGAAAGTCATTGCCGTGATGAATTTGTTAACCTGAAATTAGGAATTTGTTATTTTAGTCATATAATTTCGTCCTCCACCTGCTCAACTTCGTTCCAAATGGCCACTTTCTTCTCGGGAATGTGCCACAGCCGAATTTTGCCGTCCAAAGAGCCCGAAATGAAATAACGGTCATCCTGAAATAGAATAGGCGATGAAAAATAAACCGAACAAATCACAAAAAGCAATTGATCATCAGTGATCAGACCATTAGCTTAAATGCCAATTATAGATCATTGAAAAAAACACACCTTTGGCAAAAATGCCAAACAAGTGACAAAGTCAATGTGCTGAAAGGAGCACAGGCATTCGTTGCGGTGCAAATGCCACAGTTTGGCAGTTCGGTCCATGCCGGAAGAAAGGAGGAAATAATTGCGGGGCGACCAGCTCAAGTCCAACACGTCCGCGGTGTGCCCACGGAACACGCACAACGGCTTGGGTGCGAACACTGCCGATGCGGGGCTGAGTTTCGACGGGGAGCCTTAATTGAGCGATGATTAGCAGGGACAGAAAACACATCAAGGTAATAATAATTTAAACCGAAAATATTTGGGAGATGGGGGATTTTTAAATTTAAGCGAGAAATGAAAATGTTAATGCTTCGGTGTTGAGAAAAGTTAAAAACTCCGTAAATTGAAAAATCAAAAGCCATGGCTATGATTCATCTCACTTTGAGTGGAGCTGTCGACGTTGTTGTTGTTGTTATTTGTGCTGCCATTCACTGTTTGTTGCTGCTGTTCATTGTTTGTGCCATTGGACAATGGGCCGACGGCGGCGTTTGAAGGGGCGGCGGAAGAGGAAAAAGACGACGAAGCGGAGGAAGAGGGCACCGGGGAGGGGGGCGAGGAAGAGGGCACGTCAGTGGCCGAGTCGTGCGACACGGCGAAGTGTTTGAGCTGCGAATGGAGAACCCTGCGGCAAATTGAAATTTTTAAAAACAATTTTTACTACAGTTCGAGAAGGGACCCGAGGGAATTCGGTAATTATTGTCATTTTTGGCGAACAGAAAAATGGGGTTATTAGTGCTGGCCCGTTTTCCCAGTCTCTTTTCGAATTTGAGATTTCTGGAAGATATAGTACAAAAGAATGATCAATTGGTGAACTGTTATTAATATCATTGAAAAAACATTAATTTTAATAGAACTAAGTGCTCACCAAACCCGAACATTTCTGTCCTGTCCAGCAGTTGCCAACAAACGACCACAACCACTTTAACAAAAAAAAATTATAATAGTATAAAAAAGGTCAAAATAGTAAATGGACAATTTTTATTTTTTCTCTGAGGCAAATAAAACACCTGAATTTGACACACCAAACTGCGCCGGTGTGTTCGTTGTTCATCTCCTGGACGAGTGCCAAATTCTCAAAGTCAAACGGACCCTTTTTGGCATTCTTTGACCGGCAAACGCCGGTGCGAGCGAACGGAGCGGAACTCGAGGGGGCGGAAGAGTTCATTCTGAAGCAAAAAGTACCATTTGTTTTTTGGTGGGGATTGAGAAATCCTTAAAAATAAATAACTCTCCTTAAAAATGTCAATTTGGGATTGCTTAAAGCCTTAAACCCGGGGACACAACAGAACCCTCACATACCCTTGCCCTTGGGTGCTCGAAGCAGCGGCTGACGTGGTCGGTGGCGTTGAGACGGACGGAGTGTTGCCGCGCGGCGGTTCGGCTGACCCAAAGCGCCACTTCCGCGCGGCTGTGCCAGCGGAAGTGGACGGTGTGGCAATGGCAGGCATCGCCGCGCTCGGCTCAGAAGCAGCAGCCGCGATGGACAATTGGTCAATGTCACTGTCAGCAATCTATGGGAGAGGGAGAAATTATGAAAAATATATACATAGCAAAAATGGGACCCAAAGTATAATTTTTTTTTTTTAATAGAATTAATTACCGATGAAGCGCCGTCTTCGTTCTCTCCTGCAATGATTTCGGATTTTTTGGTGGCCCTCGACATGGACACATTTCGTCTGCAATTCCAAAACATCCCCACATTTCTTTCCCCAATTCTGCTCACGTCAAATGCTCTGGGATTTGTTTCGCTTTTCGGACGGCCCCGCGGAAGAAATCGACAGCACCGACGCCGTAGGAACGAGCAAAGCGGCGAACTCCAGAAATTCAATAATTATATAATTCATTTTTATAAATTCGAAGTAAAATTAAACACCGTGGTCCAACCCCGTGTGACGGTGCTGATGAGAGCCAAACACATCGTCGTCATCGTCGGCCGATTCATTATTCACGTCGGAACTGTGCAATTAGGGAATAGGTAATGCCATAAAATGTCCATTTCCAATGCCCAACTTCGACTTGGCCGCCTTTGCCTCGGCCTCCTTCGCCTTCATTGACATGCGTCTCTCCACGTCGCGAGTGATCGGGTCCATCATGTCCAACAAGTACTTGGTGTTCAGCTGCTGTTGCTCTCCTCCTCCCAGCAACAGTTTGTGCTGCTGTTGGGCCTGGTGAGGCTCCCAAGTGGACGACTTCTGATGGGTTGGCCTAGGCGATTTGCACTGGGGCAATTTGTCCAGCTGAAAATAAAAATGGAAGCAAAATAAAAGAAAATCAATAAGGGCTGTTTTTTTTTTGCCTTTGCCGGCGATCGGTCCGATGCGCTTCGCCGATGAAACTTTTTGTTAGCGGACAATTGCAGGGTTTTCTGTTGTTGCTGTTTGCGGGTGAGGATTGACAAAACTTCACTTTGGCTCGACCTGCTAGGAGCCTAAAATTAATTCAATTTATTTTTTCAATTGCTAAGTTCCATTTGGACCCACGTGTTTTGGTGAAGTGTTATCGGCTGAGACAAAGCTTTTGCTGTTATTGATATTGTTGGTATTCGTCGTTATATTGGCGGTGAATTTGTGGTGGGTTGGCGACGTGCCGTGGCACGGCTGAGGGGGACGAGGCGGAGCTGTGGCCGACGAATCCACCAAATTCTCATAATGCACCACAATATTCGTCGAAGACAGCTCCTAAAGATGGAAGGGATTGTCAGACGGAATCTCCGAATATTTCAACAAATCCTAACCAAGCTAAAAAAACCGTGACTTATTTTATTAGAAATACGCCTGTTAAAAACGTGCCGTGTCCGTCCCATGGCCCGTATTTTTGCTGTTGTTATCCTCCTTCAATTCCTTCTGCTCATGAGGGACATCACCATTTTGCTTTTTCGTGTCCTCCTCCCCGTCGTTGTCGTCATTATTCGCGGCCAATGAAATGTCTTCAGAAAGAACCTTAAATTTCGTACGTTTTTATTTATCAAAAATAAAAGGTAGAAAGTTTTTTGGCCGGAGAGGATGGACCTGTTGGAGGACGCTCTGAATGACGGTCGAGGCGGACTGGTCCTGCTCGTCCAGGATGGGCAACGCTTCGATGGGCGAAGCGCCGCGTGTCAACGAATTGGACTTCGAGGCGACCACTGGTGGTGGGAAAGGGCCTGAAAATGTTTTCCGAATTTCATGACCAGAAGCACAGCGCGAGTGTTGTGAGTGCAGGCCATGTCAAGCCAAAATTGGATATTTGATGCCTAAAACTGACCGGTCTTCATGCTTTTGGCAAGTGAAAGGCCTCTGTCCAGCGAATTGGTTTTGGCATGGCCGCGCAGACGTCCAAACTGTGACTGCTGTTGTTGTTCAGAACAGACACTGAATAAGGGGAGGGGGAGATTAGCCCATTTCATCTTTTTCCATTTGCCGACTTTTTTGCATCCGTTGCCGTCGAGAGAGAGGACGGAACATTTGCTGCGGTTGTGCCCGCCGAGTTGGAGGCCACCACTGACGCTGACTCGGCCGGTTTGTTCGCGTTGGAAGTGGACATCGTCGTCGAAATGGACTGCTCGGAGGGGACGTGCAGCATTTCTTTGTCGCTGTTGGCACCACCACTATTGCCATGTTTTGTGTTGTTAGCGTTGTCGGTGTTTTCATCCGAACAATTCGACGGCATTGGCAATGAATGGGAAGTGACCATTGACGGGGCGGAGATCGATTGGAGCGGAGGAAGCGGAGGCGGGGAGGAGGGAGAGGAGACAATAACATTAACATTTTGGAGAGGTACGGCGTTGGAATTTGCCAAAGGCTTTCGTGGGGGCAATGGAGGAGGCACGGGCGAAGTGGGGGAGGTGGGCAAAAGCACAGCCTGGAAAAAAGGGAAAGGCATTCGAAGGGTAGCCAAAAAGGAGCAGCGCATTACGTCCCCCCCCCCCCTCCCCTTTTTAATAATGAAAGTCCTATTTTTTTCTTGTAAAAACCGAAAAATTTCATATTCTTAAAAGTTAAATGGTTAAAAAATTCTCGCTGATAAAAGGGGTATCCCACATTTCTAATAAACTAAAACAAGATTTCTTAAATTTAATGTTGTTTAAAACCTCTGAGATTGAAAAAATGTAAGTATGAATCCGACCCGATTTTAGACATAGGCGCAAAAACTACGCATTTTCAATGAGTGGCAAAACGATTCAAAAGTTTACCGAAGTTGGCGAATTCACCGGGGAGACCAAATGAAAAGGCAAAGGCGGAGGAGGGCCCGGAGGAGGACACTGAAACAGTGAAAAATATTCGAACCAAAGCTCATGGACAAAAGGCCAACTTTGAGCGATTTTGTGGGGTGTCCCGTTTTGTTAGTTCCCTTCGATTTTGGCGGGGAAGTGGCGTCGCCAATTTGGCAAAGTGTGTCCACCGCATCCTCAAACAGTTCATCCGTCCCGTCACTGCTCATCGTTTCATCCGAACGTTTCGTTGACATTTATTGCACAATAACTTTTTCCAAGAAATTATTTGTGAAAATTTATTTAAAAATAGGTATAAAGAAAATGAAATAACAATAAATAAGAAAAGAAAATCAAAAAAATTACTTATTTATCATTTGGTAATTAAAATGAGAAAACAAAAAGGAAAAGTGAATTAATTTTAGGGATGTGTTTTATTTATTTATTTATGCCTATTTGGTTTTTAAAATGTTCAATATTTGGTTTTAAAATGAATCATTCTTTGGTTTCTTCTTTATTAATCCTGCAAAGACACGATGGATATTGTACTTTTTGCCCTTATCCTACAAAATTAATTAAAGTCTTCAGTTATTCTTTCTGACAATGAATTTGGCTGTTGTCAATTCATTTGAAAATTGTCAATGACTTCACTGACAAATTCGCCGGTGGTGGCATAGCCTAAAAAACGGATTAATATTAAGAAAAAGGGAAATTTGACAAAAAGGGGAAAGGTGGGAGAATGAATGACTCTTAACTCACCTCCCAAGTCCCTGGTGCGCACTTTCCCGTCTCTGATCACTTTCTCCACGGATTCTCGCAGTGCCGAGCCGTACTGGTCCAAATGGAGATGGTTGAGCATGTTGGCACAGCACAAAATCATTGCGGTTGGGTTGGCAATTTGCCTAAAAATGAAATTAAATTACGAATCTGAATCAAAGGATGAGTCAATAATTTCACACCTTCCAAACGCCTCTTTGTATGTGTGTCGTGATCCGGGCTCAAAAATGACGTAGTCAGAGCCCACTGATTCCCCATTGACCACGCCGGCACCGCCGACCAAACCGGCGGCCAAGTTGTCCACAATGTTGCCATACAAATTGGGCATTACCATGACGTCGAACTGTTCAGGATGGGCGACCAACTGCATGCAACAGTTGTCGATGATCATTTGTTCAAATTGAAAAAGGAATTTGATAGTCTTCAAAATCAGAATTTCAATAAATGGACAATTAATCCCCTTTTCCCATTATTAGCTTATCTCAATTTTGGGGTACAGTTTCGACGTCTCTGTGCACACATTCAAAAAGAGTCCGTCGCCCAACTTCATTATATTGGCTTTGCTAAAGCGAAACAAATAAATTATTCTAAGAATTGAAAAGGGCACTCACTGAACGGCGGTGACCTTTTTCCGGCCATGTTTAGTCGCATAATCAAATGCAAATTTGGCCACCCTTTCGCACTTTACTCGCGTCATAATTTTCAAGCACTCAATTACACCTTAAATTTCCAGAATTTCAATAAAAAGGCTGCTGTCTATGGTTTGTTGGTGGTGCTCACCTGGCACCAATTCGTGCTCCATGCGCGAATATTCGCCCTCCGTTTGCTCGCGAATGATGACAAAGTCCAACATTTTGTTGTGCCGTGTTCGGATGCCTTCCAGGGCTTTGATGTGCACAACATTGGCGAACAGGTCCAGCCGTTTGCGCAGCTGCGTGTTCAACCCATCCGTTTTGTCGTCAAGGCTGGACTGGATGGCCCCTTTCAATGCGACACAATTGTTCCGGGCAATCGACTCGACCACATCTTCCTTTATCAATTAATATTTACTAAATTAATGATCTGCAAAAAACAATCACTGACAATGCTGGCCGATCTCGAGTAGTACACTTCGCTGAGAAACACTTCCTCAAACTCAATTGGTATTCCAGTCGCCTTGACTATGTCTTGGACCGCATAAACTAGCTCAGGTCCAACACCATCGCCTGAAAGGTGCGGGAAAAAGATGGAAGTTGGTGAATTTAGTTTTATTTGCCTGGAATTAATGTGCATTTCAATTTTTTAGCAATTTCAGGCACAGCAATTGCCTGAAGAGAAAACATTCAAATTTTAGCAAATTGATTTTCTTACAGGTGAAATAGTTGAAAGAGATCGACTTGATTTTATGAGTGGGCAAAAAATACGTCGAGAGAAAGCAGCCACCACCGACATCGTTTTGGGATAGGAAGTCAAACTTTTTTGATTTTGTTCATTCTTTTTCCTTAACGAATTTGAAAATTTTTCTATCATATTATGCCAATATTATCAAAAAAAAAATTTTTTTTTTGAATTTCCTTCACAAAAACCGGAACGGGCCAGTTCCGTCCCGCCAGTTCCGTCCCAGCAAAGTTTAGAGCATCATAACTTTTTTCTTTTTTGACCAAATTCAATAAACTTGGTATCATTCGAAAGCTCTTAACAGGCTATATCGGCTTACCAAAAAACACAAAGATATACCAACATGTAAAAAAGTTATAAATTAAAATATGCAAAAATTCTGACTTTTTGGTAGTATTCATCTTGCAACTTTTTTCTATGTTGTTCAATCGCTTAGAATTAGCTTATCAAAAGCTTTCAAAATGTAGAGCTTTCGAATGATGCCAAATATATAAAATTTGGCCAACTGAGAAAAAAGTTATGATGTTTTAAACAAGTCTGGGACGGAACTGGCGGGACGTAACTGACCCCTACCGCACAAAAACCACAAGAAAAAAAAGCACATTCGCAAATCGGTGCAACAACTTTGGCCAAAAGAGCTGTTCCATCTTTTCGAATTTTGGCACTTGCGTTTGTTTTTAGCAACATTTTTTTTAAAACTAATCCCTAATTGTTTTATTCAGGATGATGATGAGGATGTTTCAGAATGTATTTAACAAATCCGTCAATGCTATTTGCGCTTGTTTCTATGCTTATGTTTTTTATTTTGACTACAAACTATCTCAGAAATATCCTCAGCTTAATCCTGGTGATTATCCTAATTTATTTTCCATTGTTTTTTTTTTTTTTTTTGCTTTCAGTTCTTGGTGCATACATCACTAAATTTGTTTGGCTTACAATGATAAACCTCGTGAGTATCTCTTTTACTAATTACTATTTGATATTTTAATTGCAATATAAAAAGGCTTTTTCATTAGTTTTGTTTTTTAATTGTTTTGTTTGCTGTATTTGGCTTGGTCATTCCGACTGATTGATAAGTGAAAGTGTCTATCGTCACTCTTTTTGATCAATGATCGTGCCAACTGTTCATTATTGGGGGTGGTTTTCGTAAACAAATACAACATTCTCTTATAACGCTAAAAACAACCGTTGTCATTTCTGATATAACCCAACGCTCGCTGATTTTCTTCTAAAATTAAACACCAAATATTTTTTTCTTAATATGTTTTTTAGTTGCATTTTTCATTCACTTAACTATTATTGACCATTCTCAAACAAAAAAATCCAAATTTTCAATGGAAATGCGAGTCCCATTAATTTTTCGGTCCGCTTTTCATTTCGTATTCCCTTCTTTTGTTGACGTCTTTCCTTTTTCCTGTGCGGTTGGTGTGGCACTATTTTTGACGGGATAAATGGACAAAATGACGTTTTAATCGATAAAGGCATAAATAAGTGACAAAGTCCGCCACGCCCTCCCCCCCCCCCCCCCCCCCTTCTGACACATGGCAACCGAAGGAAAAGGGAAGAAGACACCAAACCCACCGCAATGGCATTTTTTACACTGCATTTTCCTCTTTGTTCATAATTGTTGTTGCACTAGTAGAAAGAAAAACTTAATTGGTCATTTAAAATTGGGCAAATTGCTCCTTTTCCCTTTATTTTTGATTTCAAAATTAAAAATAATTAATTTATGGCTGGTTTTATCAAATTATTTCTATTTTATCTATATATTTTAGATATTTATTAAAAATGCCGCTGTTTTCAGCTCATCCAATTGCTTTACCACACGACGGCTGCCATTGTCGCAATTTGCTCAATTCGGCCACGCTCTTTTATGAGCAAATTCCATTTTATTGCCACTGCCATTGTCTTCCCGGCTTCATTTGTACGTAATAACAACAACAAAAGAATAAATAAACGGAATTTGTTTTATTTATTGGTTGTTTTTAGACCGTCGTCATGTTATTCTGGGGACTTTATCTGATGGACCCGGCGACGGTCACAAGGAAGGAGGCGCGATTTATCTTTGACTTCAAATGGTTCAACCACGCACTCGTGGGTGGAATGATTGATTTATTGCAAAAATCCACTTGTGAATTTTTACTCGAGAATTAGTGTCCTGGTGGAAAATAAAGTTACCTTTTTTCCCAATGAATTTAGGGTTAAAAAAAAGCGCTGATCACTAATCTGAACTTAGATTTAAAAAAATCCTAGATTTTATAAATGATTTTTCACCAAGTATTGGTTTTTTCAAAAATTTTAGGAAAATTAGTCGGCCCTAAAAAACATCATTTGCACAGCTCAAAAAGAACTCTTTCGAATTAGCTATTGAATGTCTGGTGAAGTCAACCCCAGGTTCATTAGGAAGAAAAATTTAAACTTTATTTCCATCGGGACACCAATTCTCCAATATTACCATTTTTTTCTCCGAAATCACAGGCGTTTTGTTTTCGCTTTGGTAATCCTACCATTACTGGTCAATCCTTCCCTTTCAGCACACTTTCCCCCTCTTCGCCATGCTTCTCGACTTTTCCATTTGGCACCATCGTCGCCCCTCAAAAGTCTCCGCACTGAAGGCGATCTTGTGTTTCTCCCTGTTTTACACCATCCAGTGCGTTTATTAATTGGATTGACTTTTTTCCTAAATAATCATTTATCTTTGGGTAGTGACCGTTTTTTGTATTCAAATTTGTTTTATTTTTCATCTATTTTAAAGGGAATGAAAGAGGCAGCCAAAATATTACAATTAAAAAACTTCCCTTTCTTTTTAGCATCCACTTTTTCTATGTCTGCTTCAACTTTTGGGCTTATCCCATCCTTGCCCAAATGTCCTTCAGAGGCCGTGCTTGGTTTATTCTCTTCTGCACTATTTTCATGTTTTGTGCTTTTGCCATCGGTGATGCTTTTAATCGGTAAAAAATAAAACAATTTTTAGTATTTTCCAATTTAATTTTTCAGGGTCCTTCCAAGAAAGTTACGAGTGTAATGGAAGAATAAAATGGTGTATCTAATTTGAAAGAGGTTGTCTAGTCATTTGTTGATGCCTTTTATTAATGTGCCATATTTCTTTTTAATTATTGCTCAATTAATTCGTTATTTGCTTTGCTCACTTATAAATTTCTACTGATTTTTGCCTCGAATAACTTTTCTTCAAACCCAGATTTTTTTCTGCATAATTTACTTTCCTTTCTATTTTTTAATTTTATTCGTTTTTTTTCCGTTTTCCCTCAAATAAATGGGCCTTTTCCGTGTGCTCATCTACGGCATTATTCTCGGCGTTTACGCCAGTGCGTTGTTTTACGATGTCCGCTTTATGCCGCGGCTGGGCGTCGTCTGGTGGGTGGAGAAGCTGGTGATGTTGTCCATGCTGAATTTGGTAAATTCGGGGGGGGGGGGGGGTCATTGAAGGACAAAATAATGCGAGTCTCGCAGTGAACTCAAAAAAATCCACGCAAAAACGTAATGAATTTTGTTGGCGTTTTTGGATAAAGAAGAAATTATAGCCAAAATAAAGAGTTACAGAGATTTTTTAACGAGTTTGTTTAAGAAAAAACTAACTTTTAGGTTGTTCACACGCAAAAAAAGTTGCAAATATTTATTTTCCAAAAATTAAGTTTTAACCAGCATTCATTTTCCGATGAGTTTTCTGATTTTCATCAATTCGGGATTTCCCTTCAGATGCGTTTAATACTTTTGGTGGATTATCGCATTTTCCCCCCTTTTTCAGTCTCTCCAATCGTTTTACGCTTTGCTTTGTTTTGTCTGTGCGCTGTTCGATTGGAACGAAGAATTTGTGCACGGCGAACAGCACAAAAAGGTGAAGGCGGCCCACGTGCCCAGCTATTGGCGGCGCAGTCGGCTCCACCGCATTTGCGACTTTGTGTACGCCACCGCCGCATTTCCCGTCGGAATGGTCAGCGGAAATCGGCACAAATTTATCTCCGGAAACAAACACAGACCTTTTGATATATGGGGGTTGAAATTGATTCAATTGATAGATTCATGAAAGAGGGAGACCACTTTTTTAGCTAATTTAATTTCAGGCAAGTTCTCTGATGTTTTGGTGAGTGTCTTTCTCGTTTTGCCTGATCTCTCCCTCACTCTCTCTCTATCTCTCTCTGTTTCTATTTCCTCCTCACTCTCTCTTATTCCTCTGTATTCACACTCTTTCTCTTTTGAAATTTCTGTATTTCATCAGGGCTCTTTATGTGGCCGACCCTGAGTTGGTGATGCCCGCATGGGTGGCCAAGCTGGTGCCTGATTGGCTTAATCACGGTGCTTTATCTCTTTTTTTCGTTTCTTTTTGCATTTCCCCCCCCCCCCCATTTTCAGTGTCTCACACGGCCCCCGTCGCTTTTGTATTGGTGGACACTTTGCTGACCTGTCACCATGCGCCCGATCGGAAGATTGGCTCCACTGTTGTCGTCGCACTTTTCCTTTTCTACGTTGGAATGTCAGCCGAATTTGAATCTAACGGAATTTGGCATTTTCCCATTATCCTAATCCTGAATGCCGTTTTTTTCATTTTTTACAGAATTATGTCCGTCCGTCTGATCAGCGGTCATTGGCTGTACCCAATTTTCGATCGGCTGTCCAACCAGCAAATCGTGGGATTACTCAGCACCGCCGGTGCCCTCTTCTGGTTCCTCTATCTGATCGGGGACGGATTGAATATGGCCCTTTGGGGTACGATTTTAATTTGAATTTAAATTATATATATATTTTGCCATAGGCAAAGCGCCGCATTCCATGGACGACGACGGCAAAAAGAAACAGCAGCAAATGGTGGGAGGAAAGAAAGTGCGAGCGGACTGAGAGAAAAGGAGTCGGTTGATGGGATGTCGATTTGCACTTTCATTTGATCACATTCGATATTTGGCATCAATTGATGAAATGCCCAAGTTTTCCCCCGATATTGAGCGTTTCTCGACACTAATAGCATAATCTGTGTGTATTTATTCTCATTTTTCTCGATGAGTATGCCAATTTTTGTGGTGGAACTCACAGCTTTAAACTTTCCCTGCCCTCTTTCATTTTCAATAAAAATGTCTATTTCCGAATTTGTAATAATGCCGTACACCGTAACCCGAAATCGAACTTTTGGTCGAACATCGAAAACTTTTTCAAAATCCAATTCAAAAAAAAGTTCAGCAAAATGTAATAGTGAAAAACCAACGAAAATCAATGCTCGCATGGATACAATTCTGTGACTTGAGACCAAAAATTAAAAAAGCCTGAGTCAAAGTCTCCAAACTGTTTTTTCTTCGACTTATATTCGGCGTTGTAAAATCGATTTTGAAAAATTTTCGATGTTCGGCCAAAAGTTCGATTTCGGGTTCTGGTGTACGGGATTAGTTGAAATGAACGCCAGATTCTTAATCAGCGATGCTGAAAACCCCCGGAAGCTATTTTACACAAATTAAGACAAAAAAAAAAATTAGGTATGTCTGGTAAAGTGCATTAGTACCGAAATTGCTTCATAAAATCATTTCGTCAGAGTGCATAAATTATATAAGAAAAAACCCTCTGGGACCGAACCTTCCACTGACTTGAAACGCAAGGAAGTGAAAAAAAAAATAAATCGTCTCAGCATCTTAATTACCAGGGCTAGGATTTTTAGGTTCTAAAAACCGAGAATCCATACTACTAATTCAATCGCGTACATACGTTTTTGAATTTGATTTCTTTCGAAAACGTGCAAAACTTGAGGATTTGTTTACGATTGTATTTTGCTTTAGTTTAATTTTAATCTAAACAAAGGATGGTTTGGAAGAGACTGGCGTTGAAAACGAAGACGGAATTTGACGAATACGACTTGATCTTCTGGGCGCAAGCGACGGTGGAGGCATTAACATTGAGTCAATTGTTTGTTGTGTATTGGTCAGTGCGATCGTTTGAGAGCTTATTGGTGTAATGTGTTGTGATCTTTTTGATGTGCCTCCAAATCTCCCGCGTTCAATCGGTAATTCACGTACAGCTCTGCTCAGATTTGTCACAAACAGGTCTGAATCAAGCAATCATATTTTTATACTTGTTTTTTCACCTACGAATAATCAATATCCGGACTCCGGACCAAACATTAACACAATGAGGAACAGGACATTGGTCTCTATTACTATTGTACCTTTAAAAAGGGAATATTTTCGAGTAATTAATTTATTTCTACCAGCAGTCACGGTGGCAATAGGAATTGCAACATTGTAAAAAGACTTTCCGTGACGATCCAACTTCTGACAAGACAAACAGCTGTTTACATAGAATGCAAAAGCCAGGGTGTTGAGATGAAGCATTTTCCATTTGTGGTGAAAAGACTGATGTTTAAATTAACTATTTAAATAGGATTGAATGAGCTACTTTTTTAAAGTTCATCAGTCTGAATACAATCGGAATTTGGGTTCCCTGAGCTGCAATAACACCCAGTTTCAGTGAGACCAAACCCCAGCAATTTTTTGCACGTGCCGCATTTTTTTAAATATTTGCTCTTCCCAATGAAATTCGTGCCCGCAAGAAAGTTGTCCATATCCAGAGTTGGAGTCAACATCTTTTTTGCAAACAATGCATTTGTCTCCAGTTGAAAATTGACCAGATTTGCGACGCGGAAGCGGTTTTACAATGTTGGTTTCTTAAAATTAGCTTTTTTCAATAGCTAATAGATTCCTTACGATGAAGAGAAATGTCCATGCTACTTAAAGCTCTGCTGCCGAAGAACTTTTGATATTTTCCTCCAAATCATTTGGTTCATAACAAGATTTCGATTCCTGGAAGTGCTTGTTCATCAACTTTAAATAATTATTTTAAAATTAAATTAAAATAATTTTACCATTCAATTGCAGAGTTCCATGAAGAGGACATCGAAATTGATTGTCAACCAATAGCTTGATAAAATGATGATCATGAAATGGACAACCACATTCTGCAACAGTTCTTTTTTGCCATTCCTTGATTGCATTTTTGCAAGAGACACATGTTTTACGTTGAGAAGTTTCCACCAATCAGCTGATTTGAGTTTGAGTGCTTTAAATTAAAATTGTTATTATGGCTTTTTATACACTTTCAGTCAACTGTGATGTTGTTTGGTTTGTATCCATTTTTTCAGGTGTGCGTCCATTTTGTGAATCAAATCAGTAAGCCGTCTTTTTAAAGAACGCTTTGGTGTTTCTGCGAAGTCTTGACCACCGCCGTAATTCCGTCGTTTGTGAATTTGAAGAAGCAGTAGTGTTTGTTCGCGATACCAGCGTTGAAATTGAAACATTTGACGGGTCTATTAAGGAAAAATTGCTTCATAAAATCATTTCGTCAGAGTGCATAAATTATATCAGAAAAAACCCTCTGGGACCGAACCGTCCACTGACTCGAAACGCAAGGAAGTGAAATAGGTAAATATCAATCGTCTCAGCATCTTAATTACCAGGGCTAGGATTTTTAGGTTCTAAAAACCGAGAATCGATATTACGAATTCAATCGCGTATTTTTATTGACACGAAAACTTGCAAAAAAAACGCAAAGAGAAAATTGCCGAAAAAATTGAAAAAATAAATAAAAGGATGAAATAATGTTTGAGGATTTGTTTACGATTGTAGTTTGCTTTAGTTTAATTTTTAATCTAAACAAAGTTTAGTAAATAATTCATTTTTGAGTTACCGGTAATTTAAAAGTTTATTCTTTTAAAAATATATTTTAAGGAGTATATGAGGATGAAGGATTAAGTGGTGAGAGAGAGAGAGAACGAGTGAGAGATAGAGAACGAGTGAGAGAGAGAATGAGCGAGAGAGAGGGGGAGAGAAAGAGAGAGAGAGAGCAAGATAGAAAGGAGCTCATAATTGCAAAAACTACTTTTCTAAATTATTTGTTGCCACAAATCTTATATTTTCTTATAAAATAGTGACATTATGCCACAAAAATTCAAAATTATGAGTATTTTTGAGAAATCAGGACAAAATTGGGTCACTCCATCCAAATCAGGACAAATCTGACAAATCAGGACATTTTAATTTTATCAGATTTGGACCCTCCAAATCAGGACAAATCTGATAAATCAGGACAAATGGAAGCCCTGCCATACGCACAGAATTTAAATTCTATAAAAAACAAAATGATCATTGCTATCTTTTTTTTAAAGAATGACGCAGTCAAACAGTATAATTGGAGCTAATTCAAATCAAACCCCCGCCCCGCGAAAAGCCACCCCCCGCCCACGGGGCTCGAACCCTAGTATAAATGAACTAAAAATCCTTTTGTGATTTTTTAAAAATTATTATTTATTTCTGTGTTAAAAAAGTTAATTGATTCTAAAATAAAATAGGTAAACAAACAAAACGAAAAATAAAAATGTAACAAATAAAATGAAATAAAAACGAATGAAATGGCAAGAATTCAGTTAATAAAAAAAATGAAATATTTATTTGTAAGTTTTTTTTTGTTTGATTGATTTGATAATTCAATTGATCTTATTATTTTTTAATTTGTTTTTTAAACATGAATTCAAAAGATTACAAAAGAATTTCTGTGAAAAAGGGGGACACTTTAATGCTTTTGTGGATCGATCATTACGGTTTTATTAATGTTAAATTGTAATTTCAATAATTAAAGTACATTTTGTATGGTCGGGTGTCTCTCTCCTCTCTCTCTCCTCTCTCTCTCCCTCTCTCTCTCCTCTCTCTCTCCTCTCTCTCTCTCCTCTCTCTCTCTCTCCTCTCTCTCTCTCCTCTCTCTCTCTCCTCTCTCTCTCTCTCTCTCTCTCTCTCTCTCTCTCTCTCTCTCTCTCTCCTCTCTCTCTCCTCTCTCTCTCTCTCTCTCTCTCTCTCTCTCTCTCTCCTCTCTCTCTCTCTCCTCTCTCTCTCTCCTCTCTCTCTCTCTCTCTCTCTCTCTCTGCGCTAATCTTTTCGCCCCTTTCTTATCACTCACTTTCCCTCCCTTTTTTTGTTTTTGATATTTTCACTGATATTTTTACTTATTCTGTCGATGCCAAAGTTTTTCGTCGAATGCCCAAAAATCAATTAAATTTTTTTATTTCCCAAAAATTTTGAGTGATTCATTTGAATAAACTGTGCAATTTTGAAGAGTTTGAAGCTCCCCCCCCCACCCTAAAATGCTGCCAACTCCCAAAATGTTAGTCATCGTGGCGTTGGTCAGCTTCTGCTCCAATTGGCAATTTGGCTATCAGGCAAATTCAAATTTTAAATAAAATAATTAAAAACAATTATTAAATGCTATTTGAAATAGCCTTGCAATTATTGACCAATTAATTAATTTTGGTCAATAATTGATCCGTTCATTCTTTTGCCTGTCCACAGATCACTTACATTAACACTGCCCATTGGTCCTTTTACGCTTTGGCGGACGAAGTTTATCAAAATGAATCGGTGACAATAATTAAACACTTTCAAATTTTAATTGCCTTTTTCCTTTTTTGCCTTTCTCTGCGCATTTGCCACAAAGCGAATGGAATTTGCTGTGGAGTTTCATTTTGGCCTCATTTTACGGCGGCACTTTGCTCGGCTTTGTTGTTGTTAGTGGGCATTCATTTGTTCAATTTCCATCAATTACATAGTGTTTTTGTGCCGTCTTTTTGATTTGATCACTTCCCTTTTATGTGCCGCGTTTGATCCGTTTCGCCGGCGGTGTTCGCAATGCTTTGCTTCTCTCTTCGCTGCCCGCAATTGTCGGCTGTGCCGTTCAGTTGGCGGTGCGTTTGTCCGCGAGTAAATTTTGCCAAAATTCGAATTGGTTTTAATCCGCCCCCAATTTGAGCTTTGCCCATTCTGTGCCTTCTGCTCTCATTCGGCCGTCTTCTCGTCGGTGCTCAGGCGGGCTGTTCGCTGTGTCTGCTGCCCCTTTTTATCATCGAAACGGCGCCACTCAATCACCGCCCCTTTCTCTCGTCTCTTCAGGCACGGACGGAAGAACACTTCTGATCATTCTCACTCAGTTGCTGATCGATCAGTTTGAGTTGATCACAGCAATCACTCACTGATCACTCCCATTTGATCATTTTCAGTTGATCCTCTGATACTTTCACATTGATCAAAAATCCTCAAACTTTTTCAGGTCGTTTTCCAATCATTGGCCACTTTGATCGGACTTTCGGTTGGCTCTGATCATTTATTGTCGTTGGGAGACAACAAAATTGAATGGCTTCAGGTCCGTTTTTTCAATAAATCATTTTATTTATTCAATTAATTTATCATTTTAATTCATTTGATTCAATTTTGAGATCATAGGCCTTGCTCCCACAATGTTTTTCGCCATTTTTCTGCTGTGGTTGCCCGACACGCCCTTTCGCCTGTTGGAAAAGTGCCAAAAACTGTTGGACTTTGACGACGGGACGGGCGAAGACGTCGAATTGAGTGTGCCTTTTGTTACATTTCTTTTATTTCAAAGATTTTGGCAGAATTTGAGCTGTCCTCCCTGTTTTACTACGGCACAAACGCCGACTTCGGCGCCATTCGTTCCGAAGCATTTGAACGGTGGGCCCTTCCGCCGGAGGGGCGCAAAGGACGGCCAAAATGGGCGGACAATTGGAAGGGTGGCGAATCCCCGCGCTATTTCCTTACCTCACCCTCCCCCCCCCCCCCCTCCCCTTAGGCCTTTTGGTTGGCATTTTTGCCGCAGTTTCCTTTGCTTTTACTGCCGATGATCTGATCGATTCATATTCTGCCGACTTTTTCTACGTAATTCCAAAATTAAATCCAAAAAAATTTTTATTTTTATTTTCGAATTTCAGCGCTTTTCCTTCTCGCCCAAGGCAAACGCCGAGTTTTTAACCGCCGGGCTCGGCCTCTTGCTATTTTTCACCAGCATTTTGGGCGCTTTCCTTGTCATTAGCAAATTGGTTTTGCTCATCTTCCTTAATTAGTTGCAATTAGGCCGATCGCTTCGGGCGCCGTCGTCTGCTAATTTCCGGCCTTTTGGGCACCGCCGTTTCAAATGCCATCGCTGCGTTTGGCGCGTCGACCAATTCGACTTCGACCGTTAAATTAGACAAAGATTGATCATTTTAAGCATTTCATCAGGATTATTTCTGTGTCAGGTCGCCATTGGCTTCGCCCTCACCAAAACTTTCATTGGCTTCGGCGCCGGTGCCCCCGCGTGGTTTCTCACCTCCGAGTTGGTCTCCCCACTTTTTGTGGCCCAGGGGCAGGCCATTAGCACGGTAATTGCAGCCTAATTATCATTAATTACCGGAAAACACCGAAACTTTCTCGGATTTTTAAGGGATTTCTTCTGCTTGCGACTGGGCTCAGCACGCTGCTGTTCCTCCCAATTCAGGCACTTTTTTGAAATTGAGATTTGCTTTATTTACAAGAGTTACTTACCAAGACTAACAATCTTATTTTTCATCTTCACTTAGTTCAAATGCCCCAATTTGCCCCGTTAATTACCAATTAACCCTAATTAATGCCGTGCTGCTTATTGTTCCAGGATTGGTTGGGCAGTGCCTGTGCCCTTCTCGCCCTCTCCTCAGTGCCCGCTTTGCTCATCGCTTTTTTTCTGTTTCTGATGCTTCCCGAGACTGCTGACATTCCACTGGATCAAATTCGGCACATTCTTTCGCTTCACTCTCTTCCCGGATTGGTGGGCACAAATAAAATCGACGGACCATTTAAATTTACTAGCCGAGGTCGGACCGGACCGGGAATCCCGGTTTTTCATGTAAAGTCCCGCTAGAAAATGTCAAATTCCATCTCCGAATTTTCTTCATATCTCTTACACAGATGCAACTTTGATCTCTCTTTTTCGAGTTACACAAAATGATTTTATTTTTATTAAGATGTTTTTACTTGGAAAAAATATTGAAATAAAAGTTTTAGAAAATAAAAAAGTTTTTCCATTTTCGGATTAATTTAAAAAAAATATTTGTTATATTCTAAATTAATTGTTTTTGCTTGTTAATTGGGTGTTTATTTGTTCACTTTTGTCCCCCTTTTGGCTGCTCATCCGCACTTCCGCTGTTTGCTGTCGGAGGGCGGCGCCGCAGACGCCGCGGAAGGGGCGGAAGAAGCGGTGCCGTGGGAGCGGAGTTGGGAGTTGCCGCACCGCTCCCAGCGACTGATGGGCGCGTCCGCTTACGTTTCTTACGGGTCACCAAAATGGGAGGAAGGAAAAATAAATCCGTTAAACACTTTGGCCAATTCAATTTCAGTTCCATTCGCAGTGGGCTCAATTCGCCGCCGCCCTCAAAGGCCAATCTCCGCCCCCCGCGGCGGATATTTCGCCGTCACAGCGTCGAGCCGTTTAATGTAAAGCGAGCAAAACAATTAATTGGGATTTATTAATTGCTTTTTTTTATTTAGCGTTATCGCAACATTTCCTTCGACTCAGTGACCAATTCGACTGCAATTTCCTAGCAGAAGCGAATTTAAATGCACAAATTTAAATTATTTGCTGAATCTGCCGAATGATAAACAAAAAAAGAGTGAGAAGATTAAACTCTTTTTTTCCGATTTTTAAAATTATTTTCAATTTTATGTATTTTTTTACTCTAAAAATTTCCCTAAAATTCGCCAATTGATCCTTCTCCCTCCCTCGGGCACTTAAGTTCAATTAAATTCGAGTTGAGAGCATTCATTTCCTTTTTCTTCCACCACAGCAGAACAACAACAATTTTCACAGTTGTGATGAGAGGGAAATTAAAGCTGCTGAACAATTCGATTGGCTCATTCTGTCGCTAATACAAAAAAAAAATGGAATTTTCGAAAAAATTATTTTTTTAATAATGGAAAAAAAAAAATAATATTTAATGATTTGGGGATTGGACATTAATTAGTCATCTGTCTGATGATCAGCGACGATCAACACTCAAATTTGGCATCATTTCAAAGTCATTGACAAAACCAATTAGCCAACCAAAAAATGATTAATTGAAAGAAATTTGAAGAGTAAGTTTGGGTTATGATTGGACAAAAAAAGAGTAGCAGAAACAAACGTAACTGATCAGAGCAAAAAAGGGGGGGGGGAAGGTAATTGTTGAATTGTTGGGGCATTGTTCAAGTCTTTTCGAGTGCGCGGGACATCGCCCGTCGGCGGGTGAACCGCCAATATTATGATGGCTTATGATGCCCCGTGGTATAATTACAATTCCGTCCGACAAAACCCTCGGGGGGAGCGCGAACAATTGGTGGGGGGGGGGGGCTGAAGAGTGCGCGAAAGGAAGTCGAAGTGATCCATGCGACAGACCGACGACGACCCATTCATACCCCCCAAAGGCAACCCAAAGGGAAAAGAGGGGGGAGGGGGGGGAGAAGCAGACGGACACGCGGAAGGGCACAACCACGGCAAAATGCCAGGGAGAGGAATCGGACGGAGCGGGACGAATCCGGCAGAACCAACAGATAAACTTTTTGCAATGCCATTCATTCCGTTCAAAAATCCCCCCCCCCCCCTCTTTGACATTGTCCCAATTAAATGCCAAAACCGCCCATTTTTTCACAAATTATTCACTCATAAATTGGCATTTTTTGCACAGATTTCACCCCCCCCCCCATTTCAAGACAGTTAAATGAATTTGTGAACTCCTCGAAAACGTCGTTTGTCACTTCGTCCGCTGCTCTCTTCCGCCGTTTGTTCCGTCTTCGCAATTATTCGCCCGTTGCGGCCGCTCGACGCCCTCCCCCCACAGTTTTGTCCGACCATCACGCAAATGTGGCACTCGTCAGATTGAATTCATTGGACGGCAGAATTCAATTGGCACAGTGCCAACGGCAATTGGAAAACAAAAAGCCAAAAAAGAAAGGGGCCCAAAAGTGTGCCGTCGTCGCATCTGAGGGGAATAGCACAGAACAAAAAAAGTTGCTGCCTTTGTCCATTTTCAATGTGCTGCTGACGATGAAGCAACGGACTGTTGCGGCAGTGATTTTCGGCACTCTCTTCGCGGCGACCCTTCTCATGGGAATGGCAGGTGGCCAATTAATTGATCAATTAGTCATTTAGTCAGTCCATTTATTAATTAATGACACCCCAAAACACGCCATTAGCAGCATTTTTGGATTTTTGCACTTTTTCAATTTTGTGCCGAATTGCTAGTGCCAATTTGTCCATTTGGCTTTTCCACATGCTTCTGCCTGCCCTATTTTGCCAGATTTGCTGCTCGACGTGCACTGCGACTCCGACGGCGACTGTTCCCAGCCGCGCGTGTGCCGTTTCGTGTGCCGGCGCAACTGCAAGTCGGTGTGTGTGCTGTTGGCATCCGAAAAGCAATTGTTGCCAGTGCCGAACAGAAGACAAATGGCGGCACCAAAAAGGGCCAGCAAAAAAATGGGGTAAAAATTAAAATTGGAAATGAAAAAGTGGAAAAAAAATTCAATTTGAAAGGCATCGGAAAGCCAACGAACGCTCAACGGAAGATTTTGAAGCGCCGTTTTTGGCCGGCCAAAACCCATTCGTTCTGGCAAAAATGAGAGAAGAGGTAAGTAAATCAGGAATATGCATTAATAAAAATGAAATTTGAATTTCTTAAAAAGATAACACCGCTTACAATTAGCGAAGACGAATTGGAAGCGGAATTGGGGCAACACGGGGAGGAGCAAAGGGAGGATTATGGGGAAACGCCGAAGGGGCCATCAGACTTTGTGACAGCGCCAAGCGCAAACAATTTGGAGGAGGTAATTAAGTGACTAATTGAGAGATTAATCGGCAAGCAAAGGATAATTAGTGGTTGAATGAATCGGTGTTGAACATTGAATAGTTTTCCAATCTTAAAGAGAATTAAAAATATTTAATCCTTTGCCCACCCAATTTTCAGGCGATGAGCGGCACAACTGCTAAACAATTAACAACAGCATCATCATCATTAGCATCATCATCCACGCATGTTGAGATGCGTAATTTCCATGGGACGATGACGTCAAAAAAGGCGGGGAAAATTACGGAAGTGCGGGGACGGTCCCCGTCCCCGCCGCGTCCGATGACACTGACAATGAGCACATCGATGGAACTGTTGCAGAAACAGCAGGGGGAACAGCAGGAAGAGGAGGAGGAGGAAAAGGGGACAACGGCCAAAATGAAAAAAGTCAGCAGACAAACGACGGACACAACGACGGCAAAAGCGACGGTGCCAACGACGGCGACGGCACAAACCGAAGGGAGGGAACCGCCAGGGATCAGTCCCCAGCCACCGGGTCAAACCAGCAAAATAATCACTAAAAAGTCAAAATAATGGCCAAATAATTTAATTTTGCCCTTTTTAGGCTTTAGTCCAATTGCGACGAGTTCAAGCAGTACAACGACAACACAAACAACGAAAATGGAATGGACAAGCAAAGGATTAGCAGGGGAAGAAGAAGAAGAAAGAGATGGGGGAGAAGAGGAAGAAAAGAATGAAAGGGAAGAAGAAAAGAGGGAAAAGGAAGGGAAGAAAAGTGGACGGAAAAAGGGAGACGAAGAGGAAAAGAGAGACGGAGGAGGAAAAGGGAAGACAAAATATTGGTAATTAAATAATTAAGCAAATTGAAAAATAAATGGGAAAAGGGATTTAATAGGCCACCACTGAAATTGGCAACAGCGAAAAGCCAAAAGAGAATAAGCGAAACGACGGCAACAAAAGAACAAAGAGAGAGCACCGAAACAACGCAAAGGACGACGAAACGAAGTCATTAATTATTTGATTGGAATCTTTTGGAAATCCATTTAATCATTTCTAATGCCTCCAAAGATTGTCCAAATCCGCCGGTGTGCCTCAGAAATTGCGGCATTTTCATCGACGAAGACGGATGCCAAAGTTGCCAATGTTTGTGGATTTCGAAGGGTAATAATGATGTTAATGAATGCCAGTGCAAATATGTAAAATTGAAATGCCATAGTTGCTTTTATTAGCCTGTGACACCGATTTGGACTGTGCCTTTACGGAGGGCCAATTTTGCGATTTGGGCCGTTGCGAATGCGCGGAGGGATGGGAGCAGGACATTGCCATGTCGGGCATTTGTCGCATCAAAGAAAGTGCCAAACTCAGAGGTACGCCGCCCAACAGTTTACAAATTGAAATTCAAATTGCCAAAAAAAGGGGTGCCAAATGTGCCCGGCTCGGATCAGATCGTCCAACTGAGTACTGCTGCCTCTGCTTCTTCTGATCACTTTGCCACCGCCTCCTCCGATCAGCTCGCTTTTTCCCTCTCCACTTATCCTACGACTTTGTTTTTCGATTCCGACATTTTCTCACCGTCCATTCTCGGCACATTTAATAGCCAATTGAAAGTAGCGTCAAACTGATTAATAATACCCCAATTAAATGGGCAATTATTAAAATAACGTATTTCTCATTCCCATTTCCGTTGCCTTTTCACCATCGATTGTTTGTGCCGAATTTGGGGCCAAAACGGAGAGAAAAGCGGCAAATGATTGCTGCTGAAAAGGCTGAAGGTAAGTGATCAGAGTGCTTTCGAAAGAATTTTTTTTAAATTAAATTATGTCGACAAAATGTATCGGAAAAAGTTGGCATTTTTTATATTTTCTGTCATTTTTTCTTTGTTAAAGTGCCAAATTTTTCAACGGCATTGCCAATGCCAATCGTTCCGGTCAATCAGCCGCCGAAACAAACGCTGCTTTTCCCCCATTTCTTCGACGATATTACGGCACAAGAAAAGTGAGAAGGCAAATATTTTAATATTTAACTCTCCAAATTTAAGAAATGTATCCATTGAAACACCCGTCGATTACGACGACAGCGACGAAGACGAAGAGAACAATTTAAAAAGAAGTGACAAAATGGCAACAGCAAAACAAATGCCAACGATGGAAATGACAACAATGGCACAAAGGCAAATGATGGAAGTGCCAATGACTGAAATGGCAACAATTGCGGTGCCGAAGATGGAAGTGCCAACGACGGAAATGCCAAAAATAATGGTATCAGCGGTGGAAATGAGAACAATGGCACAAAGACAAATGATTGAAGTGCCGACGACGGGAATGCCAACAATTGTGGTGCCAAATAAAACACAAATTCCAACGGTCGCAGTGCCAACGACGGCACTCATTCAAACAGTACACACTTTGCATTTTGCTACGGACGAACAGACGCAAATTGACCAAAGAAGGGAAGAAGAACAAAGAGAAGAAGAAGAACAACAACAACAGAACATTGATGAAGAATTGCAAAAAGAAGAGAAAAGAAGGGAGACGACGAAAACGGCACATTTAATTGTGCCAAAAACGGAGGAGGAGCAAAATGGAGAGGAAAAAGGACAGCAAAAACAACAAATTGAAGAGCCAAATGCAGAGGAAGTAGCGGAACAAAGCGACGGACAACAGAAACAGCAAGCAGTACCAGCAACACAACCATCGGTTGAAGAAGAAACAGCACAACCAAAAGTCAGAGAAGAGCAACAACAACAACAACAACAACAACAACATGAACAAAAAGCACAAACTGAAACAATAGCATTGGTAAAAGCACTGCAAACACCCCCAAAGGGAGTGGCACAAGAAACAGCAACAACAGAAGCGGAAAATGCGCCTCAACATGCTCAAGCAGTACGTCCGCCGTCGGAAGAAGCGACAAAGGCGCCGATAAATGGACAAGAGTCAATGCATCAGTCATCGGCAGAAAAAGAAGTGCCATCGCCAAGCGGTGGCCAAGCGGCGCATCCTCCGTCCGCCACGCCGCCTTTCCGAGCCGTACGTCCGCCCTCCGCAACACCACCAATGCATACAAAATCGAAGCACTTCCGAGCACTAAGACCATTTTCAATTCCGCAACAGAAGCAGCAGAAGAAGGGACTACAGAAGGCAAACAAACGGACGAAAGGGCGGGGAACGGAAATTGGTAAATCGAAATGCCATTTTCAGATTCAGTCCCAGGAGGACCCTCCTGCTGACGGCGTTCGTTTAGGGCTTACGGTCCTCCGCGGCACCGACCTTCGGCACCATCCCCTGAGGCAAACATTGCCATGGGAGGAGCCGAGGCACAAAGAGGCATTTAAATGCAAAAAAGGAATTAAATAGGGCCAATTTAAGGCCATTTTCCCCACGGCACTTTCACCACCGCCAAATAAGCCGACAATTGGCACAATTGAACGAACAGAAGAAATGGCACAAATTGTGGGAGAAGTCCAAGAAAGTGACAACGGAGTGGACGAAACGCATGGGAAACGCATTTATTTGGATTATACGCGTCAGAATCGAATCAGTCGGCCCATCCGTGTGGAGCACAAAAACTCGAAGGGTTTGTGGAAAAAGAAAGGCCGATAAAATGGCATTTAAAAAGAAAAAAAACAATTAAAAACAGCGAAAATTAATTAAAAAAACTGATAAAATAAATTTAAAAAATTATTTTTTAAAATAAAAAATAATATATATAAATTAAAATCTGGCTAATTGTAACTGTCCAATATATCCCGAACAAATTCCCCATGATTTTCTTAATGTGTCTTAGTTTTTGGATGCCCAATTGCAATATCAACTCGATGCGGCTCTATTGCAGTTCAGACGACCATAAAATATTTTGGCAACTTTAATGCACCATAACTTTTTCTTGAAGCGCCCAACTGAAAAATTCTTATTGTTAGTATCATTCGATAGCCTTAGAAGGTCTCTATTAGTTTGCAAAAGCTCAAAAAATTTCGTTCGGTTTAAAAAAAGTTATGACCTAAAATACTTCTAAAACCAGTTTTTTTAATTTTCTAGCCTTAACTTTTTTTAAACCGAACGAAATTTTTTGAAATTTTGCATACTAATAGTGGACTCCTAGGGCTATCGAATGATACTAAGAATGTGTCATTTGGATGATTCAAGAAAAAGTTATGGTCATTAAAGTTGCCAAAATATTTTATGGTCGTCTGAACTGCAATAGAGCCCTCGATGCCATGCTTTTTTGGCCAATGTTTTGGCCTTTGGTTCATTTGTCTTTGGGTCATTTTGTTTAATTTTGGGCGCCTTTCTCATAACTTTTATTTTCATTTTTTCTAACCTCAATCAAAATGTGCTAATGTTTTGACAGAACTGATCAAAGACGAATGCGCACAGTCGCGCGACTGCGGACGACGCCAATTTTTGTGCTGTGCGAAACGGTGGTGCGATTTGGGCGGAGAGTGCGGGGTAAAAATGGGAAAGAAAAGCCGAAAATGGGGAACGGACAAATGAACAAAATTCGAAGATCCCTGCACTTCACAGATGGCCAAATTTTGTTTGCCGAGCTGTGAGATGACCAAACTCGCCCATTTGTCCGAGCTAAGCCCCGAGGGAATGCCGCGCATCGATTTGCTATATGACTGACAAATGAGCAACAAATGGGGGAGGGGCGAGGAGACGGCACTTCGAGAGTCAATTAATTCATTCGCCCACTCTCGACCTCATTAACGGCGCGGCTTTGCTTTTGTTCTTCGAATGTCAAAAGAATGGACGACAAAAGCGATGGCATAAAACGCAAAAGACAAATTAAAAAATTCGTTGTTTAATTTTTATTCCTCATTTTAATGAAATATGTGCACATTTTTCGCATTTTCTCACATTTCCTCCTCCCATTCGTCCCTCTCTTCTTCTTCCTCCTCTTCCCTCTTCTCTTCTTCGTCCATTTGCTCCTCAATTTCGTTGTTCGTTTCCTCACGGCCATCGGCGGACGGAGAGCCTTAAAAAATTCAAATTTTCAAAAAGATTATAATTTGACGAATGGAAACTCGATTATTTTGGACAATAACGACTTCATTTGCACTTACGTCCCAAGTCCGGCACGCCGCCGACCGCGCCACTTTCAATGCCGCACTCGTCGGAGCCGCGCAAAATGCGGAAGAATCCGTCCTCGCCCCAGTCCGTGTTCTTTAATTTCAGTATTTGCGATCAAATAATCGGCCAATAGTGGCTTTGGCATCCTCATCCTCCCTCCCCCTTTGCTCGACACTTTCGGCATTCCATGGCATTTTTAGCCCAAACTTTTTTAATTACAAAATGCGTTGGCATTGGCACCGCTCAAAGTGTAGGGGTCCTATCTTTCCACATGCCCTACCCTAAAAGTGATGGCATTGGCACCCCCTCCCGTCCCCCTTTCCCCGGTCCCCTCCCTACCCATGAGTTGGCAACCAGCCAATACGGAATGCCATTGTCCGCGCCCCATCCGAGCAGTTTCACCGCGTGGCCCCCGCCCAATTTTCCGGCGACATGCTGAGAAAGACGGAAATTAAAGAAAGACGGCAACATAAATCACGTAGTAAACGCCGCCCTTGTAGTTCAGAAAGTCCTCATACACTTCGAATGCCACTTCAATTGGTCCGTTGACGAACAATTCGTTTTGGATGGCTTTCACCGAATTGTCAATGGCATAGGCACTTTTGCCTGAACACTTTTATCCATTTAATTTTTTAAATTCATTGTGATCAGCAGAGGACCCGGGACATTACTTGGTTCGATCTCGAGAAAGAGATTTAATTCACTTTTTAATTAGAGTAACCGGTCCGAGTTTTGAGTGCTTTAATTACCTCCCCCCCCCCTCAATTGTCACAATAATTAAATTATACAATCTTTCAACTCCAAACTTGCCATAAAATTTGTCCTCCTTGTATTCGCGTTTGTTGTACGATGTCTGACACTTTTGTTCACATTTAGGCGTCTGTACAAATTCAAATTTCGAATTATCGGCCCAAAATTCCCCCGGACATTTCGTCAAAATAATTTATTTAAACACCGGGTAAAGCTCGTGTTTGCACGGCTCGTAGTGCGTTTTGTTGCTGTGGTGCTCACACGGTGGGAATGGGTAGGGACGGCACCCGCCGTGGGCGGTGAAATTGGAGCCCGTCACAATGCCCTCCTTCACCCAATAGCGCCACGCCTGCAGAGGCTCGCCGCCGTCGCAGCTAAACAGAGTGGATTAATCAACTAAGCTATTAATGGGTTTTTTTTGATTGTGAAAATATGAACACGAGCTTGGGAAGCCTTTGAGGGAAAAGCATTGGGGCGGGTCGGCTTTGAACCGACGCCTCTTTGGCTTTTTGGACCAATGTTTTACCAGCTGAACTACCGAATTGCTGGGAGGCTTCTTCTTTTTATTTCAATTGCTTCTTACCCAAAGCCACACTTATGGCAACAGCTCAGCAAATCGTCAGCGGACAGAGCGATCTGAGAAAGGGCAGAAGAGAAATAATTCAAAAAGGAGACAAATTGCCGAATATTACTGTATAGGTTTGACACCCATAAATTACTGTATGTATTAAGGCAATGGATAAATTGTCCGATACCATCGTCCACGTAAATTTTTTAGACATTGAAATGGCCGGTTGGTACCAGGGCCGAGTATTATTGCATTTTTGCCCTGGTAATCAGATAAAGCCATAATTCCATGCCAAATCGGATGCCCTCCTCCCCTTGGCACCCGAATGTTTCCGCCTGACGCAATGCATGTTCGATCGGACATGGCCTCCACCGCGCCGAATGCCCAACACGAGCCGCAGCTGGACTGGTCGCGGATGAGGGAAATGGACGGACAGAAACTGACAAATGAGCAAATGGGGGGAAAGGCATTTGAGAAATGGCACAAATATTTAATTTTAAAATTCACTCTCAATAATTGGCCAATTGTTAAAAAACCAATAAGATGGTAAAACGGAAACATTCATTAAAACATGAATTATTCTCACTTCCATCGCTGGCGTGCGTCGAAAGATTCGGGCAAATCCAAGTCCAAAAAGCGCGTCTTCCCCAACACTTTTTTGGCTTTGGTCGAATGGCTTAATTTAAAACATTAAACAAATTAATTAAAGTGCCTTTTTTACCGGACGTGGTTTACGCCCATCATTCGCCATTTGATGGCTTCGTCGTACGATTGGAACTTTGGGCTGAGTTCGGCCTTAATCCGATCAAATTTAATGTGTATTTATTGTCCCTTTTTAAATTTCAATTTTTTAAATTTATAATAATAATTAATTTAAAAATATTTCCATTATATTTATTGTCATTTGCCCACCCGCCACAATCTCTGCCGACGATTCACATAATCGACCAGCGATTGTCCGCTGATCTGTTCCGCCTGCGGCGACGGACGCGCGGCGCGCAATTCGTCGCGCGCAATGAAAACGCGGCCCGTGTAACGGTGCCGAGAATTGGACGACGACACTTCACAAAATAACGGACAATTGAAAACATTTTTAAATAATAATTTATTATGGTACTCCGCAAAGCAAAATTATTTATTTTCATTTTCATTCGATCACTTTCATCGGCCGAAGAAACGAATGCCGAGGGCAGAAAATGGCGCCGTTCGTGGCGAGGCGGCGCATTACGAGTGCCTAAGAACGAAAAAAAGAAAATAAGCAAAAATGTCAGACTTAAGACAGTGCCATGGTTTCAATTTCATTAGTGCCAGGGCATAATTTTTCTTTTCATCTGAGAGATGGCCTCGTGGTTTTCTATAAATGCCATTCGTCAAAAGGGTAATTACCGAAAAAGCCATGGTAATCAGTGGTCATAGAGCCCAGAAAAAGCGGAAAGACAGCGACAAAAAGCAAAAGAAGAAAGGGGCGAGAGAAGGAGAAGGAAATGGGACGCATCATAACAAAACTCAAAATGAAATTATTAAATTAAGCAGAACCTATCAAATTAAATGGTTTTTCCTAATAATTTCCCATTTAAATCTCTTCCACAATATTTTGGAGATTTGCCGTCCCATCCTTCGGCTGTTTTTGTCCAAAATCACACGACGACGCCCGGGGGGAGGGGGGGGGGGGCGACGGACAGTCAATCAATCGGCAGAGTTTTCGCCTTTTCAACCGCCGATCACTCCTTATCATTATCAGCAGCAGCGGAGGACAAAGACGGGGAAAAGATGGGATAAAAGTGGTGAAGCGATTAATATAAGCGACGAATGATTTGATAAGAGAGGGGGGAGGGCGTAAGAATGTAAAAAGAAATGTTCCGAAAATCGCCTAACCTACGGTACAATTAGTTTACCTTACCGTATTCGACATCGAATTGCGTATTTACCTTACCGTATTAATGTGCCCGTCAGCGGGAGTCGCGTGCTGACACACTTTAGAGGATGCAAAAAATTTCTTTAATTAATTTTAGGCATTAAATTTAGGGTTGGATATGGAGGGTTCCCTTTTTGGCCGGGTTTAGACGGACTTCGTCAGTTTCATGAATTTGCTTTATTCAAATAACATAAGAAAACACCATATGGTAAATATTGATCATAGTCCCCAAACTCAAAAATGCTTAAAAACGGTCAGAATTGATGTAAAAAGTTCGAAATGGGTTGGAAAAATAGAATTAGGGGCGCGCTTGCCCTTTTTCAGGCCGAAAAAGTGCCGGAATTGGAGTGCCAAACTCAGCTGGGACTCAAGTGACTGCACTATAAAAATCACTCAAAAGACATTTTAAATAATTTTTCTAGGGTAATTTTTGGCGCTGACCACGAATATGACCTTTTTTTTTGCAAAATTCCGAACCCCGAACCCTAGAACAAAAATTCGATCCAGACATTTTAATCGAAGACAATCGAAATTTCGCAAAAGGGAGCATGCGAAGACGGAGCAAGTAGTGGGGCGAGACGGAGGGCGGAGGAAAAAGTCTGACGAGCGCCACAGGCGGTTGACTGCGGGGGCCCGAAGGGCCCCCGCCAATCAGTCAACCGCCTGCGGATCACGCGCGGACTTCTTCCGTAGCCCGTAGTCTCGCCCCACCTACTGGCCGCCGTAGTCGAGTGTGCGGCGGTTTTTTAGCGCAATAATCTAAATTCAATCTTTTATATTTGACGTTCTTTTACCATTTTCTGACTACTGGTTTAAAAAGTTGGTAAATATCCATCATAGGTCCCAGATTCAAAATTGCATAAAAACACTTTTATAGGTTTTCTTGGGTGCTGAAAACGCCTAAACCGTCAAAAAAACTGCGCGGCAAAGCATTTAAACCGGTTTTTGAACCGGTTTAAAACTCGAAAATTTGAGTGAAAAGGGAGGCACCTGACCTTTTAAAACGGTCTAAATCACACAAATTTGATATCATTCGAAAGCTCTTGACGAGCTAAGTCTAAAAATCAATGAATTAAGTCGAACCAATGCCATCTAGGCACTGGGACAACTGAGTCCCAGTGAAAATGGACACTTCAGTACCAAAAAATAATAAACGGGAAATAACAATTTAAAGCAAAATTTCGCAAAAGGGAGCATGCGAAGACGGAGCAAGTAGTGGGGCGAGACGGAGGGCGGAGGAAAAAGTCTGACGAGCGCCACAGGCGGTTGACTGCGGGGGCCCGAAGGGCCCCCGCCAATCAGTCAACCGCCTGCGGATCACGCGCGGACTTCTTCCGTACGGTTTAAAAATAGTTTTAACGATTTTGAGGACACATAACATACGTTGGTTCGACTTCATAATTAGGGTTCGGGGTTCGAATTTGGTCAAAATGGATGTCATAACCGTGTTTATTGTCAGCAACCTCAAAACCCCTTAATCATATGTTTTCATTTATTTTATAAATTTTTATTTTTGTTCGAGTTTGGGTTCGGGGTTCGGAATTTTGCAAAATAAAGGTCATATTCGTGATCAGCGCCAAAAATTACTCTAGAAAAATTATTTAAAATGTCTTTTGAATGCTTTTTACAGTGCGGTCACTTGAGTCCCAGCTGAGTTTGCCACTCCAATTCCGGCACTTTTTCAGCCTGAAAAAGGGCAAGCGCGCCCCTAATTCTATTTTTCCAACCCATTTCGAACTTTTTTCATCAATTCTGACCGTTTTTAATCTCCGGTACGAAAACGGCGGTACGAAAATGAAAACGGCGGTACGAAAACGTCCTGCTGGCCCGTACTAATGAGTTATATTTTCCTGTTAATGGCTGACCACTTTTAAATTTTAATTAAGCTGATCCGATAAAAAGAAATTTAAGATTCAATATATACTTTAATGATTTATCAATTCGAAAATTCTATTTATTTTATAAAATGTGAGCATTTTTATAATAATTTAATTTAAATAATAAAAATCTAATTTAAAGTGAATTTTTTAATTTAAACTCGGAAAATTTCAACCAATTTTGAATTATATTTTAATTAAAAATGTTAGTCATTTAAATGATGAATAAATTGGATTGAGCAGGGCATAAACGACTCTGGTAATTAAAGAAGGAAAACCTTACAAATAAATATTCACATAAAATAAAAGGTTTAATTCTCTTGAAGCAATAAAAAATGGGTTTAATTTTTGATAAAATTATGAAGAATTTTGTCAAAGCCAATTTTTCGAATTTTGAAAGAAATTTGTGGGGAGACGGGGTGGAATATTAACTTTAGCCATTAAGAGATTTTGAATAATTTCATAAAAATCGTAAGAATTGATTTATCAATGACAAAAACGGTTTTATCCATTTTACATTGGGAATTGAATCTGAGAAAACGACGCAATTTTGGACATTCGAATCGGAGTTTTGGATTTCTCTTAAAAGTGCATCTGATTTTGACTATTCCATTGACTCCGTGTGAATTGTTCTTTCCTTCCTAATTCGTTTCATTTTATAATATTAAAAAAAGGAATGAACAATTCCAGGCTATTTTGTGTTCGTTTTTTTTTTTTTTTGTGCTAAATTTCGAGCGAAGCGACGCCTTACAAAATTACCACCAAATTAAACAGAGAACGGGGAAAAACAAAAGCACCCACCGCAAAACACGTTGGTTTTGATAAATTCAAAAGTACACCATCACCAGAAAATAAAATTGTTTGAAAAAATAAAGAAAATGCAATGAAAACAATCCGTACGCCAAACAAATACATTCGCTGATTTCCAATGGTCCCCCAAAACATCGTAGTCTCAAAATTCCACAATTGTCATGCCTCAACACCGACCAATTCAGGCGGTAATTCGTTCTAAAAACATATAATAAAAACAGAAATTCATTTGGCTTTGTTTACCTTGGGATGTTTTGACTCAAAGTGCTGTTTGTACGTCTTCGGGTCGGGCATCAATGACTGAAAACAAAAATGTAACTGAGTTAATTCACAGTGTAAAGAACTACAAAAACAATCAAAAGTTAAAAGGGATCAGACAGTTCAGATAAAGAAAATTGTGGATTTATTTGTTACCACGGAAGGCCAGTTTAAGAAGCCTTTGTTGTCCCGGACATCAACCGTACAACACCAAAATTCTATTTATTTATTTTTTTTACCATGCAAACGGAGCATTTGAATGTCAGTGCTTTGGCGGCAGCCGCTCTCTGATCGTTGCCTTGACCCTTCTTCTGCTGTTGTTGTTTTTGCTGGTTCTTTTGCTGAGACAGCGCCTTTTGGTGACCACGGGCCATTATTATTCAGTTGAGCAAAACAAACGACGGACAATTCAAAATAAAAATGTCAAAAAAGTAAGAAAATTAGAAAAAATAATTGAGGATTTGAACAATTCCAAAGAAAAAAGCGTAACTAACAAAAAATGACGACTAAAAGAACAATTGTTCAAAATGACAGTCCAAACAAAAACAAAAAATGTCCCTTCATCCCTTAAATGTTCATCAGATCACTTCGCATTCCGCCCCGTGCTTCTCCAGCAACGCCTTCAGTTCGTCCGCCTCCGTTTTGCCCATGTCCCCTTTGATTTCCACTGGCGCCGATTCGATCAGTTTTTTGGTCTGTACCAAATTCATGCCGGGGATCACACTTCGCACCTCTTTGATCAGTGCGATCTTTTTAGCATCGTCAAATTTGGCCAATCTGACCTAAATTATAGAGGGAAAAGAATAGAATCAAGCGTAAAACTGGACACCGTTTTTGTTGTTTTTTTTTATTAATCCAAATGCGACAGAGGAATTTTGCTTTAATTTAGTCATTTTTTGTCAAAACAAAGAATTACCGCGTACGAAGTCTTTGTGGACGCCGAATCGTCGTCCGAGTTCGCTTGTGATGCTAAACGGACAAAACACTAACATAAAATAGCGAGTTAAGCATTTCTTCTTTGGTTCCACTTTCACTTTTCACATCTCGTCGTTTTTTGTTGCTTCCCCTTTTCTAATTTCCCCCCCCCCCCCTCCCATTCGTCCGCCGTTTTGCCCTTCCCCTCACTTTGTGCTCCCGCTGCTCCGCCCGCTTGTGCTCCAAACATTCCGGCAGCTGCAAACATTTCCGGACTCATTGCCATCGCGGGAGTGTCGGGAATGTTCAGACGCTTTTTCAGTGCAAAATTCAAATCGGAGACCTGTAAAATTTTTACCATGAAAAATGAAACAATTCGAAACTCACTTCGACCAACGAAAGTTCGGCAATTTGGTCGACGAGCGAACGGACGCGCGGCGAAATGTCCTTCTCGCGGTCCACCGAAGGCGGAGAAACGGACGGACCGTCCTCAAGCGGAAGACCCATCGCGGAAGCCTAATTTTTAGGAAATAATTATGCAAAAGTGAAACAGTAGGTGGGCCGTAAAACAATTGATGTTGAAATGGAGCACCAAAAGACGAACGAATGGAAATAAATTCAAATTTGACTTTCAAATTCGCTAATAAACTATAATTCTCCTTCAAAAATTAACCACAATTCCAAGGGAAAAGGCTTACCGATGCCCGACGAACAAACGGACCGAGCGCTGTCCGGCAAATTTTCAACGATCCACTGACAATCATTGTTTTTTACTTCACTTAATGCATAAAAACGATGGTAAATAATGAACAAATTAAAAAGTAATTTCTGGAGAAATACCAAAAAAAAAACAAAGGGAAACAAAAGTTCAACAGTTTAATTCAATCATCAACAAATAAAAATGTGCGTTAGCATCAGCCTTCATCGCCAAATTAAGAGACGAGAGCGGAGGCGGTCGACGATTCGTACTTCCAAGTGGGCGGGAGCATCCGTTTGGTTTTGAAGTAACGAGCGAGACGGTGGATTCGACTCTCCACCAAAATTAGACGGTACCTAAAAACATGCACAACGTCAATAATCATTAGGAATTGTGGGCCCAATGTCGGTTCAATTCCAGTTTAGGCGTCCAACCAATGATCATTCTCAGTTTCCTAGGACTTGACTTTTTTTTGACTTGGTAAATGCCAAACTAAAATATGAGAAATTTATAAATGCAAGAAAACAAATAATGACCTTAAGTAAAAATGACAAAGAGAATCCACAAAATTAGGCGTTTTTCGAACTTAGAATATTTTGTCAATTGTTATTAGCTCATAATTTAATTATAAAAATTCTGTAGGCTTTAAGCTTGCGCTTAATACCAAATGTAGGCAATGACGTAGTAAGAAAAAAGTTACGGCCTAGGAAAATGATAGTCATTGATTGGACGCTTAAATTGAGTTTGGACTCGAATTAATTTTCATACTTTGAGTCAATGTCCTTGCGGAAACGCTCCAAATGCTTGCGGATGCTAACCGCCTTCTTGATCAGATGGTAAAGATCCTCCGGAATTTCTGGTGCCATCCCCTGAAATGGATATGACTTACTTTCAACCAATCGCAATTAAACAATGTGTAAACCGTAACCTTTGATCGAAGAATGCGCACAATTTTGTTGCCGGTTATACGACGCACTTGCGCAACGCCATGAGAATCACGCAAAATCACGCCAATTTGAGACGGACGCAACCCTTTGCGGGCCAACTTCACAATTTGCTCCTCCACCTCTTGGTTGGTCAGCTTCTGCCAAGTGGGCACGGAGCGACGGTAGGGCAACGCCGAGCGCGAAATGCCTTTTCCCGGGTTGTGCATGCGACCCATGACGACGTGAAAAGATTATTAGAGCTGATTTCTGAAAAATAAATGACAGTTAAAAGACAAAATAAAAATGTAAATTTAATATCAAAAAGGAAGGTAAAAGCTGAAAACAAATCACACAAAGGAACAAAGGTTAGGTATTTGCATTTGTACGTTTATGCATAGCGATTTTTTCTTGAATTTCCTTTTCATAATTATGGCGTAACGCATCTTTAAATTTTATTTTTTTTTCCGATTTTAAATTCATCAATAAAAGCAACTTTTTGCCGCTTTTTTTTCTTTTTTTTACCGTTAATGAGAAAACTTGGAAGTCCATGTTTGATTTGGATTTTCTGTAGAAAATATGAAAATTCATATGCAGGGAAAAATATTACCAAAAACTTTTTTCCTTCGAAATTAATATTTAGGTTAGGTAAATGACTACAAAATTCACTAAGGATGAGGTCGCCTTGCACAACAGTGAAAATTCGACTTGGATAATTATGAATGACAAAGTTTACGATGTCACAAAGTTCCTGATGGAACACCCTGGCGGAGAGGAAGTGCTTCTCCAATGGGCCGGCTATGACGCCACTGAAGCGTAAGCATTTTGAGCATACACAAACTGATTCTTTGTTTTTTTGTGGTCACTAACAAAAAAGTGAGTACCAATTTCTTTATATTCGCTAAAACCAAGCGCATATTGGCTTAAAATCAACCAAAAACCCGAAAAAATGGAAGAAATGGGCAAATTAAAAAAATATTATTAAAAATCCTTTATCAAACAGTACGATAAAATAAAATAAATGAAAACAAGCTGCTAGTAGAATCAAAATAATTGGAGCCAAAAAAACCCTAAAATTTTGAGTAGCAAATCGACTACCATTTTTTCTTTTTCAATTGTTCAGTTTCAACGATGTCGGACATTCGGCCGACGCGAAAAAGATGGTCGATGATTATTTGGTGGGCGAATTGAAGGAGGACGAAGGCCAAACGACCGCTGGGGTTTCACTGCCGGAAGAAGCGAAAAGGGACGAACCGACGGAGTCGTGGCGGCAAATTCTGAGCAGTCCGGTGATTTCTATAGTTTTTTTTGGTGCTTCGGCTTTTATCAAATTCTCCGACTTATGCCTTCGTTTTTTAACGTAAAATCAAATTGGTAAAAAAGTCCAATTTTGGATATTTTACACCCTAAAAACGGGTGGGGGGAAATTCATTCCGCAGTTTTCCGTTGGACCAAAAATAAATTTCCGCTCACAATCAGTTATACTTCAGTATCTCCAGTTAGAACTGAAATGCTTCTTTTAGACTTGGTCCAACTTTCTGATTCCGGTTGCGCTGTCATTGGGCGTTTTCTGTGCGTATAAATTGGGCACGGCCATCTACAGACAAATGGTCTCCGCCTCCTAACAAATTTCAGATTTACACCGGTTTTTTGTTGTGAAAAACGTTTTTGGCATTTTTGTGACCTTTCATATTGTTTTTATTGCAATTAATCAGTAGATGAAAATTATTCTTTTTTGAGTATTATTGTAAAGCAGAAGGATTTGCTAAAATATGGGGTATTATTTAAGCGCTTGCAACATGGAGTCTATTGAATGGAGTTCGACATCTTTAATCCATGAATCTCTCTTTCGCTTGAACCTCGTGAAAGTGCTTTCCTGGTAATCCCTCTTACCATGAATAATGTCATCCAAATATGCAATTATTAAAATGTACAACTAGCCTTTTATTTATGAATAAACATATGACAAAATTGAGGAATGTGCTAAATGGTCGCTCGTCACTTCTTTCCCTCGACCATGATCACATGATATCCGAATTTTGTTTTCACCGGTGGGTCCGTGTAGATTGGCTTGTCCACGCTGCTCTTGGCCAGTGCAAAAGCCGCTTCTTGGAACGGGCCGACCATTGAGCCGCGAACCATCCATCCCAAATCGCCCTTAAATTCCGAATTATAAAACCGGAAAGATTTCCGATTGTTTGGAAATAGAGCCTCTGTCAAACTGACTCCGTTCCGCGCTTTGTCCTCGCTGTATTTTGCTGCCACTTCGCTGAATTTCTCACCCGCTTTTAGCCGCTCAATGGCCTCCAATACCTTCGATTGCTTCTCACAGAGAATGTGGCGCACCTGAGAATTGCTTTTTCTTTCAAAATTCCAAGTTTTTTTTCAAATTACAATTTATTATATAATTAATTTGCAATTAATGGGCCCAATTAGTCACTTTTACGGATGTCCCCGCCCCTTTCGACTGCTCCTTTTTGCCGCTGTCCGTCGCTCCTCCTTCGCTTGTGCTGCCCGCCTCCTTTTTGCCCTTTTGCTGCGTCGCTTTTTTTGGTGGCATTTACATAAAAAAATAAAAATAATTAGAAAAAAGCAAATAATAATTAATTGCAAAATAAAAAGCATTATCAAAAAATGAAAATTTCTATTATATGTATTAAAGATGCATAAATTTTACATTTTCAGCTTAAAAATAGGTAATCATAATTTCTTTTTTTTGGATACAAAATTGTTCTTTTTTTTCATTTGTCCTTCGATTGGCCATTCGTTTGTTCTCTTTTCGTCAACGGTTCATCCAATATTTCTTTAAGTCCCTCTTATTTTTCAATGCTTCTTCTTCTTCCGCCATTATCTCTTCGAGCGCTGTTTTTCGTTTTTGGCCCGCTATAATTAAAAAAAGTAACATTTTGTTGGAATTTATCCTCTCTCCTCCCATAATATCTTTTTCCACTCACCAACTGCTGCTGACGTTGGTTTTGCTGTGCTTCCATTTCCCCTTGCATTCTGTCGTGAAGTGCCCGGCTTCTCCGACTCGCGCAAAAACACATTTTTGGAATCTGCTAAAATTTAAAAATATAAAGGTAAATGAAGTTTTAACCCAAACGCACCCCCGCCAATTTTGAAAAATGCCGTCGTCGTTGGCTTTACGTCGGCAATCATCGGCTTCTTCATGCCAAGGGAAAATGCGATTTTCGTGTCGTCGTTACGAATCAATTCCTGCGGCTCTTTGGCGACTTCGTCTCCGTCCTCCGTGTCCTGCTTCTCCTTGGCTCTAAAAGTGGAGGATTTTCATACGAATTTTCGGCATTTCAAATGCCTTTGGTCCCCCCTTTTCCGCTTGCCTTTCGATTTGTCTCTGCAACTGTTCCTGCATTCGCTCCTCGTCGTCCTTTTCCTGTTTGGCGCGCTGCTGCAACTTCTGACGACGCAACTCCTCCTCCTGGTCAATGTATTGAATGTGCCAACCTAAAAATTTGTTAAAATAAGTGAAAACTAATCCATCCGCCACACCTTTCTCATTCTCGTCAATTTTACACTTGCCGGACTTGCCCAAATACATCACAAAGCCGGTCAAAGTGTGCCACACCGTCGAGTTCATGTGCACATGGCCTTTGTCTTTAATCTGATGGGGGAAGGGAAGTAATGAAAGATTTTCAAATAAATTAAACTCACATATTCCTGGTACACTTCGTTGGCACGGATGCGTTTTGAACCAAAAGTGTGACGAAGAATCTAACAAAAGGAAACATTTTCTTAGAAAACAATCAAAGTTTTGGGATAAAAGTGACAATTTTAGTATTTTTTGTTTTAGAAAACATTTTTATTTTGATAGTAATTCAACTTTTATAATCTCGGAAATCAATGTGCTGAAATTCCGTTAAGAATTCCAAAATTTTCCTTTGAGTCGCCTATAAAAACCCTAAATTTTTCTCAAAAATTGGCTCAAATCGCAAAATTTGATCATTTTATGGTAAAAATAGGTTAACAAATTGCACTTAAATTTTCAAAATTTTGCCCTGGCGCCACCTCGGATCCCCCCACCCCCCCCCCATTCGCTAATGTTTTTTTGGAAAAAGTGCGCCAAAAAGTGATGTGAAAAGCAGCAAAAAATCCACCGAGCAAAAATTTACTAAATAGTCGATCGCAAAAAATCTTTCTCTGACCCTCCCCCCCCCCCATTCCCAAATTTGTAAATCCCCAGCTGCAAAAGTGCCGTTTTGTCCATTCCTCCGCCCATTTTTTGCTCACGTGCATAAAATTGCTCTCAAATTCGCGGCTGAACTGGCGCAGATACGAGTTTTGATTTTCCGCAAAAAGCAACAGTTGTCGCTGGTGACTTTCGCTCATCATGTGACATTTGAAGCCGTTCTGATCCCGGCACTGTTTCTGGCACATTTGGCAGAACCATTTGAGCTTTTGGAGCCCTTTGGCCTGAAAAGGAAAACTTTAATTAAGTGACAACACGACGGAATGAAAATGGCCAAAAACAAACAACAAATCATTGTCCAATTCGCATTTTGAAAATATAAATTTGTCACCTTTGAACGGTTGGCAATTTCTTTCGGCGTTCCCTTCTCGTGTTTTGGCATTTTCAGCAGTCGAACCGATTAAACTTCCTTTCTTAATTTATTTTGCAAAAATAAAATGAACAACTTGCTAAATTCATAATTAATTAATTAACGCGTTCTTCAACTTGTGGGATGTTGGTAATATTTGCGGACTTAAAATGTTTATTTTTAACACCCTTTTATAAACATAAAAAATTCGACTCATTTGTCAATTCGGTGGTTGGTCTGTGTCTCTCACTTTCTCTTTCTCTTCCCTCTGTTCTTTTCCGTCTGCTGTCTCTTTCTCTTCTCCACATTCTCTCGCTTCTTCTCCGCCCTCCTCTCCTTCACTGTTTCCACCGTTTGCTTCCGTTCCTCCCATTTTCGCTTCTTTCGCTGTTTGTTTTTCGCCTTTCTGACCACTCCCTTCCTCAGCAAGTCAACATTGTCCTGAAAACAAATGCTCCTTTGTCCAGGTTTAATCCGCAGATAACTTTTTATTTATATTACCCTCGATTTTAGACAAAGGCAAAGAATTGTGGTCCCTAATTCAACTTTTTTTTTATTTCGGGCTCAAAGATCATGCAAACTGCGCATTTTTAACCAATTAACAATTAAGATTTTTTGCATCAAAATAAATGTTAAATGAATTTGGAGCTTTATCCCAGAAAAATACATTTGGAAAAAAAACATTTTGTTCGAATTAGGGCCCGGAATTGGGCAAATCCAAGTTTAGATTCGCGCATCATCCTCGAAACTCCATGAAATTGGATTTTAAACAGAAAAAAAAAGTAGTTAAGGACCACAATTCTTTACACTGACCCTATTTTTATTCAAAAAAAACATTAAAAATTTTGTGTACGATTTGCCTTTTCCATGGCTCCTTTTTTAGCCCCCCCCCCCCAACACTTTTCACTCCTTTTCCTTTCGTCCGTCCGTCTCACCTTAACTTTTTGTCCCGCCGCTCTCCGAAACGCGCGTTCCCACGCGACGTTTCGCTCCACACATTTCGCTTTCTGTGGGTTTTGCGTCCGAATGCGTTCCATCCGTTGCCCGCGCTTCTCCGCCTTTTCCAACAGTCGGCGACAGTCGCGGCCGGTGAATTTGTTGCGTTTGTCTCGCCGCGTTTCGCACTAAAAAGTGAAAACCAATGCAATTAAATCCAAGCAAAGTTCACCATGGCCACAAACAAACCCAACGAAACAAAAACTTTTCATTTTTTGGCAATTTCGATGATGCACAAAAATAAAATCCGATATAACAAATTGGCCAATGAATTCTCAAATGCCCAATTGGCCTGGTCCCTTTTTGCCCATTTATCCGGCGGTTTTTCCGACCTTATCCTCGTGGAGGACGAAACGAAAGTTTGAGAAGGCAAACTGCTGCTTGGGCTTGTCGTCGACAGATTCGGCTTCCATTGATTGCTTTTTCGTAATTACCAGTAACAAATAGCATAAATTTAAAATTGATTCAAAATTTTGGCTATTTTTCCGAAAGCAGGACAAAAAAAATCATTGACCCTACGTTTTACAGCAAACAAATCAAAAAGTGAAACGAAACAAAAGCAAATGAGCAAACTTAATATCTTGAAAAAACTGAGAATCATTTCATTTTTATGAGACGGACAAAAAAAGTGATCAAATGAATGGGCAAAAGAACGGAAACAGCTAAAAGCAACAAAAATAAACAAAATCATCGAAGAATTATTCTCACTGCTGATGATCAGACAGGCAAAAGTTCGTTGCTGAGTTTGACCTGAAAAATGAGCAAATGGAGAATTTAGCAAATATTATATGACAAATAAGGCAAAAAAGGAGGAAAAGTTAGCCAAGAATCGTGAAACCATCTCTGCTGATCGAAATTCCAAATAAATTTCGGAAATTTAAATTTGTGGGAGGAATTATTACATGAAAATGCTATAAAAAAAGAAAAGTGCAAATGTGTCCACCTTCAACAAGTCAATGCGATCCGTTAACAGTTTCTTCACATCTTCCGTTAACTGTTCGGCCGTTGTGTAACGGACTTTGGTCGGATTGAAAATGTCGACAACAAAGCCACAAACTTGCTCCTACAATTTAATTATTAATCCAAATAAATTTGGGCAAGCCGTTAAAAATGTCTTTTTACTAAAAACGCAATTAAAAGACGGAACCTTAAAGTACACACAGAGTTCCTGGAACTCTTTGTCACTTCCGCCGAGCAGTCCCATGGTCAGTGAGCCGGTGATCACTTGGGAAATGTCGTAGAAATGGGCGATGAATCCGTTTTTGACCTGTGATAAGAAATTCATTTTGTAAAAGTGTGTCACTCTTTTGGTTTCAAATTTCGGTCACTTGCAGTCGCTGTCGCTTCGTTTTGATCATCGACCAAATCAAACTGTTCAGCGTCGACTGTTTCATTGACGTGGAGATGAACCCGTTTCTGAGCAGCGCGGCGATTGCGGACGGCGGTTTTTGCACGTCTAAAAAGGCACAGACAGCAATAAATGAATAGAGCAGGGACGAATTATATATTACAATTAAATTAATTCTTTATAAGAAATACTCAAGAATTTTTGGAGAATTTTCCTAGCGTTTTCCAAAAGATCGTCGAAATTTTTTTTCTTGAAATGTTTCATGAAAACGATCCCAATTCGGCAAATCTACCTTCGAACGCGTCCAAAATAATCATGTCGAACAGCACATCCCACAGATTTGTGGTGTCGATTTTGCGCAATTTAAGCTCCTCGCAAATTGTCGAGAAATTTTTATCATCCAACAGAAAGGCAATCATTCGATCATAAACCTAAAATAGTAAATATTTGCAAAATAAAAGACTTTATCCCTTCATCTTTGGGTATTTTGTTTATTTATTGAATTAAAAAAAAGAAATTACAGCGAAAAAGTCGGCCGGTTCTTTTTTATCATGGCGAAGCAAATCGGCGATGATAATGCGTCCGGATTGGATAAGCCACTGAAAGACAAAAGAAAGTGAGAAAATGCACTTGCAAATTTGTCATCCCTCTCTTTCTCTCTTCTCTCGCCCTTTCACTCTCGCCCTCTTTCCCCTCTGTAATCTCTCTTTTCGCCCACTCTCTCTTCCCCTTTCCCCTATGTGCCCCCTTTATTTGGCCACCTGAATCGTTTGCGGTTCGTCCATTATCTGACGAAAGGCGAGACGAATCCCGTAAAGTTTGGCTGCAAAGTCTTGTTCAGATTCACATGCGCAAGATTCTGCCCTAAAAGTTAGGGGAATTCTTTAAAAAAAACATTTAAAATTTTCATAAATTCTTTGAACTTAAGTAGTTTAATTTGCCCGACTTTAAATGTTTGTGCCCATCTAATTTCATGGCTTACAATTAGTCGGACCGACCTGCTCTTTCGAAATTGCACTTCCCCCCGCTGCACCACCTCAAGTCCTTGCTTGTACAGGCCCATCAAACTTTGGTCAATGCTCAGCGACGACTGACGCTCTTCGCCCAGCGGCGGTTGGGGCACACCGACCTAAAAGAGAAAGTTTTTAAAATTAAAACTGTTCCTTTGGCAAAGTCCGAATGCAAAAATGACGCAACAATTAGCTTTAATTTAGCAAAGGCATTGCTTTAAAAGGGAATGAATGATAAACAGCAGAAGCCCAACCATTCCCATGCGTCTTATTCCAATCGTTTGTTCGTCTGCCCAACGAACAGTCGCAGATTAATTATTTTTTCCCTTTTGACAATTCCCTCTCTCCATTTTTTTATTCTTAAGTTCGCCCTTTTGCTGCTGATTTTGCTTTTAATGTTCCGACATGGATATTGAATTATTGAAAATAGTCTCGTTGCCTGAAGCCTAAAAACAAACTCATACGAATTCGTCATAAGCAGAAATGAAAGAGTTGTCCGACAGCACTGACAAAGTGCCGGCCCCGCCAGTACGGCAGCACATAATGCTTTTCGCGTGCCACACCGACCGTGCGATGTCCTCGGTGGACACCTGCAAAAAAAAAAAATCCAAAGTGATTCGTTTAGTGGCATATCTCCAAAATAAATTCCAAAATGAAAAAACTAACGCACCCTTTTGAGAAAGTCTTCGTTGACATATTTCTGCAAATCGCTGTATACTCCGCGCAGTCGGGCGATGATTGATGCGATTAGGTCGTATTTTCCGCGTCCAAATTCGGATTGGAATTTGTTCGGCTCCAACTCGGCCAACAAAAGCTCCAAACTGTCAATGGCGGCGTTCAAAGAACTGATATCTGGAAAAAGACTAAATAAATTTGAAGAGTTTCAGGCATTTCAGTTAGTTTGGGAGAATTGCCCGCAAAAAAAGAAACCCTAAAATGGTGTATTAGGGATTTTATTATAAATATTATAGATAAAGTGGAGCGGGAAAATAATTCGAGCTGAATGATCCAATCCCATTATTAGTGATTGTAAAAGGCAATTATTGGCATTTTTTCCGTTTTTTGTTTTACGCTCACCGATTTCACAACGTTCCGAAAGTTTCCATTTTTCATTGCGCAATCGTGGCAATTTCTTTCCGCTTCTTTCAGCGAAGAAATACCTAAACAAATGTGAGAGGCGAATCCATGGGTTGTGCCTTCCATTTTCACCTCCAAAATGCTTGGATGGCGAACACAGAAACGCCAACTCCGACACCAATGAGCAACAATCGTCGAGGCTGTCCACACACAATGCTCACAAATTCGCTCATCTTATCAAATTGGCAAGCGATTTATGTGACAATGGGAAATGCAACTGTTTTAATAAGGCCTAAAAAGAAACCAAGGAAAATTTCTGCTAATTTTTCGATTTTCCATGCTTAATATGCTTTCTGTGCTTAATTTTTGTATTTTACTTAATAAATGCTACATACATTTTTTAGGGGGGGGTCGACCCCCCCCCCTCGCTCGCAAAGAGGGCCAGCGAGGGGGGGGGGTTCGCAGCGAAGGGGGGGCCGGTGTAAAAGAGGTGGGGGGGAGGGGGTCCGCAGCGAGGGGGGGTCGCAAATTTTGAAAAATTTCTTAATAAATTCATTAAAAATCCAAAAAAATTTCCCCGGCGGCGCCTAGCGGCACCGCCGGAACCCAAAAATCCCAATTTTTCTTAAAAAAATGGCTTAAAATCGCAAAAATAGGCCATTTTTTGGTGAAAATCTGTTAACAAATCGCATTAAAAATTACAAAATTTTTCCCGGCGGCGCCTATCGGCACCGCCGGCCCCCTTGTTTCCAAAAATTTTTTGGAAAAACCCAATTTTTCTTAAAAAAATGGCTTAAAATCGCAAAAATAGGCCATTTTTTGGTGAAAATCTGTTAACAAATCGCATTAAAAATTACAAAATTTTTCCCGGCGGCGCCTATCGGCACCGCCGGCCCCCTTGTTTCCAAAAATTTTTTGGAAAAACCGCGCCGAAAAAAAACTGTTTTTTGAAAAGCAAAAAAAAAAAAAAAAAGGTCTTCGGCGGCCGACCCCCCTTCGCAAATTTTTTGGCCGACCCACCCCCCTTTTTTATGTATGAAATGCTATAGTAAAAGAGACGATACTTTTCCGTTTTGCGCCTACACCACAAATCCACGGTGCGCGCCCCCTTTGTTGACATTTTTTAAAATTTTGTGGTGTAGGCGCAAAATGGAAAAGTACCAAAGAGACAAAGAAATAGTACGCTAAAAAGAGAGGTTTTTTTTCTCTGCCTCTATTTATTGGCTCATCTCTTCCAAATTGGATAATTTGGTATCATTCGAAAGCTCATGAAGAGAAGAAATTTTTTACAAATGAAAGCAATTTGATTGAATAAAGTTATGGTCATTTCAAATTTACAGTGAGTTAGAGACATGGAAATAGCACGCAAAAAAAGAGAGAGAAAGTAGTTCAAAATTTTCATCATCCCATAACTTTTTAGCTGACCTTTTTTTTGCTCTTAAAAACCGTTAGATTTTGTTCGTAAATTTTTTCTCTATCGATATGCAAAATTTAAAGAAAATCTGTAAGGCGGAAAAAAAAGTTTTAATAGAGCAAAATGAATTGCGGGTTTTCTCTATTAACAGAGATTAAAAAAAAATAATACGACAAAATGAAAGATGTTATTTTTTCTGCACTCACTCTTTATTGATACATGTGTCGTTTTTTGAGTTGTGTGTCGAAACATACCAAAAACATTTTTGAGAGTCTATAAAATGGATGTATTCATGCAAGTTCTATCATTCGTTATTTTTTTTCATTTTTTGTTTTAAATTCAGAATTTTTTTTTCTCTTCCATTTTCAGCGTTTTAAAATGTCTGGTTTGTCAGAAAATGTTGCCTTTTCCCTCTTCGTCTCTGAACTTGGAGACAAGGCCAAAACCATCAAAATGTCCAAGGAATTCGCGCGGGATCCGGGACGTGCCAACAAATACACGCGAACACTCAGCGACGGAAAGGGCGGCTGGCAATTGTGCGTGGACTTCTCCAAAAACCTCATCGACGACGACATTTTCCACCAGCTCATCTCAGTGGTATTCCGAACTCCGGGCCCAACCAAATCCGAATTAAAACCCAAATTTCTATTCCAGGCTCGCTTTGCTGAAGTTGAACAATGGCGCGACAAAATGTTCATCGGTGAGCGCATAAACTTCACGGAGGACCGACCGGTGCTTCATGTTGCTGCAAGGAACACATCAATGACGCCGATATTTGTCAACAAAAATGACGTGAGGGCCCAGACATTTCATGATATCTCATTAAATTGTGATTTTTTAGGTTATGCCCAACGTAATGGCGGTGCTGACACAGATGAAGATGTTCTGCAACGACGTGATCAGTGGCCGATGGACCGGCTGGACAGGCGAACGCATCAAGGACGTGGTCAACATCGGAATTGGCGGCTCGGATTTGGTGAATAGATCCGGGATTTTGGCGCTACAAAAAACTTTGATTTCCAGGGCCCGTTGATGGTCACGGAGGCACTCAAGCCTTACCAGACCGGGCCCGACGTCCATTTTGTGTCGAACATTGACGGCACTCACTTGGCCCAAGTCGCTTTTTTCTCTTTACAAACTTCTCAAAATTCCAATTCTTTAGGTGCTCAAAAAGGTGGAGCCTAAAACTGTGCTTTTCATCATCGCATCGAAGACGTTCACAACCCAAGAGACAATCACCAACGCTGAGTCGGCCCGCGAATGGTTCTTGCGCGAGGCTGTCGACAAGGCGCATGTGGCCAAACACTTTGTGGCGCTGTCAACGAATGGACAAAAAGTGGAGGATTTTGGTATTGCCAAGCAGAATATGTGAGTTTGGCTTTTTTTTGGACAACATAAATTTTAATGTCTCTAGGTTCGAATTTTGGGACTGGATTGGTGGTCGTTACTCCCTTTGGTCCGCCATTGGATTGTCCATCGCTGTGCACATTGGTTTCGACAACTTCGAGTCTTTGCTGGGTGGAGCGCATCTGATGGACACACATTTCAAGGAGGAGCCGCTCGAAAAAAATGTAAAGTTTCAGTTCCGAGGGGTGTGGTATTAATACCATGTTTCATTTCCTAATGTACTTCCACCCCATTGTCAGATTCCGGTCATTCTCGCTGTGCTCGGTGTGCTGTACAACAATTTGCATGGGGCTGAGACGCACGCGCTGCTGCCGTACGACCAATATTTGCATCGTTTTGCCGCCTATTTTCAGCAGGGGGACATGGAAAGCAACGGAAAATGCATTACGAGGTCAGTTTGTTGGGGTGTTACAACATTTTTACAATTTATCTCTCTTTTAAGAAATGGGACCCGCGTGCGCCATGCAACCGGGCCAATCGTGTGGGGAGAACCAGGCACCAACGGACAGCACGCCTTCTACCAGCTCATCCATCAGGCAATTAGTTCCCGATATTTCCTTCTGAATTTGTGCCTTTTTGTTTTAGGGCACTCGACTGATCCCATGCGACTTCATCGCCACCATAAAATCGCACAATCCGATACGGGAAGGACTCCATCATAAGGTGGACTTTTTTTCAATTTTAGATATTCCGTTACAATTTTGCCTTTTTCCTTCAGATTCTCTTGGCAAACTTTTTGGCTCAAACGGAGGCACTGATGCGCGGAAAGTCGGCGACAGAGGCGGAGGAGGAGCTGAGAGCGAGCGGAATGAGCGCGGAGAAAATCGCCAAAATCGTCCCCCACAAAGTAGGCTCGTATTTTTGAATTTGCTTTATTTTCTTTCTTTTGTTGCCAGGTCTTTGAAGGTAACCGTCCCACCAACTCAATTGTGCTGCCGCAATTGACTCCGTCCACGCTGGGCTCGTTGATCGCGATGTATGAGCACAAAATCTTTGTCCAGGGCGTCATTTGGGGCATCAACTCTTTCGACCAATGGGGGTGCGTAAGAAAGTGCTTCACTTGGCGTACTTCTAATTTATTCCCCCCCCCCCCCCTTTTTAGAGTTGAACTCGGCAAACAATTGGCCAACGTCATTTTGGACGAGCTTCAGGGCGGACCGACACGCAAGCATGATTCAAGCACCACCGCGCTCATAGAATTGATCAAGACGGGCGAACCAAAGAACTGATGGCTAAACTATGCTAATTGATCGCCATAGGTGTTTGATAATTGTTACAATTATATTGTCTACATTTGTAAGTGTTCGCTTTAATTGCTGTGATAAATAAGAGAATAGGATGAATCGGTGCTCTTTGTTTTCCTTCCATTTTATGTTTGAAAGTGATGGTGTTGTCGTCAATTCATCATTCTTTTTGTTCGCTATTGCCTTCATTTTCCCGTGTCTTTCTCCCACTCCTCCGCGTTGGTTCTCCACCAAAGTCGTACTCTCTCGTCCTCCCTCTTCTCTGTCTGTCTACCAAATTCTCTGGTGACCGTAATCCCTCTGCACTTTTCTGCCCTGGGACGTGTCGGGTGCCACCGGCGTCGTCCGCCGTCCGTCGGCATTGTCCGTCTGCTGCTGATGGATCAGTGCGCCCGCCTGGTCACGTTGGGCAGCAGGGAGCTGAACATAGACAAAATCGAATCAACATCAGTGTTTTGCCAATTTGTAAAATGCCAATTAAATTTGGCAAGTGTCTGTTTTTCTCCCCCCCCCCCCCCTAATTTGGCATTTTTCTGACCGGCGACAGTCGGCTGCTCATCGGCGGCTGCCCATTGTACTGTTCGTTTACCGACCGGCGGTGTCTCTCCAGCGCGGTCATCGGCCGTAGTCGGTCGTCCCCAGCAGAAGACACCTTACAAATTAACCCAATTTAACGCATTTTGAAATGCCCTTTCCCCCTTAGCATTGACCACTTTTCTGGCTTAATGCCCTCAAAAAATGAGGGGAAGACAACGAATCAGTGTTTTGCCAAAGTTGAAAGCGTCAAAGTGTTCCACACTCAAACGAACCCCCCCCCCCCCCCGCCCACAAATTTATTGGAAGACGATTAAAATATATTTTATACTAATTGAAAATGTAAAAAAAGACGACTGGGGAAGCAAAAGTTGGCATTGAGAAAATGTGAAAATAAGTTTGGTGGGAAAAGCTTATGTAGTTAGTAGGCAGAAGCACTGTGTCCGTCAATGCCGGGACGCCAATTCAACGGACACGTCATAGCTCTCTGAAAATTCAAAGTTAAAATAATATTGAAAATTTCTGTTTGAAAATAAAATTTTTCGGGGGAGGGACCCCTCCAAATTCGAAATTTTAAGGGAAAATAATATTTTTAAGGAAATTTCGTGTTTCTTCTTGGTACTTTCCCCTCCAAGCACCAAAATCCTGGGACCGTCCCTGTCCATCGGATCTGCAGAATGACTATTAAAAACACACGTGGACTCGACGAATCCGTTGGTGAAAATGCGCAGCATAAAATCGCCCTCCTCGTCAGAATCGTAAGTGGACGGAACGATCACATAATCACCCGGGGGCATGCGAAAACGACCAGTGACCTTAAAAGAGGAGGTAAATTGTCCATGAGTGGTGCCAAAACGGCATAAAAATGCCATCCGCCGACGAAACAAAAGGCGAATGAGTGACCGACTCGCCTCTCTTAGGTTGATGAACGCGGGACTCCGAGCGCATGACTTTGTGTTGGCGAAGTATTCGGTACTCAAACGACCGCCGCCATTGGCCTGAAATTCATTTCAAAAATGTGTTTCTTTTTGCGTTGGTCACCGCCCCTAAAAATTGCGTTGCCTCGTAAACCGCAAATCCGATGGCTAAATTCTCGACGCCGGTATTCTTCAGCTCGCGCCGGTATTTTTGCATTACCGCGATGATTACGGTGCACAGTTTGTCGTCGTCGTTGGGGTCAGAGTCGGTCAATTTCATGCGGAACTGCGGATTCAGTGCAAATGTGCCTTAATAAGAGTCAATTATCCCAAATTTCAAACGGCAGAAAAGTACGCAAATTGTTGCGGCATCCGCCGGCCGTTCGCCCCGTGCGCCACGAGCCGTCGTGGGCGACGGTGGCCCACGCGTTGTGCGGTGTCGCCTTGACGCCGGTCATCTCGTATATCTCCTCCATAACTTCGGGCCCCAAATTGCAAATTTCCATCTTTTCAAAATTAGCCAAAAAGTCGCTGAAGGACATCCTTAAAAAGAATCCAAAACAAAATAAGTGAAATGGAAAAAATGACCAACCAAAATTCGCCGTCGTGGGCAAAGGTGAGGCCCATGTCCGTTTTGAGTTCGTTGGACAACTGTCGCCACTCGGCCGAGTTGTCCGACCATGGCCCGTTCCATTCCTGGTCGTTGCCCCAGGGGTTGCGAATTCGCAGCAACGACACTTCGCCCCGCGGGGTCGGCACAATTCGCATGCCGGTGATTGAGTAGGCATGACCCTGAAAAACAAAAAGGGAGAACCCGGAAAATGTCTCATTCTGCGTTTTTCCCACTTTGACCAATCCGTTGGGCAGTCGTGCCTCCCAAACGTTTGGGTCCGCTTCGATGGAACAGCCGAACAGAGAGCCCATCTCAAAGCCACGGGCCATCATCTGCAGAGGGGGGGGGGGGATTTTGGGATAAATTTGGGACGACAGGGCAAAAGATTGACTTGGAAAAATGAATTGCCGATGGAATTTCGGAATTAAACTCCGTAGGGGTCGAAATTGAAAGCAACTAATTAACCCTCTCCCAATAAGTTGTCTCCCATTGTTAATTTTAAATCCTTTTCCCAATTGCCTCGCCTGCATCAAATTCTCCGGTGGCTGCTGCAAGTCGAAGAATTCGGTCAGTCCCCCCGTCATGTCCTCCAATGCTTCGCTGGTCGTCCCGCCCTTCAGCGCTTCGTACGAGCCGTACAGCCTGAAGAGGTCGAATGGGAATTCAAATTTAAATGCGATTTAAAAATGGAATAAAAATCATTTCTAAAAATTAATGACTTTTTTCCAATTGTTTCGCTTACTTTGCATATGCTTTTTCCAACAAAGCGCTCCAAAATTCGTTTCTAAATCAAAAAAACAATTAAATAAAAAATGCATGTTAATTATTATTCCAACTGACAGTTCTTGCGAGTGCATGTAAAGCAACTCGCCCTCCATTGAGCAGGGCAATCGGTCGTCGATGACCACGTCCACCCATCGGCCGTACTGCCAAAATTGGAAGTGGAAAATGCCTGAGAAAATGAGCAAACAATGAATGGTTGTTTTTTGTTGTTGAATTAATTCGTAACAACAAAAGAATGAAATTAATATAAAGTCCTATTGGGAAACAAAAATTTTTGCGAAATTTACATTTAAATATGTAAAAATTCTAATTAAAAAATTTGCATTTTTATTGTTAGTGGCCAAATATGAGCTGGTTCAATGCGATGTAATAAATTCTGGGCCTTTTCGCCTTACTTTCAACATGGTTCCCAAATTTGTTTTTCGGTACCTAATTCATATTTCGAATAGTATTTCAGTGCCAAATTCTCCCGTCTTTCCACCCCCCCCCCCCCCCCCCCGGTGCCGCACCTGCGTAATTCTCCGTGAAGCTTTGGTCCGGTGGCACCACTCGGTAAAACAATTCGTCGCGCAGTGTCAAATTGGCAGCGGCCGCCATCAGCCAACAATCGCCCAACTTTCCCTGGATGACGTCGAATCGGCTGTGACCCTCGCTGATCAGCTGCGGCTCGCGCACAATTTGGCCGGGCCGAAGCCATTGCACTTGTTCAGGAGGACGGCGACTGAAGAACAGACTGACGTCGGAGGCGGGGAAGTCGGCGTCTTCGAAGAGGCGCTTTTCCTGCCAAAGGCGGGGATTTTTTAATGTAAATTTTTGGCAAATCTTGTTTCAATGTCCCACATTTTGGAGAAAAGTAAAGCCGAAAAAACGCTCTTTTTGTGTAAATGAATGAAATTTTTAGTGTGTAGTGTCCTCAAAAGTCGCGAAAAGTAATCGAATTGGGTGTTGTACGTCGTTAAAACGTTTTTTTGAGTCCAGCAACAACCTGAAGACAGCGGTCGCGTTCATCGTAGAAATTGACGGGTTCCTTGCGCCGAATCGGAGGCCCGGGGGTCGGCACGGGTTCCGGCTTCACAAATGGGTCGACCTGGGCACACACCGATTGGTTTTGATGTAAACTTTTCTCATTTCGAAAATTACGTCGCGGTGGAATTTGCCGGAGATTATGTTGTCCAAGATGATTTTGCCAATGTTGCCCAATTTGTTGTCCTTTCCGCCCAAGTTGAACAGAACATTGCCCGCAATTGCGCCGATGATTTTGCCCGTCTGAGGGTTAACGCCTCGAAAAGACAAAAGATAATGACAAAAATTTGCTAATTTTTGAATGGAAAGAGTCAGCCTCCCGTCATTTTTATTTTATTGACGCTTTTTTCGTACTTTTTCTATTTGTGCTATTTTTTGCCTTGCGATTTGTTGACCCCCAACGATTTTTTAGTTTTGTTTTTGCGAATTTTTCTTACCGAGAAAACGATGCGCTGCCTCCCCAATTAAATTGCCAATCACTTCACACACTCCGCCAGAGAGGAAATTGCTGTTGATATTACCACCTAAAAATGAGGCGGAAAATGGAAAGAAATGAACAAATTAACCGAGTGGGGAGGAGTGGAACGGATTTATACGACGGATTGTGTTTAAGAGCCAATAATTTACCAATTTTTCAACAAAACGTCCCCTGGTCCCAACCAATGGAGCCATGAATTTTGAAAAGCCCGGGCATTGGCATTTCGGGAGGAGGGGGGGGGGGCTTTTTTAGTTTTTACCCGGCACAGACGGCCTAGCAAAATCTCATCGGGCTTTACAAACCAAACAAATGGTGGTCATTTCCCTTTTCCCGTTGCGCTTTGACTGACCTCCGCCCGAATATTTTCCTCGGTCGCCTCCGCCTCCGACGAGTCCGCCGAGGATGTCGCCAAATCCTCCGCTACCGCCGCCGCCACCTCCGCCCAATCCTCCGATTACGCCGGCGATGTCATCAAAATTAAAGCCGCCGCCACCGGCGGAAGGACGAGCACCGCCACCCCCGCCTCCTGAAATGGCATTGTCGGGTGTTTTTCGTGGAATTTTGAAAATTGGCCCTTTTCCATCGAACCTCCGCTTCCCCCGCCGATCAGTCCGCCAATTATGTTGCCGAATCCTCCTCCGCCACCGCTTCCTGGCCCTCCACCTTGGCCTCCAAATCCCGAGCCGCCTCCACCGCTCAACAGACCCCCGAGAATGTCTCCCGCGGGGCCACCGATTTTGTTGCGCACCATTCCGCCCGCGAAATTGCCAATGAGTCCGCCGAACTCGTCCTGTTTGACTTCCACCTACAACAATTTTAAATGGTCTCGTTATCTCTCATTTTTTATAAATTCAGTTAATCAAAATGAATACGCGACCTTTTTAAAGCCATCATCCACAGTTGGGGCCATTTAATGCTGCAGCGATCAAATTGAAATATTTTAAAATCTAATTTTTCAAATAATCGAAATTTTGGGATTTTGTGGGTTAGGGATTAGGACTTGGCAAAAAAGCATGTCAGATTCTTGATTAGTGAGTGACCGAGAAAACTCATAAAAATGTTTCCACGATTTTTTTTAATGGGTAAAAATCTTAGTTTTAGCCTCGTTTGGGTACTTATGTGTAGGGCTGCGATTTTTAGGTTTTAACTATTTTTTTTGCTCAATTGTTTTGAAGAAAGGAGCTCAAAAAACGCATTTCTGCGTTGAAATTTTTTGATTCTGATGTAACTATTGGTCACTAGAAATCACTATTTTGGCGTTTCGTCACTAAAATAGTTAAAAGTCACTATTTTGGCGTTTTGTCACTATTTTTTTCACTTTTTCGGTATTTTTTGGAAAATTTCACAAAAAAATATGTATATCACAATAAATATTTTTTTATTTTGACTTAAGATATGCCAAAAAGTAAATCAAATTCGGCCAATTTTCGTGAATGGATCCGACGGATCGGTGGAACTGACTTTTATTCAACAACTGGCAAAATAATTTATTGTCAGTTATGTGAACAACAGGTAACAACGGCAATACCCGCCCGACAACAACAACTACCAATAAAAAATTCACAGATTCCATGCGCGCAATTTGCGCATCTCAAACAACATAATGAAACGGCAAAACACAAGGCAAAAATTGAACGGAACAAAGGAGGACAACAGCAGCAATTTTTGACAACAACAAACAATATTCCAAACCAATTCAACCTCGATTTGTGCGATGCCTTTGTCTCAGCTAACATTCCCTTCAAAAAATTGGATAATGAAAAGTTGAGAATTTTTTTGGAAAAATAATAAAAATTATTTTTGTTCAATTTTGGCTAAAAATTATGTCACTATTCGTCACTATTTCGGACTTTTTGTCACTATTTCTTCACTATTTTGGCATTTTTGCTCACTATTTTAGTTCACTATTTCGAGATTTTTGGTCACTAAAAGTCGCAGCCCTACTTATGTGGTTTACCGCCCATAAAATTTTTTGTTTGTTTGTCTTAAAAAAACTTTCAGGGGTTTTGATGGTCGCTGAACACGAATCCGACGTTACAATTTAAAAATTTCTGTGAAATAAAGTGGTCATTGCTCTCCGGCCCTTGGCTCATTTTTCGGAGCATTTGTTGAACACAAAATTACTCAGAAAAAGAGATAGCCATTTTTCTGGCATACGCATACAATTTACAAATTTTCTGTGAAATAAAGTGGTCATTGCTCTCCGGCCCTTGGCTCATTTTTTGGAGCATTTGTTGAACACAAAATTACTCAGAAAAAGAGATAGCCATTTTTCTGGCATACGCATACAATTTACAAATTTTCTGTGAAATAAAGTGGTCATTGCTCTCCGGCCCTTGGCTCATTTTTTGGAGCATTTGTTGAACACAAAATTACTCAGAAAAAGAGATAGCCATTTTTCTGGCATACGCATACAATTTACAAATTTTCTGTGAAATAAAGTGGTCATTGCTCTCCGGCCCTTGGCTCATTTTTTGGAGCATTTGTTGAACACAAAATTACTCAGAAAAAGAGATAGCCATTTTTCTGGCATACGCATACAATTTACAAATTTTCTGTGAAATAAAGTGGTCATTGCTCTCCGGCCCTTGGCTCATTTTTTGGAGCATTTGTTGAACACAAAATTACTCAGAAAAAGAGATAGCCATTTTTCTGGCATACGCATACAATTTACAAATTTTCTGTGAAATAAAGTGGTCATTGCTCTCCGGCCCTTGGCTCATTTTTTGGAGCATTTGTTGAACACAAAATTACTCAGAAAAAGAGATAGCCATTTTTCTGGCATACGCATACAATTTACAAATTTTCTGTGAATTAAAGTGGTCATTGCTCTCCGGCCCTTGGCTCATTTTTTGGAGCATTTGTTGAACACAAAATTACTCAGAAAAAGAGATAGCCATTTTTCTGGGATACGCATACAATTTACAAATTTTCTGTGAAATAAAGTGGTCATTGCTCTCCGGCCCTTGGCTCATTTTTTGGAGCATTTGTTGAACACAAAATTACTCAGAAAAAGAGATAGCCATTTTTCTGGCATACGCATACAATTTACAAATTTTCTGTGAAATAAAGTGGTCATTGCTCTCCGGCCCTTGGCTCATTTTTTGGAGCATTTGTTGAACACAAAATTACTCAGAAAAAGAGATAGCCATTTTTCTGGCATACGCATACAATTTACAAATTTTCTGTGAAATAAAGTGGTCATTGCTCTCCGGCCCTTGGCTCATTTTTCGGAGCATTTGTTGAACACAAAATTACTCAGAAAAAGAGATAGCCATTTTTCTGGCATACGCATACAATTTACAAATTTTCTGTGAAATAAAGTGGTCATTGCTCTCCGGCCCTTGGCTCATTTTTTGGAGCATTTGTTGAACACAAAATTACTCAGAAAAAGAGATAGCCATTTTTCTGGCATACGCATACAATTTACAAATTTTCTGTGAAATAAAGTGGTCATTGCTCTCCGGCCCTTGGCTCATTTTTTGGAGCATTTGTTGAACACAAAATTACTCAGAAAAAGAGATAGCCATTTTTCTGGCATACGCATACAATTTACAAATTTTCTGTGAAATAAAGTGGTCATTGCTCTCCGGCCCTTGGCTCATTTTTTGGAGCATTTGTTGAACACAAAATTACTCAGAAAAAGAGATAGCCATTTTCTGGCATACGCATACAATTTACAAATTTTCTGTGAAATAAAGTGGTCATTGCTCTCCGGCCCTTGGCTCATTTTTTGGAGCATTTGTTGAACACAAAATTACTCAGAAAAAGAGATAGCCATTTTTCTGGCATACGCATACAATTTACAAATTTCTGTGAAATAAAGTGGTCATTGCTCTCCGGCCCTTGGCTCATTTTTTGGAGCATTTGTTGAACACAAAATTACTCAGAAAAAGAGATAGCCATTTTTCTGGCATACGCATACAATTTACAAATTTTCTGTGAAATAAAGTGGTCATTGCTCTCCGGCCCTTGGCTCATTTTTTGGAGCATTTGTTGAACACAAAATTACTCAGAAAAAGAGATAGCCATTTTTCTGGCATACGCATACAATTTACAAATTTTCTGTGAAATAAAGTGGTCATTGCTCTCCGGCCCTTGGCTCATTTTTTGGAGCATTTGTTGAACACAAAATTACTCAGAAAAAGAGATAGCCATTTTTCTGGCATACGCATACAATTTACAAATTTTCTGTGAAATAAAGTGGTCATTGCTCTCCGGCCCTTGGCTCATTTTTTGGAGCATTTGTTGAACACAAAATTACTCAGAAAAAGAGATAGCCATTTTTCTGGCATACGCATACAATTTACAAATTTTCTGTGAAATAAAGTGGTCATTGCTCTCCGGCCCTTGGCTCATTTTTTGGAGCATTTGTTGAACACAAAATTACTCAGAAAAAGAGATAGCCATTTTTCTGGCATACGCATACAATTTACAAATTTTCTGTGAAATAAAGTGGTCATTGCTCTCCGGCCCTTGGCTCATTTTTGGAGCATTTGTTGAACACAAAATTACTCAGAAAAAGAGATAGCCATTTTTCTGGCATACGCATACAATTTACAAATTTTCTGTGAAATAAAGTGGTCATTGCTCTCCGGCCCTTGGCTCATTTTTTGGAGCATTTGTTGAACACAAAATTACTCAGAAAAAGAGATAGCCATTTTTCTGGCATACGCATACAATTTACAAATTTTCTGTGAAATAAAGTGGTCATTGCTCTCCGGCCCTTGGCTCATTTTTTGGAGCATTTGTTGAACACAAAATTACTCAGAAAAAGAGATAG